>CM037887.1:4057331-4482868 GCA_021292165.1 Shinisaurus crocodilurus
TAATGGTTGATTTTATTCCTTTTATTATCGCCACTGTACCTCTGGGTGAATTTATTTTGGCTGCTTGTTTTATCGTGTTATATTTTAAAATGTTTGTGTTTTATATTTATTTTTGTTGTTATTTTGTGTTGTGTTTTGGAAACCACCCAGGGAGGGCGGTGAATAAATACAGTAAATAAATAAAATAAAATGGGCCCAAATTTTGGATATAATGTACTAATGGTACAATGGGAAAATATGTGGTTAAAAGGTTTGAAATTTACATAACAGGCCTGTGCTTACGCTGGCTCAGCTTGTCTGAGTGTGGAAAGCTAAGCAGGGTCAGCCTGGTTATTGGATGGGAGACCCCTCCTCTAGTTTCCTGCATTCAGCAGGGGGTTGGACTCGATAGCCTTGTAGGCTCCTTCCAACTCTATGATCTATGAAATCTATTATGTTCTAGTCTTAAAGAATTTCTATAAGATGATATATCGTTGGTATATGTCTCTGGAGAAATTGGCAAAAATCATATAATGGTATCTGGGTGTATGTTGGAAATGTGAACAGCAAGAAGGAACTTTTTTTCATATGTGGTGGACATGTAAAAAGCTAAAAAAAATTGGATACAATATACAAATTCATTCACGAATTCAAAAATTCTAAAGATTAACATTCAACTGAAACCAGAGGCTTTTCTCTTGGGAATAATGGATAGTCAGTTGGAAAGAAGTCATGGAACTTTATTTTTATATATGACAACGGCAGCGAGACTCTTTATGCACAAAAGTGGAAAGTTCCAGCACTGCCTACAACAGAAGAATGGCTGGTCAAGATGGTGGAGCTGGCAGAGATGGCCAAACTTACGTCATTCTTTAGAGAAAAGACAACATATATTTACTGCTGAGTGGAAACCTCTAATTGACTTTTTGCAGGGTTTAGAAAAAAGTGATTTGTTTATTTGTGGTTTTGTGGAATAATAAGAGGATAAATTTGTGACAATAGAAAAAAGAGAACTTTCCTTTTTGATTATCGACTAGAGAAACTATTTGTTACTTCTATTTGCTGTAGAAAAATTCGGAAGTCCATTTTAATTTGTTAATGGTTAATTATGGTTATATGTTTGTGCTTTTGTTTCAATCCCCCTCCATTCAGCTGCATGGGATGACCCCATTGTGTTCAAATATGATGAAGGAGAAAAAGGTCTCTCTGTCGACTTTCTAGGGCCAGGGCTCTCCAACCTTGGGTCCCCAGATGGGCTGGCCTACAGCTCCCAGCATACCAAGCCAGCATGGCTAATGGCAAGGGATTCTGGGAGCTGTAGTCCAGCAACATCTGGGGACCCAAGGTTGGCGAGCCCTGTTCAAGGCTATATGGACTAAGAAAGCTGCAAAGGCTCTCTTTTCCTTTCTGGACATCTGCTACGATGTCTGGGAAAGGTCAGAAGTGCTCTTACCTGGTGGATGTGGACAGGTGGGCTCATCGACGGAAGGTGGCTGGCACGACGGGGAGAGAGAGGTACCGGCGGGTGGGGTGGGGGGGCGAACGATGGGGGGGGTGGGGTGGGGGGAGGAAAAAGGCGGTCTACGTCTGGGTCTTCGAATGGGGGCAGGTGGGGGAGGTTTTTGAAGATGGGGGCAGGTGGGGGAGGTTTTTTGATGTCAGGGGCAGGTGGGCGGGGTTTCTTGAGGACGGGGCCAGTGGGGGAGGATTTTTGACATCAGAGGGGGCGAGGTCTTTTGAGGACAGGGGCAGGTGGGGGAGGTTTTGGAGACGGGGGCAGGTGGGGAGGTTTTGGGAGAGGGAGCGGTGGGGGAGGTTTTGGGAGACGGGGGCAGGTGGGAGGCTTTTGAGGACGGGGGCAGGTGGGGGAGGCTTTTGGGAGACGGGGGCAGTGGGGGAGGCTTTTGGGAGACGGGGGCAGGTGGGGGAGGCTTTTGGGAGACGGGGGCAGGTGGGGGAGGCTTTTGGGAGACGGGGGCAGGTGGGGGAGGCTTTGGGAGACGGGGGCAGGTGGGGGAGGCTTTTGGGAGACGGGGGCAGGTGGGGGAGGCTTTTGGGAGAGGGGGCAGGTGGGGGAGGCTTTTGGGAGACGGGGGCAGGTGGGGGAGGCTTTTGGGAGACGGGGGCTGCTGGGATGGTGGGAGGTCGGGCTGGAGCGGGGGGGGATGTATCCATCGGCTCCTACAATGACAAACAGAAAGGTGTGCAGTCAGTGGGAGAGCGCCAGGCATTCTCTGTACCCCACAGTCCCACATGGTGGAAGGAGGGGACGGGTACAGCCTTAAGCGGGGGGCACTCTTAGCAATAAAGGTTTGCTTACCTGGTCATCTTAGTGAACGGACATAGGCTAAACATTTGCTCACCTGCTCATCCCGCGGTGGGGCGGGACTAGTGTCCATGGGCTCCTAGGGTGACAAGCAGAGAGGTGGGCAGTCAGTGGGGGAGCACCAAACGTTCCCTGTACCCCACAATCCCACATGCCTTAAGAAAGGGTGCCATCTTGGGCACAGAGCGGCTCAGCAAGGGCCCCCATTAGCAACGGAGCAGCGGGTGGGCTTGGACATTGGACTGGCAGGACGTGGTGCAGCTATGGCACGATGCCACTGAAGGCCGCTTGGGATTTACTGGTGGGATCTCTGCCATTCACGCCCTAAGCACCTGCGGCCTCCAATCCTGGGAGGGATAAGTAGCCAGTAGCCACATTATAGTCTTTATGCTGCCTGAAAACAACGGAGTCTTTGGCACCTTAACGTCTAATAAATCTATGCTGGCAAGAATAAATTGCTAGTCTTCAAGGTGCCAAAGAGCCTTTGTAGTTTTCTTCTTGCAAATACACAGCTCCCCCCCCTGGAAATTATCCTCCACCTTTCCCTCCTCTAATCCCCTTTTAAAGCCATCCGAGTGGGCGGCCATCACGACTTCTTGGGGTAGCAATGCTATAGTTTGACATAGCTTTGGAGCTTTGACATAGGGTGACCGGCCAGATGGGCGATTAATAAATATAAGAAATAAATAAATAGGCTAAACATTTGCTCACCTGCTCATCCCGTGTGGGGGGGGCTTGTGTCCATTGGCTCCTAGGGTGACAAGCAGAGAGGTGGGCAGTCAGTGGGGGAGCACCAACGTTCCCTGTACCCCACAATCCCAAAGATGCAGGGTCACAGAGAGCGTTTTCAGGCTTGGGAAAACGCTTTCTGAAAGAGCCCCAGCCTGTCAAGGGAGGCTTGAGATAGGGTAAAAATTTGCTCACCGGTGCTGGAGGGTGGAATGTGCCGGGGTTGGGGGCTGCTGGGGTGGGGGGGGCTCGGGCGGGAGCGGGGGACGTGTCCATGGGCTCCTAGGACGACAAACAGAAAGGTGTGCAGTCAGTCAATGGGAGGGCACCCGACAACCTCTCTACCCCACAACCCCACACCCTTACGGAATGAGGCCCGTGGCTCACGCTGGCTCAGCTTGTCTGAGCGTGGAAAGCTAAGCAGGGCCAGGCCTGGTGATGACTTGGATGGGAGAGCCCTCCTCTAGTTTCCTAGCAGGGGGTTGGACTCGATGGCCTCGTAGGCCTTCCAACTCTATCCAGATCTAAGAAATCTATGGAAGGGCCAGCCTTTGCCACAGAGCAGCTCGGCAAAGGGCACGTGGCAATGGAGCCTTGTCCTCATTGTGCCCCACCGCCGACACCCGGGCGCCCCTGGCCTCGCTCCTGTTCCCCTTTGGCCTTCCCACGTGATCGGCACACCGCCAGAAATGGCAAGGAAGAAAGAGCCGCTGCCTCTTCTGGGAAGATTGGGCTCAAAAGTAAGTGAACTGGCAGAAAGCAGCTAGCTAAGGTGTCTTTGGAGGCTCCGGGTTTTGGGGGACTCCGTGATTCCTCTTTTCACTGCTCACTGCTATTCACCTGTCTTCTCCCTGTGGGCCCATCCACAAGCCCGCCCAGAGAGAAGGAGATTGTGGTCCATCGCATCACTGCCTCCGTCCCTCAGGGAGCGCAAGTGAAAGCCAGTGAGAGGAAACAGAAAGCCCGGAGGCATCAGGGTTTGGCAGCGGGCTCCCTTTGGGGTGCGGCCTCAGGAGATGCCCAACAATTGCTGATCCTGACAGCAGCGAGCAATGGCAGCGAGAGAACAGGCGGGCCGTTGTCAGGATCAGCTCAATGAAGGCCTCTTGCCCAAAGACGCTCCAATATCTGGGGGCAGCCTTGCTGAGGGAGGAGCTATTGTAATGCCTGAAATTTAACGTTCGGCATGAAGGAAGCCAGACTGATCAAACCCCGACTCCTTCATCACCAACCACGAGGACACGCCCTGCCTTCTTCCTGTGAGCTTTCCCCATTGCTCATCCTGCCACATGCTGGAACCCCTAAGCCGTCAGAACCCAGTCACCTCCTCTTCATTCCCCAATCTCCCACCTGACCTCCCTCTGGCTTCTCCCTCCACCATCACTTAAATTGAGCTTTCTTACCGGCCATTGGCACTCCTCCGGTGATAAGTGTGCCGCCATTTGTGACGTCGTCAACATCTGCTTGGAACTTGGAAGGCCAACGGTCGCCTGAGGGCTGATGGAACTCTCCATCGTCGTGGATGCTGGAACCCGGCATTGTGACACCGCAGTGTGTGGGGCCCAGAGAGAGCTACTGCTGAGTTCCAGGGTCACCATCTGTGAACTGGGCTTTCAGAACTCGAGCAGGGAGGGTCCCCTTGGAGTGGGAAGGAGACTGTCATATTCTGAAGGGGGGAATAATTCAAGTGCTTTCCACATGGGGAAAAAACAGGTATTTATTTATTTATTTCCTGCAAGGAACCCAAGGCCGGCTTACATAGTCCTCCTCCTCTCCGTTTATCCTCACAACAACCCGTGAGGTAGGTTAGGCTGAGAGTCAGCGACTGGCCAAAGTCACCCAGTGAGTTTCACGGCCGAGCGGGGACTAGAACACCGGATCTCCCCGGGTCCCAGTCCAACACTCTTTATTACAGTTCCTAAATCACTCAAAAATGTCCTGTTCAAAACCCCAAACGCAAACATGAATGGGAGTGCGGTGCTCTATGAAAATGTCAGCAAATTCCCGAACTTGTGTGGAAAAATACCCATTGCAAATACAGTATGACACGTTATAAAATTCACACTTTAAATAAGTTTTCACACTTTGATCAAAGGGGGGGGGGATGTGCATTTTTGGAAAATGCACACAGAAATGCACTTTTCTCCTTAGAACGAACCGAGAGAAACAGGTCCCCAAATGAGTCGAGGAGCAAGCTGAACCGAGCCTAGAAGGGACGTTTGCAGAATTCTGGCAAGCTCTCCCATCCCTAAAGGGCAGTGGTAATTCCACTTCTGTCATATTGTGGCTTAGCAGTTTGAGCTTTAGTCCACTGTGACCTGGCGGGCTAGGCGTTTGTACGTTTCATTGTCTGGCTATTTTGGATGTTAATCAGGTATTCCTTATGAATAATGAAATTCACAGAAATAAACAAGATATGCACCATGTTGGCATGGCATAATCTCTAATGCTGCAGAATGCAGGTCTCTTGGGCAGAATTTGGTTGCCTCAGGAAGTTCCATGTAACTGAAGGCCAGAGTACAGTAGTGCCTGCAACCCCCATACTGTATCATAGAATCAGAAAAGTAGAGTTGGAAGGGGCCTACAAGGCCATTGAGTCCAACCCCCTGCTCAATGTAGGAATCCAGGTCAAAGCATCCCTGAGTCTGACAGATGGCTGTCCAGCTGCACCTTGAATGCCTCCAGAGTGGGAGAGCCCACGACCTCCCTAGGTAGTTGATTCCATTGTCTTATTGCTCTGACAGTCAGGAAATTTTTCCTGATGTCTAGGTGGAATCTAGGTTCCTGCAACTTGAGCCCATTATTCCGTGTCCTGCAAACTGGGATGATCAAGAAGAGATCCTGGCCCTCCTGTGTGTGGCAACCCTCCAAGTACTGGAAGAGTGCAATCAGATCTCCCCTCAGTCTCCTCTTCTGAAGGCTAAACATGCCCAGTTCTTTCAGTCTCTCCTCATAGGGCCTTGTTTCCAGTCCCCTTATCATCCTTGTTGCCCTCCTCTGAACCCTCTCCAGTTGTCTATGTCCTTCTTAAAATGTGGTGCCCAGAACTGGACGCAGTACTCAAGATGAGGCCTAACCAGTGCCGAGTAAAGGGGAATTATCACTTCCCATGATTTGGAAGCTATACTTGTATTAATGCAGCCCAAAATAGCATTTGCCGTCGTTGCAGCCACATCGCATTGCAAGCTCATATTCAGTTTGTGATCTACTACAATTCCAAGATCCTTCTCACTTGTAGTATTGTTGAGCCAAGTGTCCCCCATTCTATAACTGTGCATTTGGTTTCCTCTCCCTAGGTGCAGCACTTGGCATTTATCCCTATTCAATTTCATTCTGTTGGTTTCGGCCCAGCGCTCCAGCCTATCGAGATCTCTCTTTGAATTTTGTTTCTGTCTTCCAGAGTATTAGCTGTTCCACCCAACTTTGTGTCATCTGCAGATTTGATAAGCATTCCCTGCACCTCCTCATCCAAATCATTGATAAAAATGTTGAATAGCACAAAGGAAAACAATGAAATTGTCTTTCAGCCGGGCTGGTAGAATGGCCCCGCTTCTGCCACTCCTTTCCCTCTGTATGGCTGCTGGAATGGCTGCTGGTGTCAACAGTTGAGGGAGGGTTCTGGGCACCACACTTTAAGAAGGATGTAGACAAACTGGAGAGGGTTCAGAGGAGGGCAACAAGGATGATAAAGGGACTGGAAACAAGGCCCTATGAGGAGAGTGAAAGAACTGGGCATGTTTAGCCTTCAGAAGAGGAGACTGAGGGGAGATCTGATCGTACTCTTCCAGTACTTGAAGGGATGTCACACAGAGGAGGGCCAGGATCTCTTCTCGATCATCCCAGTTTGCAGGACACGGAATAATGGGCTCAAGTTACAGGAACCCAGATTCCACCTAAACATCAGGAATAATTTCCTGACTGTCAGAGCAATAAGACAATGGAACCAACTACCTAGGGAGGTGGTGGGCTCTCCCAATCTGGAGGCATTCAAGGTGCAGCTGGACAGCCATTTGTCAGGAATGCTTTGACCTGGATTCCTGCATTGAGCAGGGGGTTGGACTCCATGGCCTTGTAGGCCCCTTCCAACTCTACTTTTCTATGATTTCTATGAGGAAGAGCATTCATGGGAGTGGTATCCAACATGTCTTTCAAAAGAATAATAGCTGTGTTGGATCAGATCAGACCAAAGGTCCAACTAGTCCAGTATTCTGTTCCCATAGTGGCCAGTCAGATGCCTATGGGAAGCCCACAAGCATGAGTGCAAGAGCACCCTCCCACCCATGTTCCCCAGCAGCTGGTATTCAAAGACATACTGAAGGTGCGTGCGTGCGTGCGTGTGTGTGTGTGTGAGAGAGAGACAGACCTGGTTTAGACATCACGCTAAGCCACGTTGGGTTGTTATCATGGGTAGGCTGCAGGCTGGCTTAGTGCCATGTTTTCGCAAAAACGAGCCATCCTGAGAACCCATGGCTTGTAGTAGGGGTTGCTTAGGGTGGCGTGTTCTCAGACTGGCTTGTTGTGATGTCTGAACCTGGCAGAGAGAGTCACCAGAGAGTGTCCCGAATGTGTTTGCAGCCTTTTATGGTGTGTGTGTGTGTGTGCGTGTGGCACAACGTGTGCACATTTGAAAGTCCGCTGCTATGATATTCACGTAATTCCCCCCTCCACTTTACTCCTCTGCACTGAAATGTGCATATCTTTACCCTCACTGCTCTGTAACCCACATGTGTATTGGACAGCTAACAATGGAGAGCAGTGTAGGGAAGTGACAAGCATCAGGGGCGGGGTGGGTGGGTGGGTGGGAGCTGAAAGCAGCTGCAGGCTGCAGGACAGGGAGCTTTTCAGGGTGAGGGTTGTAATCACTTCAGTAAGGCAAGTGCTGAAGTGGAGGATGAAATTGATGAGGACATTGACAAGAGGGGGATATCAGTATACTGGGTTAAATGGTGGACTGGCTGACCGTCTTGTGCTCCTGCACACTTGGCGCAAGACCCTGAAAAAACATACAAACTGCAAATGTGTTACTGCATTCAAAAGGGCACAGGAAATTATTTCCATTTTGCAGTTTGATGTGGGAGGTTGTGTGGAGTTTCCACTGTGAGCTGGCAACCCCAGCAGACCAATTGCAGAAAGGGTGCTGATGTAGGGAACAAGGGAACGAGGAATTCTGTTGCAAAGGTGCCTCGGATATGTGCCGGGAGTGGATAGGAGGACTGGGGGAAACAATCCATGGCAAGCTGCAGAGCGCTGATCGTGTGTTGGGAGGAACGTGGGTCATCCAGCGAGCAACCTGTTGGGAATGAACAGTCAAAACCTCAAGCCATGCATAGGTGCATGATGTAATTGGGACCACAGAGTCTCTGCATCCTAGAGCAGAGACCCTGTGGACATTACCCAGACCTCCTGGTGCAGGATGTGGGCGTAACCAGTCACCTTCTCTTCCTGCCCCGGGAAAACAGTTGGAGCCATGAAATTGTAGGAACAACGTGTCTGAAGATGTAGCCGAGTTGCACTTCTGAACTTTTCCCAAGTTCAGAACAGGTCGACTACCATATGATTCCTACACAACTGTAAATACATTCTTAAGCCTGCCTGTATCCAATCTGCAAGATCTGAGTGAGTAAACTCTGTTTTTAACCTCCAAAAGACTGTTTGTCTTATTGGTAGTGTAAGGGGAAAACCAGGTGAAGATCCAGCCTGTCCAAAAGGGACAGTCTGTATCAACTAAATGCACAGCCCTGCTTTAACCAGCAGCTCCGCATGCACACGTTTTTCGCCTGTAGTTGGGTATACTCTGCTGTGTTTGCAAAAGCAAGAGGGGAGAGATAATATATCACAATATCCTCTCCCAGGTCTTTTGGCAATCCCCAACACAACCAACCCACTGTGGCTTATCTTCGAGGTGGCTTAGCATGACGTGTGCACTCGCCCATAGAGAGATGCCCTGGCCAGCTTACATGGCCAGCCGTTTTTCTCTAGCCAACTGAGTTGGAGAGCGGTGCCGTGAAGAAGAGTTAAGCTACGGTAGGCCACGGGCAATTTGCTGGTGCATCCTGCCTCTGCCCGGGTTTTCCGCAAGCGCCCCCCTTCCACAGTGCAGCCTCCTGGTTCGAGTGGGGCTTTGGCAAAGGGCCCTCTAGTAGGACTCCTCTGCAGGCACCGTTTCAGTTTCCCACAGTGCCCCTGACTTAGCACCATCACCCCCGGCAGTGTGGGAAATTAGACTCAGGAGCACCTTAAAAGGGAGCCCCCGACAGCGGGGGCCCTGCCAGGGCCCTGTCGACTTCCCAAGAAGGCCGCAGGCTGATTCCAGGCCCCTCACTGGGGCATCCCTGCTGCAGGTCAGCCATCCACGTTCGACTGACTTGGCTCTCAGTTTCCAACTTGGCTCTTAGCACAGCCTTCCCCAGCATGGTTCCTGCCTGATCTGTTGGACTGCCTGCAACTTCCATAATTCCCAGCATCCCGGTAGAGTTATCTATCTGGGGGTGTCAATCTGTTAAAGATGAATTAATCTGTCTTTTAACAGAGCCATTTAGGGCACAATCCTATGGTGATGGCTGTGAGCCCCCTGAACCCGGGGGATCACAGTCAGCCAATGCAGAGCGGTGGGGGGGAGCAGCAGAGGTGATCTTCACCTCCCCGTCCCCCCGCCCTGCATTTTCCGCTAGATGGACTTTTTTGCCCATGTAGCTGGGGTATTTTGGAGCGGGAGGGAAGAAGGCTGGAAGCAGAGGCGGTGTAAGGGGGTGGCCCACTAGGGCTGGAGCCCCGAATCTTTCATTTGGAGCCGCGAATCTCTGGCCTCCTTTCCCATTCCATGTACAAAATTGACCGGCAGATGAATCTGTCTTCAAGTTACGACAGGTCGGCATCCTCCGCCGCACCGGAAGGCAGCAGGCTAACTTAGGGGGCGCAGAAGAGGCCGCATGGCACACGCATGGTCTCTCCTCAACACCTTGCTGCCGCCTCCCAGCATCTGCCGCCCGAGGCAACTGCTCTACTCTGCCTAACGGTAAGGCTGGCCGCCTGCTCTGCCCCCTGAATCTCAGGAGACCTAAGCAGTGGCAGTATCATCATTAACTGAAAGTTCCCCCCAAAAGCGAGCAAGCTTCTGAGTTTCACAGAACGATTCTGTTTTTTATTAACTTTGGATTGTTATTTTACACTGTGTTTTTAAATTTGGTTTTTAATCTTTTAAACTATTTTGTATGTTTTAATTGTTGTTTTTATGCACAATCTGCTGTGAACCGCCCAGAGAGCTTCGGCTGTGGGGCGGTATAGAAATGAAATAAATGAAATAAATAAATAAATAAATGAAATGATTCCCCTGACTGTTTCATCATAGTTGCTTTCACATGAAAAAGGGTGGAGGGTGGGAGAGAAGAGGAAGAAGAGGTTGCTGGCAAAGGGCAGGATGGGAGCCTGGGCTCCATTTGTGACAATCCTTAAGATGGTAATTCAGGAAGCTCTTTGCAGATTCATTTAAGTTAGTTTGTGCCAAGTGCCAAAGGTTTCAGGGTTTCCCCAAAGCACACTGAGATAAGATTACCGTAATTAAAAAAAAAAAAAGCAAGGACAGTGCTCTCCCTTTTGAAAATATAAAAAACAGGCAGTTACTCCAGCCTTCCCCAACCTGCTGCCCTCCAGATGTGTTGGACATTGTAGTCCCAGCATCCCCTATGGCTGGCTGGGAAGTGTTGGGCATGGTAATCCTACACATCTGGAGGGCACCAGATTGGGGAAGGCTGAGTTACTCTGTTCTGTCTCTAGCATGAATTGGAACTGGCAGGTGAAACTGAGTGGCAGAAAGCAGAAGTAGCCCTGATATAGTATTAGCAAAGCTGGATAAGTATTTTAGGCGATGCACGAACTACTATAAGTCAATAGAAGCCAACTTGGGAAATAATTACCTAGTTGTTGGAAGAAACGCTGCTTTGGAGGACCTAGCAAACAGTTTAAAAACAGTACAATAAAATCAACAATAAAACTACAGCCCCCCTTTCCATAGCTTTTGCCGCTATCACAGACTTTACCCCATTTTAACCAGTTAAACCCATAAAATACAACCTGACCAAACACAGTAGAAAACTTTTAAAAGTTTAAAAGTACAGTAGAAAGCCCACAAATTTTGTCAGTCATGATCAGTGTTCTCCAACCTTGGGTCCCCAGATGTTTTTGGCCTACAACTCCCAGCATGCCCCAGCCAGCTACCCAAGGTTGGAGAATGCTGAGTCATGTCATAATAGCAAATTAAATTCTCCAAGTGCCACTCCTCACGTACGTAGCCAAAACTGCAGCACCCATGAACAAGAGGGCAGCCGGTATAGCATGCTTGGGGAACCCAAGAATATCTGCTTTGTTCAATGATTTTAATTTCAGTTGATTGCCAACAATCAATTGGGAACATGGGGGCAACTGACATCCCAGGGCAGTATATTTTTATTTTATTTATTACTGTAATTACATTTCTATACTGCCCAATAACCGAAACTCTCTGGGCGGTTTACAACAATTAAAACTACAAAGGACAACATAAAATACAGTAGAAAATTTAATTTTTTTAAATCTACTGTATAAAATAGGAGTAAAGGTTGGAATAAAACCTAGCAGCAGTACAGAGATTTAAAATACAGTAAAGGATTAAAACAGACTAAAAGACTAAAATTCCTGGGAAAATAAGAAGGTCTTCACCTGGCGCCAGAAAGAACACAACTTACGTAAGTGCCAGGCGAGCCTCTTTGGGAAGTTCATTCTACAACCAGGGTGCCACCGCAGAAAAGGCCCTCCTCCTAGTAGCCCCCACCTCAATTCCTTTGGCAGGGGCTCCCAGAGGTGGACCACTGAGGATGATCTTAGGGTCCGGGCAGATATATATAGGAGGAGATGATCCTTCAGGTAACCAGGCCCCAAGCCGTTTGGGGCTTTGAACGTTAATACCAGCACTTTGAATCAGGCCTGTACATGGACTGGCAGCCAGTGCAGATGGTAAAGCACTGGCCTAATATGATCACGTTGGCCAGTCCCCCTTAGCAATCTCGCTGCCCCATTGGACCAGCTGAAGTTTCTGGACCATTTTCAATGGCAGCCCCACATAGCTTTGTTAGTGAGCAAAAACAATGAAAAGTCTTGTGGCACTTGAAAGGCAGTGGATTTATCGCAGCAGGAGCTTTTGTAGCAGGACCTTCAAAAGCAGATTTCTTCAACTTGGGCCTATACTGATCCTAGAAGATGTTCTGAAGGCCCACAATGCTTGCTAAGTGAAGCTAAGTAGGCAAGGATCTTGTCAGAGCATGGATGGGAGACCTCCCAGGCAGCCTATGTCCGCTGCCCAGAGTTCAATCATGCATGAAAGGCAGGATATGATCAAATGAATGAAATGGAATCAGTCCATCAATAAATATGTTACAGTAGGTCAGAATTCTCAGTGTGTTCAGTGTGGTTTATTCACAAATAAGCTCAGTGGAACCTTACAGCACAAAGCTTGGCATGCACGCTCACTTACTTAGAAGCAAGTTTCCCCCTCCCATAATACTAGAACCCAAATGGGGTCACCCCATGAAGCTGATTGGTGGGAGATCCAGGACAGATAAGAGAAAGGACTTCTTCACACAGCAGCATAAACTATGGAATTTACGACCACAAGATGTAGTGTGATGATGGCCACCAGTTTGGATGGCTTTTGTTGTGAGGATAAAATGGAGAGGAGGAGGAGGATTATGTAAGCCGCCTTGGGTTCCTTGCAGGAAAAAAGGCGGGGTATAAATATAATAAATAAATAAATGGGGATTAGACAAATTCATGAAGGAAAAGGCTATATCAATGGTTACTAGTCCTGACGGCTAAATACTACCTCCAGTGTCAGAGGCAGTGTCAGAGGCTTTGTACTCCAGTTGCTGGGGAACATGGGCGGGAGGGTGCTGTTGCACTCATGCCTTGCTTGTGGGATCCCGTGGACAGCTGGTTGGCCACTGTGTGCACAGAATGCTGGACTAGGTGGTCTCATCCAGCAGGCCTCTTATGTTTTTAAGACCCTCTGTCTGTGTTCGGTGGGGCTTCGTGTGCACAGGTGTGCGGCCTTGGTCTTTAAAGGGCCACCACAGGACTCTTTCTGCAGCCGCAGCGGTCTCGGCACAGTACTGTCCTATACGTGTCTACTCAGAAGTAAGTCCCATTCCGTCTCATGGGGCTTCACACACCCACATGAAGGGTGTCTTCGGCAGCTCCTGTGTGGGATCTGTCAAGGCACGCCTAGATCTTGCCGGATGAAGGCAGGAATGCCCCCCCCCTTTTCATGGGGAGAGGGGCCTACAAAAGAAAAGGGTCGCAACTTGATGCCCCTCCCCTGGGAGCCACCTTTGCAAAAGTCCCGGCCCATCGCGTGGGGAGCGGGGGGAATGCGCCCGCCTCTCTGCCCGCCTCCGAGCCCGGCGACTCCCTGGAGTTTCCACGGGGAATTCCGCCAGAGGAGGCGGGAGCGAGCGAGCGAGCGAGCGGGGCAGGCGGCGAAGGGGCCGCGCTCAGGAGGAGCTCACTCGCAGCCCGCTCCGAGGACACGGCGGCGGCGGCGGCTGGGACTGGGTCTGGGAAGGAGCTCGGCATGACGGCGCTGCTGCGGCCGGCGGGACCGGATCGCACCGCGGGGCGCGGAGACGGCTCGGCTTAAGCGGGATCATGCGGGGCGCGGCGCTGGCGCTGGCGCTGGCGGCGTTGGAGGTGGCCTGCTGGACGGGGCCCATCCCGGCGGCGGCGGCGGCGGCAGGTGAGAGCCCCCCGCCCCCCGGAGAGCGCGCCCGCCCGCTCGCTCGCTCGCTTTCCGCGGGGAAGGAAGGGAAGCGCGCCGCGCGCAAAAGCCTGCCCGCCGCGCCAACCCCGAGGGGAGCCCCATTCAGTTCGATGGGACTGACTCCTGAAAAGGCTGCGATCCCAGAGCCACGTGCCGGGGAGGAGCAAGCAAGCCCCATTGAACTCGATGGCACGCACAGTCCGAGTAGACGTGGATAGTAGGGCAGGATGGCGCTGTGGGGGAGGGAAGTCCCATCGAAAGCAACGGCGCTCCTCGGGGCCCCCCCCCGCCCAAGTCGGCGACGCGTGCGTGCATAGGATTGCAGCCTGAGAGGGGTGGGCAGGCAAAGGAACACACACACCCCCGCCCCAGTTTTTTTTTAACATTTTAACGTTTGGTCTGTTTTGTTTCTGCCTTGCGGATTGTAATCTGCTTTTATAGATTTATTGGAATGTGTGTGTGTGTGTGCGTGTTAAAGTTTATTTTTATGTGCGTTTTGTTAAAAAACACAAAACGAAACCCAACCCATTTAATTGTAAGCCGCTCTGATAATTTGATTGAAAGGCCTGGTGAGGGTATAACAACTCTTAAAGATTATTCATTTATTTTATTTTATTTTATTATTTATTATTACATTTATGAATCGCCCATCTGGCCGGTCACCCTTTATTCATTATTCATCAAATTGATCAAACTGGCAGAAGCCCTTAGGGCAGTTCACGATCATAACCCCTCCCTCATGACAATAGATAAACAAATAAACTGCAATAATGGATAGATAGATAAATAAAAAGTGAGTTTCTAGGGCAGCCTTCCCAAGCCTGGCACCCTCCAGAAGTGTTGGACTACAGCTCCCAGCATCCCCCAGGGGATGCTGGGAGCTGTAGTCCAACACTTCTGGAGGGTGCCAGGCTGGAGGATGCTGGGAGTTGTAGTCCAACACTTCTGGAGGCTGTTCTAGGGGCTCAGGCGGGTTGGTGAGAAGCCTGGTAGCTTCCCGCTTATCACAGAGGTTTGAAGCAGGCGGTCTGTAGCTTTTTTGCATGGGGCTTGCCACCTCTCTGTTTGTTTGTTTCCAATTGTGCCTATGCTTTTAGCAATCGTCCACCAGGCAGAAATCTGTAACAGGTGAAGCTTCCGCACTCATCCGCCCCACTTTCCTGCCAGGAAAACCTTTACCTGCTGAATTTCTGCCTCTGGGGCCGCTGTCCAAAGGCACCAGAGCAAGGCCAAATAAAAATATATGGCAACCTTAAGAGACACGGACTGGACACGGTAGTGCCTTGCTGCGAAGCACAGCCAGCAACAAGCCCTAAAATATGTCTGGTTTCATTTAGCATCAACTCAGGGCCGGTGCTACCATTAGGCCAACTAGGCAGCCGCCTAGGGCGCAGGGCTAAAGGGGGTGCCAGAAACGCCTTGAAAACAAAATACAGCGCTCTCAAGTGGGAAGGGGGGCGCTAAATATCTGATCTTGCCTAGGGCACCAAACTGCCTTGCACCGGTCCTGCATCAACTGAACACACTTCGATCTTTAGAAAGAGCCAAATGTTCCTTGGTCAACCTGTTGCCTTGGCCATGGAAGGTGTGAGGTGGCTGTTGTTTCTCTGTGGGTTTTTGTTTTTTTTTAAGTGTAATTGGATGCACAAATTGCCCACATGTTTTCTCTTGTGTCTCGGTATGGCCAAAACAGAAGTGGATGCAGCAAGGTGAGCCGTGTTTGCTTCTCATGCGCCTGCCCCATTCATGGATCAAGGGGAGGGGTGGATTTCAACATCAACAGGAGCGTGTGGGCGGGGGATCAGCACTGGAGCAGCACCCCCGCATTACTTCCGGACAGTGCCAGAAGAAGAAGAACTGCTGAGCTCCTTTATTAAACTCCCTGCAAAGGAACAATGCAATATCACCACTAGGCTAGCCAAGCTACAGTCTAGGTTGAACCAAATACAACAGCACGAACAACAAAACTCAGGGGAAATGGCTGCTAATCATCATTCATACCCACATGCTCTTTCACCTAATTGTACAGTTAAAAGGAAGGCTGCCGTGGGAACCTTTAGGTGTATAGATGCAGATTTGCAAGAACAGCCAGCTCTGGAATATGATATGGCAAAACCCAGCCTAGGTTTTGTGACCTCAAATCATTGGCTGAGCTATCAGGCTTTAGCTATATCAGAAATGGGTAGCCCTCCTCCCACAACTAAGGAAGCCACAAATACCATAGGTTGGATTACCACTGAAAAGATGAATGGTAATGTTTTTTTAGACAAGACAGGGTCCTTGAACAGAGTGGAAGAGCTAAGCACAGGGCCCTAAGGAATCTAGGGTTAAAACTGCTGTCATGGAATGTAGCAGGATGGCGATCAAAGCAGAATAATAAACAATTTTTGAACTATATCGAACACTTTGATGTCATCCTGCTGCAAGAAACGTGGCAAAGCAAAACTATATCGCTGAATGGTTATGAATGTTACTCTACAGCAGCCATTCCTTCTAAGAAAGGTGGAAGGGCTAGTGGTGGATTGGCTTGCTTCATCTCCACAAAGTTGAAGGCAACAGCTATGACATCATGCAATTCAGTTGCAATCGCTGTTCATGTTGAACTTTTGGAAATATGCTTAATGTTGGTGAATGTTTATATACCACCCTGTTTAAAAAAATCAATGATAACTACTCTTTGGGTAGAACTAGAGAGCTATATTGAATCCTTAGAATTGCTGTATCCCACTACAGTATTCATTATTGCAGGGGATTTTAATGCACGTATGGGAGCCAATGATGTAAATCTATATACTTGTTACAATCAGATTTTGGAGCCAGATATCTATCCAGAGTGTGGTTCCCCTCGATATTCAAAAGACTCTAGACATAACTATTCAGGGTTTTGTTTAGCTCAATTCGCAAGGAGGAGGGATCTGTTAATACTAAATGGTACGGCAGATGGAGATCGACCTGGGGAATATACCCACTTTACAAAGTCTGGAGGTAGTGTGATTGATTATGTAGCAATCTCCCGCTTTGCATATAAACATGTCATTGGTTTTGAGGTAGGTTTCAACATAGAAAGCGACCATCTACCCCTGACCATGACATTAGCACATCCAGCATATAACAACGTCTGCCCACAAAATCAATGTATCTCAAACACAGATTTAGGTGTAACTGGCAGTAGAAGAGTCAAGTGGACACCAGCAGTCAATTTAGCTTTAACTCACCTCCTTCATAGTGAGGATCTAATGGCCTCTCATGCTGCTATTCTCTCAGCCACTTCTGCTGCTGAGGTCATGAATTTATTTAATAATTTGATTGATAGGTTGCAAGACCAATTAAGAACGAAGGTTAAGAACGATGTCTCAAGAAGAACTCTATCATCCTTTAGCTGGTTCGACAGAGAGTGCAAACAGGCTAAAAGCCAGCTAAAGAGAGCATATTGCAAATATAGGGACTCCAACTCAGGCCTTATGACTGAGGAATATATTGCCCTTAGGCAAAAGTATAAACTCCTGATAAGAGGGAAAAAACAGCAAGCCGAAAAACAAGCTTGGCAAATCTTAATAAAGGCCTCTTATGATAGGGACACCTGCCTCTTCTGGCGCACAATATCAGGCTTACTAGAAAATGCTTACACAGCCCCTGTGTGTACTATTGAACCCAATGAATGGATGCAATATTACCATTCATTATATTTTGATCATGATAAGGATGTCAAGCAAACAGTGGAAATTGTAGGAAAACTACCAGAGTGGCCACCAGTATCTCTAGCTGAGGTTAAGAATCTTATCCTTCAGTTGAAAAGTAACAAGGCACCTGGCATTGATTTTCTTCCGCCAGAACTTTTGAAATCCAATATTGATTGGTGGGCTTCCCTATTGGCGGTAATATTTTCAACCATCGACTTAACAGGGCTGCTGCCTGAAGTTTGGGGTACGGCAGTAGTTGTCCCCATATTCAAAAAAGGCCCCACATCTGATCCAGCAAATTATCGCCCAATTAGCTTGTTATGTGTAATTAGTAAATTATATGCCAAGCACCTTTATAACAAGCTAATTGACTGGACAATCGATGAAGCCATTCTGGCTGACGAGCAAGCAGGGTTCAGACAAGGTAGATCTACAATAGATCATTGCTTTGTACTAGCCCATCTAATTGACAAGTATGCCAAGAAACCAGGTGGTGTGTTATATACAGCTTTCATTGATTTGAAGGCTGCATTTGATTCAATTTCTCGCACAAGACTTTGGGATAAACTAAACTCCTCAACTATAGATGAAAGACTCCTTTTTTTGATCAAATGTTTATATACCAATACCTGGCTGAAGGTGCGATGCTCTACAGATGGACAGCTCACTGGGCCTGTACCGGCCACAAAGGGAGTTAAGCAAGGCTGTATTTTGGCTCCTGTGTTGTTCAATCTCTATATAAATGATATTGTTGAGAATTTGACATCTCCAACGTTTCATGCCCCTAAATTGGCTACAAAACACATTTCCATTCTTCTGTACGCAGATGATGCTGTACTTCTCTCCCAAACGAAAGTGGGCCTAAGCAGATTGTTAAGGGTATTCTCTGAATACTGCCAAAAAGAACACCTAGCTGTGAATTATAACAAAACTAAGGTTATGGTGTTCTCTAAAAAACACAGGGTCCATAGATGGTATATAGATAAACAGCCAATTGAACAAGTTAAAGTTTTCAAATACCTCGGTGTGGTCTTTCAATCAACAGGGTCTTGGTTAGCCCACAAGAAATATGTGGTGGATAAGACGTCCCAGAGTACCAAAATTCTGACACGCTTTTTCTACACAAAAGGGGGCAACGATATACCCTCAGCACTTGAGGTTTTTAGAGCTAAACCTCTAGCACAACTACTCTATGGGGTCCAGATTTGGGTGGATCCCTATTTTAGATCTGTGGAAGCTGTTCAGTCTAAGTTCTTAAGACAAATTTTTTCCGTTCCATGCTGTGTTCCAAATGCATCTTTGCGTTTGGAAGCTAATCTCTCCTCAATTACTCTACAAGCCTGGGGCAGGACATTTAATTATTGGCTCCAGTTGAATTTAACTTCTACTGGCTTACTCCCCTTGGTCTTGCGGGATTCCCATGTGAGTGTTTGGATGAAGAGCACTATCTCTAAGCTGCATTCTTTTGGCTTATCATCACAGCATTTATTAACACTGGGATTTATCAAAGCAAAGGTCCTAATTAGACAGCGACTGCATGATATTGAGCAACAGAATAATTTGGCCACTACAAGAAAATTTTGCCCCTGGTATGATTATTTTCCATCTAGCCTCTTCAACACATTGCCACCTTATTTGCAAAACTTAACAGTAGTAAAGTACAGACGAGCCTTCACTCAGGCAAGACTGAACATACTGCCATCAGCTGTACTGCAGGGCCGTTTTAAAAGAATTCCATTGGAGAATCGCTTATGCCCATGCGGAGATGGCAGTATTGAAACAATAGATCATGTATTATTATCTTGTGCTTTCTATAAAGATCTAAGGAAAGAGGTGATTTCTCCACTACTGTCATCTATTCCAGGGCGGTCAGTTACTGCTTCTGTGTCTTTTCTCCTCGCAGACCAAAACAAACAGGTCACAGTAAAAACCGCCAAATTTTTAGCCGGGGCAATTAAAATAAGATCTACCAACTTATTAGAGACCTAATTATTCATAGCTTCTTGACTGAGCAGAAGTTCTTTTATTTACTCTATCCATTTGTTGTGTTATTTATTGATTTTATTTATGTCTGAAGGACTATGTAATTTATGGCATTTTTGTTTAGTGCAAATTTTTAGAACGCAGCTAAGGTAATTTTAGTCAAGTATAATTTTGTTTTCTATTTCTGTATTTCTTCATGCTAAGGCCATGAAGAAAGCGTAGCTGGCTGGGGGCATGCTGGGTGTTGTAGGCCAAAAACATCTGGGGACCCAAGGTTGGAGAACACTGCCCTAGAGGAGCAAGAGCAGCTGGTGGCAATGGCGGAGAGAAGGAAGACTCACCGAGGGGGCGGAGCCCATTGAGGGTGTCTTGCCCAAGGGCCCTCAAAGCTGCCCTGGAGCCAGCCCTGACGCGAGCTGAGCCAGCATTCAGTTTGCTGGTAGTGCCGCACCTTCTGCCGTCTCACAGGTGGAAAAACAGGGACATGTGTTGCTCCATGGTCCATCTTGGCCTACGCTGTCAGTGCCTTCAGATGTTGCAGGTGGAGGCTGCTTTGTCCAGCTCCGCCACCTGAGAACCTTCTAACCAGAGATGCTGATTGAAGGTCGGGTGAAAGGCACACGGTCTGCCAGTAATGATCCACAATTTTGCAGGGGTGCAGCAATGGGGATGCAATGGGGACAAACTTCCCCGGGGGCCCACTGGGCTGAGGGTCCCCAACATATTGCCTAAGGTTAATGGACAAACAGGGTGGCACCCATCCAACCTTTGGTGTGGCGGCTTACAGAGTCAAATAGGAAGCCTATTCCCAGAATTCCCTGCAGCGGAGTTGGAGTAGTGCGCTGCTTCCTTGACTGGGGATTGTGACAAGCAACAGCCCTGAGTGAGAGGAAGGAGGACTAGGCCCCAACACCCACTGCAAGATTACACACTCAAATCTACGGCAGCCTAACCTGGTGCCCTCCATACAGGGTTGACATCAAGGGTAGGCATGATCAGGCACCTGTCAAGGGCCCACTGACAAGACCCCGCCCCCCCGGAGTTGCTTCTCGTCCCCGATGCAACCTGCTCGTTCACCTGCCTTCTCGCTCTGGCCCAGACAACAGAGGTGGCGAGAAGGAGGAGCAGGAGATGCCACTGCCTACCTGGCTCTCTGCCTGTCAAGCAAGGACAGTGTGGCGTAGTGGTTGGAGTGCTGGACTAGGACTCGGGGGATCCAGGTTCTAGTCCCCACTCGGGCTATGAAGCTCGCTGGGTGACTTTGGGTCAGTCACGGACTCAGCCTAACCTACCTCACAGAGGGTTGTTGTGAGGATGAAATGGAGGATGATGATTATGTAAGCCGCCTTGGGTTCCTTGCAGGAAAAAAGGCAGGATATAAATAGAATGAATGAATGAATGAATAATATAAAGACGTGGTAGAAGAATGGTGATTAGAAGATAGACTCATTGAGGGTGAGTGTCCATGGAGGTCCTCCAAAACCTGGATCCATCACTGCCTCAGATGTACTGAACTACAGATGTGTTGGCTGGCTGGGGGGTGCTGGGAGTTGTTCCAACGTATCTGTAGGGCACCAGGTTTGAGGAAGGCGGCCCTACTGTCAGCTTCCTCATCTGGATTTTAGGAATTTCTCCTTAAAGGAGAAGTCGGTCCATCGTCTGTGTCTGATACTGGGCCCCCAACTCTGAGCCCAATTATGTTTCATTTCCCCTTGCCACTTCTTTGAACTATGGAGGATCAATGTGTTCCACAAAAACATGCTGTCTGAAGATGACTAAATCTAGGACTGACCTGATTTATTTTTGTTTCTTGCTGCTCTTCACAAATTATAGTTTCCCCCTGAACCTCCCCACCCTCGATTCTGAGTTAACAGAGATTCCCCACTTTCACTTTTAATGCCTGACATTTCTTTTATTTTCTCCCCTGTACAACTGTCTACACCCCGGGCAGCTGAGTGACGAAGACCATAATCCAGGCTTTTGTTGATGTTCCTGGAAATGAAGTGGGGGAATCAGCTAACCAATAAGCTGCTGAGCTGCCTTTGTGCACCTCCTCCTGATAGGATGGCCACGTGTCCTGTTTTACAAAGGACAGTCCTCTATTTGAAGGGCTACCAGAGGACAGTCCTCTATTCTGAAGGCGTCCTCTTTTTCAGGGGTTGTCCAGTCCAAGTCCAGTTTAAGATAAAGAACCCGAAGGAGGGAGAGCCGGCCGCGGCCATGAAGTTGCCCATCCACACTTGGCACCTGGACAGCAGACTGAGCAAGGCACACAGGTAGGGGTGGTGGGCGATCCGCTAGGACCAGACCTGCCTCTGGTTCGGCAGTTGCTGCTGCTGCGACTGCCAAGCTGGGCCGAAAGCTGGCACGTGCTGCGCCGCTCGGCAGACTTCCGGGTCCCCAGCGGGCCGCTGTTTACACAGAAAGTACCTGAAGACACCTCAGAAGCGGCCGCAATTTGCGCAGATTACGCAAATTGCGGTCACTCTGGGCGTATCTCAAGGCATTTTCTATGTGAACAGTGGCCCGCTGGGAACCCGGAAGTCGCTTCCCTGGCTTGACTCGGGAGAACGCAAGTCGGGTCAGGGAGCAGGTAAGCGGCATGGAGTTCAGCGGGTCGAGCTTGGCTAGTCTGTTGGATTTCCACCCCCCGAACGAAATCCTCGCCCATCCCTACGGCGCAGGTCACCTGCTCGCAGTCTTCCATACTATGGTGAGATGTACTGCATTTCTATTAAGATGATAAGAGTCAGTCCAAATGTGCATAGGCAAATTTTGTACACATCGATACCCTCTTTTGTCCTCTCTTTGGGTGATGCATATTTGGGGGCGATATCACAAGTGGCCACCCTACCTCCTGATGTATAGGCCGTGTCTTTTTCAAATCTAGGGACACAGCTGAGGCAGGCAGGCGCCTCTGGAACTTGGGCAACCACCTGGGCCATTGCCTAGCTTGTGGCTGGGCCAGCCCTGCTCAGTGGAGAGAGGGAATTTCCAGCTCTGTGGCCACAACAACAGGCTTAAATTCCATACCTTGAGCTCTTGTTGCAGCACGCAGGTAAAAACACACCAATAGCTATCCATGCAATACAGCAACAGAAGGCAAGTGTCTTCCACATGCAAAAGAAGCCAGGGCTCCGATCTCTTTCAGAGCGATGTAGAAGAGGGAATTTCAGCAGGTGCGGCTTCTCATGCAAACTGAATAAGACCCTCTGTAACACAACTCTTAAAGCAAAGATTGGGAACTTCCAGCCCGTGGGCCTAATCGGGGCTGTGGCGGTTCCACACCCGGCGCATGGAGGCCTGGCCTCCCTCTCTAAGCTCCCACCTCCTGGAGGCTAGTGGAGAGATTAATCTCTTTTGTTATGGATTCATAGATTTCATAGATCATAGAGTTGGAAGGAGCCTACAAGGCCATCGAGTCCAACCCCCTGCTCAATGCAGGAAACGAGAGGAGGGGTCTCCCATCCAAGTAATAACCAGGCCTGACCCTGCGTAGCTTTCCACGCTCAGACAAGCTGAGCCATCTCTGGGAAGTGATCAGAAATAACCAGGGGCCGTGCTAGGTACCGAAAATATCTGAGGCTCAGGCCCACAGGACAAAAAAGAAAAAACAACAACACAAATTTGCACATGCTAATTTATGTATACTCATTAATATTAACAAGAGAACATATTTGTGTGAGGGCAGTTCTTGAAATATGGGATAGATTTAGAAAATAAATTAGCCCAGATATTTCAGTATTAACATCCTTTACATACCGTAACCAGTTTAAGATTGGGGGGAGTTTGAAAAGGTAGAAGAAGTATAATATTTTAAGGTTTAAAGACAGTCCTTTTGAAGGGAGAGGTTTACAGCAGAACTTAAATTAGACAAAAGCTTGAAAATGATTTGCTGTATCTACAAATCTCAGGTTATGTGGCAACCAGCACTACAGAGGGTATTTTGAAGACTGGACTATCAGATTTTTGAAAAGTTGATTTTTAAAACTGGAGAAAAGAAAGGGTTCGTTTCTAAGATTTATGACTTTCTTTTGGAGAAAGATGGTCTAGGTAATAATTTCAAGACAAAATTCACTAGGGAGAACTCTCACCGGGTCAAAGTGGCATTTCACGTCCAAATAAGTTCTCGAATAATGAGAAAGGGCAGTGCTGGAGAGGTGCACAAGGGAATTTTTTGGACATATGTGGTGGTCTTGTCCCAAAATTGTTATCCTCTGGAAAAAGATCAGATATATCATTAATCTACAGACCCATCCTATCATCTCACACCCTCCCCTGTGCTGTGCCTCACGGCCACTGCAGTAAACCCTGCGGGGGGGGGGGGGTCTCTTTGGAGATTGCTGTTGCAATCTGGGAGATTGGGGAGGGTAGGAAGGGGGTGTGTCCGTGGGTGGGGAGGGGGGATCTACTGGACCCAAAGGCCTCTCAAGCCCCAGACCTGCCCCTGGTAGCATGACTCCACTAGATGGAGTCTAGAGGCCTGTCTAGTGGGAAATGCTGAAAACCAAGATGGACAGGGGGAAATCACCTTCCTTACCCCCCCCCCTCCCCAGCCCTGCTGGCAGGTGGCAGTCTGGCAGGGCATTGGCTATCTGGAAGCCTCCAAGATTGGAGGCTTCCATCAAGGCGCCAGCAGTCCAACAGGATTGTACCCTTAATGACTGCGTACATGGTATCACTGCTGTTGATTATGCTGCTAGGCTATATCAAAGAGGAAGTAAAAGAATTGTAGTACTATGAGCTGTTTCGGAATTTGTTGACAGCTGCAAAGATACTTATTGCCACAAAGTCAAGAAGTAGTGAAGTTCCAGCTGTAACAATGTGATTTTCTAAAATATTTTATGTTGCTGAAATGTCACTGTGTAAATTCAATTGAGAAAAAAGGGAAACGGTCAGGGAAATTATTTGACTTTTGGGGAAGAGGCTTAACTTAAGCCCCATTCATTTCAAGTAGGACTTGTGTTGGATTTTACCCATACAACTAACAAATAACCATCAGAAAACAAACAAACAAACAAATCAAAACAAAAAGCATCACAAATCATCAAACACTAGGGCAAATAGAAAGTCCTCAACATGGGCCGCCTTAGGGAGGATATTGCAGTGAGGGGACCACCGCAGAAAAGGCCCTTTTCCTGTTTGTTGCCAGTTGAACTTCTGCAGGATGTGGCACAATCAGTAGGGCCTCTGAAGATGATGGCAGTGTGTCCGGTCAGATCTGTATGTGTCCGAATTCAGCACTGTGGGAGCTGTTCCTGGGTTTTTCCAAGAGAGAGAATTGGGCTATCCCAGTCCTTTCCGTTAGTCTTCTTTTTGCGTAGACTCTTGCCTACTATTTGCTTTCCCTGTGTACTACCTGGATGCAGAACCCAACTGTTCCCTTGGCTCTGCCTAGGCCGGGGGTGGGAACCATTTTGGCCCAAGTCGGTTCCGGGCAACTACTTTGGACACCACATGCCAGCAGCGGCCGGGGCAGAGCGGGGCCACCTCACCGCTGACGTGCAGCCCCAATGTGATTGCCCAGACCCCATTCACGCACGCACACACACACACACCCACACACACCACCATCATCATCATCACCACCTCCGTCCTCCTCCACTGCAACCCCCATCTCTGCCTTAGGCCCTCTGGCATAACATGTCATTCTGATCCAGGTTGCACTCCTTCAGGAACTGATTCCTTCTGTTCTTCACATGTTCAGTTGACTTTAACCAAGGGGTGGCTGGTGACTCGGCCCCTATCGGTGTCAGTGGGGCTCCTTTTCCATTGCAGGTTTTTCAGGTTCTATTTGGAGCGTCATAGGAGCTATCCATGGTGGTGAACCTATTTTGGGGATAATAATTATTATTTCTAAATTTGATTAGCATATGTAGATCTTATGGAAATCACTGTCCTCTTCTGTCCTTTCATTGGGTGTTGTTGCATTTTTTCCGCAATTCATAAGTGCCTACCCTATTCCTTCTTCTGCTCTGGGAAGTCTTCCCACATGGCCCACTTTTTAAAAGTTGTGCCAAACCAGCCCAGCATCAGCACCTGGGCCATCAATCAGTCATGGGCATACCCGCTGGAGCTGGCACAGCTCACAGCAGCCTTTCACTCTTCTTATTTTTAAAGACATTTTATAACCAGGGGGCGGCCAGCAGGGTACACGCATGGATACACAGATGCTCATTTTATTATTTTTACTTTAAAAACATATCCTTTCCTACAACAAAATGATGCGTATCCCAAGTAAACATGCTTAGCATCAAGGCAACTGAACAGAAGCTGACTTATTCCTGTAGTCACAATGGTACTTATCAAGGAATACCTTTTCAAGATCGTCTCTGTCCCTGTAATAATTGGGAAGTTGAAACCATGGGTCACGTTCTTTTATATTGTTCCTTCTATCAGAACATTAGTTAAGAACTTACTTTATGTAAATTCCTGGGTAGATCCGAAGATTATTACATATTGCTGCTACTTTCTGACAAGGTCCCCCAAATTACTAACAAAGTGGCCAAATTCTGTGCAGCTGCCATAGCTTGCTGCACTTCCTTGTTAACGCAGTGATCTTTTATCCTGGTTATGGTTTTTTTTAAATAAAAATCTTGATATAAATTTTATACACTTTGGGATGTATTGTTGATGTAATGGTGTTATGTACCATTACATTATATGTTCTGCTTTGCCTGATACTGTTTTATTATTGGATGCTGGTCGCTGACCGTAATAAATATATTCATTCAGTCAGTCATTCAGTCATTCATGGTGCTACGATTGAAGGGAGTTTAAAATGCAAAACTGCACATGCTCAGAGCATTTCTTTTTGAGCAATGTGGCAAACAGGGTTTTATTCCTCTGATGTATCAGGAATGGAGAAGCAATTGTAGAGCATGGAATGGTTGTGTGTCTGGGGGTAGGGAGAGAAATATTATTTTAGCTGTGTGCTTCACAAGTGAAGTAATACACAAGGCTATCTAAAGCCCCCCCACACACACACACACACCAGAAGACCATTAAGTCCAGGGTCTAAAATTACCGTGCCACACACCACTGGATGAATGCCATGCCCTGCTTCAGCCCCTTACATTCTCTAGTATAGCATTCCGGGCAGCTGGTTGCTTGGAACCCTGGTCAGGAACTCTCCTGTCGTGTTAGGGGTGAGGATATGCTGCAACGTTTTGTTGCAGCAGGCTCCACTTCTTCCCTTTATTAGCAAACTCAGGCTGTTCAGTGCCAACAAGACTGGAGCAAATAAGGCCCACTGGGAAGCGAGATGGTGGTATGAACATGCTCAGGGGAACCCCGTACTATGCAGAAGTACAAAACATTGAAAAATCCGAAGGGCACATGTGCTGCTTGCAAGTTCACAGTATAGAGCTGGCTACCTAGAAGCCGAAGCAGAAGTGTTCCTGTTAGTGGGATTTACTTGTCACAATAACTTAGATATCCTAAATCTCGGTTGTGATCATCATCTACTTAGTGAAGCAATCATTTAATTCTCCCGAAAGACTTTTGCATCTTTTGATTTAGATTTCCTTTCAGAGGAGAACGGAGGGATCAGCAAGGGAGTGATCAGCACAACCCTGGAGAGCCCATGGCACTCAGTATAGATCCTGGGTGAGACACCTCTTTCAGCCCTAGAGCTGAATTCAATTTCAGAGAAGCTCTTGGGGTCTGCATTCCAGCGGTGGGCAGGGCCAAAGGCAAAAGGGTTTTCACCCCTGAAATAATACCAGCCTGTTTTAGCTCTTTACTGCCAGTCACTAAGCCTTAGGACAGGGCTCTCCAACCTTGGGTCCCCAGAGGTTGCTGGACTACAGCTCCCAGAATCCCTTGCCATTAGCCATGCTGGCTGGGTATGCTGGGGGAGCTGTAGGCCAGCAACCTCTGGGGACCCACGGTTGGAGAGCCCTGACTTAGGAGAAGCATTTCCAACCTTTTAGAATGGGGTTGGGGAACTATGCAATGAGTAGCCGCTACTGGATGTTTTCTATTTCTCCTCTCATCCATCCAACGACCCTGTGAGGTAGGCGGACGCTGCTCTTCCCACTTTACAGATGGGAAACTGACTGCGGCCCGAGACAGACGGCCACTTGCCCAAGTCTCCTGGGAGTTGCACACGTCTGCCACGACCTCTCAGTCTCTCTGCCGCATCGTTCTAACTGACCGGAGAGCCAGAAGAAAACGACACACAGCATCTATATCAGTGTTCTCCAACCTTGGGTCCCCAGGTGTTTTTGGCCTACAACTCCCAGCATGCCCCAGCCAGCATAGCTGGCTGGGGCATGCTGGGAGTTGTAGGCCAAAAACACCTGGGGACCCAAGGTTGGAGAACACTGATCTATATTGTGTGAGGATTCCACTCACCGATGGAAGTGAATGGCAACGGCTTGTGTTCCCTCCCCGCTTTCTTAACCAAACAAATGTGGAATATAAATACTTTAAAACATATTGTTATGGGCTTGGGGTCAGTCTAAATTACCTTTCAGGGATCCCTTGTAGCTCAGTGCCTCTGATCCCAAAGGGATTCAGGATTTCCTTCCTCCCGCCCCCACCCCTCTGTAGCTCTTGAGTTGGTAGCTTTTGTTCTACTAGGCCTTGGGGGGGTGTGTGTATCAGGAAGCCAGGCTGGAGAGTTTGAATGGAAGAGGGAGAAGAGAGCTGACTTGGGACCCCTGGAGGACAATCCCTGGGCAGCTGAAGCCAGGGGAGGCAGAGATCTGTTGGACTGGGAGCGTTGTTGTGGACCCTCAACTTGAGCTCAGTGCCAATAAACCTTTCCTGAAAGAAATTCCACGAGCCTCCAGCGTCCCCCATCTCGGGAAACTGAAGTCTGAGCAAGTGCTGGAGCCCCTGGAACGCCTCACCTCTCAGAAGCGGGGAGCAGGGGTGTAACCATGGGAGGCGGGCGACGACTCCTATTTCGGCGGGGCTCCTTTTCCATTGCAGGTTTCGCAGCTTTTACTTGGAGCTTCGTAGGAGCTCCCCATGGTGCTCCGTGGTGGTGAACCTATTTTGGGGATGGAGTTCAGCATTCATGGAGAGCTCCTATGGAGCGCCAAATAAAACCTGAAAAACCTGCAATGGAAAAGGAGCGACACCGAAGTAGGAGTCACCACCAGCCTCAATATCCATATAAGCAACATGAACCTGTGTGGCAAAGATAATCTCTCCACGCCAGCTGTACTGCAGGAGGTGGTTCATCTTTCTCAGGCTTGTGCTACAAGTCAAATCCAAATTATGAGATCTTTGGGGCTTTATTTTTGCTGGGATTCAGCACTGCTCTGCTCAGAGCTCAGCCAGGAATGTGTGTGAAGGAAGAACCCAAGAGAGCGGACCCTCCAGGAAGTTCAAAGAGTTGTTCTCCCACCAAACACACTGAGCCGTAATTACAGAGATTGGTGTGACTTTTTGAGGAAGCAGGAATGGGTACAGCTGGAAGAGCTGTACTTTAAGGGGGGGGCACTTACCTACGGTGTTCTGAGGCTTTGGGCAGACAGTTGGGATGGCCAGGAACATGAGAACATTTTATTTAAAGTGTTTTTTATGCTGCTCCTCGGCCAAAAAGGCTCCTGGGGTGCCGTGTGATTAATAAAACAAGACAGTCCCTGTCCTCATGCTTACAATCTAAAACGACACCACATACAAGGAAAAAGGGATGGTGATGGGAAAGAATCATAGAATCATAGAAACGTAGAGTTGGAAGGGGCCTACAAGGCCATCGAGTCCAACCCCCTGCTCAATGCAGGAATCCAGGTCAAAGCATCCCTGACAGATGGTTGTCCAGCCGCACCTTGAATGCCTCCAGAGTGGGAGAGCTCACCACCTCCCTAGGTAATTGGTTCCATTGTCTTATTGCTCTTTTCCCTTTAAAGGGAAGCTTTCCCCCCCTTTAACCTCTTTTCCCCTTCAGACTGCGGAAGTCAGCTATCAACGGACGGTCTGTTGACAGCTACAGACAGTCCCTTCAAAGTGCCCCAGTGGCACCTTGGAGGGGCTGTCCATGGTTGCCTTGCCAAGCATTCTTTTAATGTTGTGCAACGTCACAGATTGTGTTTGCTTACCTTACCCTCCATGCACCCACACTTTTCCTTTCTGTTTTAGCCCCAAATCCTGATGGTGAGGATGGCGTGCCTGGGACCAGCGAAGGTGCCTCACATTGTCCTGGTCTCGTATTGCCTTACGAAGCATCTCAGCCTTACTGTATTGCTAGAGGAATTCTGTACGCGTGGACTGGTCTGCTTGGGGAATCCATACGCCTCTGCATGCTGGACTTGATTCCTAGGCATGTTCTTGGGCATACACTCTGCCCACAAGTCTGGGTTCCGGCCAAACTTGTTGGGCTTTTTAGCTGACATGAACAGAAATTGTGCCCTAGAACACATCTAACATTCCTCTGCGGGTGAGCATTACAAGGAAAGACATAGCGCAGTCGAGGCCGGCAAGCCCTCTTTCAGGGATCCTTACTGAGCTGTTCACTGAGGAACCCAAGACTCATCTGAACACAATCGGGGGTGGGGGGGGATCCTTCTCTCTAGGGCGGCCATTTGATCTGGAGAATTGCCACCATTTCCCCCACGAACACCAAGACTTCTTACCAGGAGTACCTGCAAGCCCCTCCAGCTGCACCTGCATTTGGCAGCCTCCGTGCTCCATCTCGTCTCACCTCTGAACTTCCAGGTGACGTCTTCCAAGACCAGGCTGCTGTCTTCCGGCATGTGCTTCTTCAACCAGGCCCAGCAATGGACTTGCTGGTCTGTGGGGGAAATCATGAAGAAGCTGGAATACAAATTACACAGCAGTGATGAAGGACAATGTAGGGGGCACTGTGGGAGGCCGATGTGGGGCCCGCCCTGGGCCACTTCCGGATCCAGAGTGGATTTGAACAAAGGCCTGTTTGGAATGTGCCACTTGCCTCGAAAGGATAAGAACCGACTCCGGGAGATCAGGCCCCGAGGGCGGGAAGGGGGACCTGGCCTGCAGCCGGCCTCCAGGTGTGCTGGAGAAGGAGGGGGGGATGGAGCTCCGGGGCACAGAGCAGCCTTCCCCCGGCTGGCACCCTGCAGACGAGTCGGACTGCGACTCCCATCACCGAGTCCGGAGGCTGACGCTCATCTCCCGAGGATTGCGCCCTTAAATAGTTTTGTTGCAAGTTGCCTTGGTTCTTTTTTTAAGATAAAGACTTCTAATAAATGGAACAACGACAGTGCTACATGGTACTATATATGTATTTTAACTGTAATTTCTAATATTTTTGTATTTAAACTGCTTAGGGCGCAATCCCATGGGTTGTGCCCTCGATGCTCTAAGCCCCCGGACTCGGAGGCTGACGCGCATCCAGCGCAGGGCGGGAGGAGTGGCAGCGGCGATGTTCCCCTCCGCATGCCCCCAGCCTGCAGTTTCGCTAGATAAGTGCGTGTTTTTATGGATTGTTGTGAACCGCCCAGAGAGCTTCGGCTGTTGGGCGGTATATAAATAAAATTAACAACAAGAAGCAGCCGCAGCCGCAGCGGTGGCAGCTTTTTTGCCCATCTAGCGAAAGCGTCCCGGAGGGGGAGGGAAGGAGTTTGGAGAGGCCCCAGGATAGCTCCTGTCCCGGCCCCACCGGTCCCCTCCCCGCCCACCGGAACGCCCCCCTTTTGCCCCTCCCCAGGGTCACTTTCCCGACCTCAGAGCAGCCACTGTGGTTCTTTATGTGCTGGCTGTGAGGGGCGCAGGGGGGCAGAGCGGTCTCCGATCTCGGAGCCGGGAATCCGAAATATCTGACGCCCCCCCCCCCCGATGTTGTCTAGGGGCCACAGGATTGCTCCCTTGGCGATGCTAGTGTATTTAAGTGGCAAACAGGTATGACAAACGCACAACAATAAATGATCTCACCAGCGCTTGTTCAGGCGGACCACGCTGCAGTCGTTCTCGTACCCTCCGTTGTGATTGAGCATCCCCGTGTGCACAATGTGTCCAACCGGCACGTCCAGGTCATTGGAGAAGAGGTACTGCATGGCCTCCAGGGCCTGGTCCCCCGTGGACTGTCGCATTGGGGAGAGGGGGAGGGGGGTCAGACAGCAGAAGCAGCCTCCCTCCCCCTGGCATAAATGGCTTTCAACCCCTGGCATGGCAGAGAGCTCAAGGCGCCCGTGGCTTGGGTGGGGAAGGGGAAGAGCAGCCCCCCAGTTTAACAACAGGTTTTTTTAGAAAAGAAACTTTAAAAAAAATCAGCCAGGGCAGGGCACATGACAGGCGCCGAGCAGTATCCATGGGCACAATGGTGCCCGCGGCCATTGTGGTGGAGACCCCGGTGTTAGAGTCTCTGGATGAAATGTGCCCACTGATTCAAAAAGGTTGGGGACCCCTGCCATAAGCTTTTAAGATTCTGGCCCGCTGTTGCCCAAGAGCGTTCAATTTCCATTTGTATTGGTTTTGTATCTCTTGGCTAATAGCCACAGCTAATAGCTGTTGGCATTTTTTTTTAATAATTAAGGAATTACATTAACCAAACAAATGTTGGAAGACTTGGACACCAAGCAAGCTAAAGGAACAGGTGGCAAGTAGACAGTGCTGGACCATTTATATTTGATTATTTTATTTTATTTTTGCTTATTAGAAGTCTGTACCAACCAATAGCCAAAGTTCTCTGGGCAGTTCTCAAAAATTAAAACCATATAATACAAAACAAAACATAATATAAAACCTTTCAAAGTTTAAAGCACAATAAAACCAAAGTAAAAACCAGAGTAAAACCCAGCCGAACAATAAAAACCTACTAACATTATTTTTTTTTAAATTGAAGGACTAAAAAGTCTGGGAAAATGAAAACGTCTTCATCAGGCACCAAAAAGACCACAAAGCAGGCACCAGCAAGTCTCTCTGGGGAAGGCATTCCACAACCGGGGTGCCACCAATGAAAAGGCCCTGTTCCACAGAAGCCACCCACCCTCACTTTGGTGGGGGCAACCAAGGAGGGCCTCTGAAGATGATCTTAGGGTCTGCAAGGAGGCGATTTCCCTCCTGCGCCAACTTACACTTATTTCAAATTTGGTGAACGAGGACATGTCAATGACGCACACTGCCTCCTTGTAGCACTTGACCTCTGCCCCCACGATGTCAAACCAGTCTGGCTTGTAGAAGGTCTTGCTCTGATCTAGGGCCAGCAAGTCTAAAGGGGAGAAAGCACAAGTCTTAGGCAGGACCGGCTGGATGCTGGCCCTCAGCTTCTCAGGGCTGCAGACAGATGAGGGCTCTCACCTTTTCCAGGGGGCACAAAGAACTTGGTCCTCTCAAAACCATGCTTCTCCATCCACCTGGATCCTTGGACATCCAGCCGATTATAGAGGGGTGACGTGCGCAGTTGCCTGCCAGTCTGGAAATCCCAGCGGGGAACTTTCAGGTCATAGATCAGGGCTGGAGGGGCCACAGAACCAACGCACTGGAAGGGACACAAATCCATCATAACTATAGTAAAAGAGAAGAGATTGAAATGTGTAAAAAAAAAAGTAATTATAAGATTAATAATGTAATTAAATATTTAGGAATTGTAATTCCAAAAGATATAGATAAATTGGGAGATCAGAATTATAGGAAATTAAAGAATGAGGTAAAGAATAAAATAGAGGAGTATAAAAAAATTGGACTTTCCTGGTTTGGTAGAATTGCTTTGATTAAAATGAAGATTTTGCCAAAGATAAATTTTTTATTTCGGATGATACCAAGTGCGATATCAGATAAGGAACTTAAAGATTGGCAATCAGTTATTAATACATATTGTAATGGAAGGAAAAAATCTAGGATTACTAAAACAAGATGGTATAAAGCACAAAAAGTAGGGGGTTTGGGTTTGCCGAATTTAAAATGGTATTATATAGCGAATCAATTAAGACATATAGTGGATATTATAGCACGCCCTAAAGAAATAATGTGGTTGGAGTTAGAAACATGTGAACTACGTAGTACTTTGGGGAATATTTTTTTTCAAAAAAATAATAATAAATTGATAAAAAATATAGACAACCCTTTTCTAAGAAATTTGTTAATGATTTGGGGTACTATGAAGAGCATATTTATACCAGGGATATCTCCATTAACTCCGGTGGTAGCTCTTAAGGATTTTCCTGAAAACTTAAGATTAGAGCTGGAGAGTAAACTAAGAGAAGAAAGGGTTATTAGATTGACCGATTGGGTGGAAAATAATAATAATAATAATAATAATAATAATAATAATAATAATAATAATAATAAATTTTATTTCTTACCCGCCTCTCCATCTAGATCGAGGCAGGGAACAACAAAAATATAAAATACACAATACATACTATTAAAACATCTTAAAACATATTAAAAACATGAAAAGCAAATTGCCAGTGTTTCAAGGAGGCACGATGTGGTAGTAATGGGAGACTTCAATTTCCCTGATATCTGTTGGGAGACTTATTCAGCCAAACATGGCCCCTCCAAGAAATTCCTGAGCTGTGCTGCTGATAACTTCCTCCTACAGAAAGTGGAGGAAGGAACTAGAGGATCGGCTATCCTTGACCTGATTCTAACCAACAGAGACGAGTTAGTGGATAAAGTGGCAGTTTCGGGAACTCTGGGGGAAAGTGACCATGTTATACTTGAGTTCTTGATTCTAACAGAAGCAAAAGCTGAGTGTAGCCAAACACGTACCCTGGATTTTAGGAAAGCCAATTTTAACAAACTCAGAACAATGATTAGTAAGATCCCATGGCAAGTGACTCTCACGAGAAAGGGAGCCCAGGAGGGGTGGGAGTTTTTAAAAAAGGAAATTTTAAAGGCACAATTGCAAACAATTCCCACAAGGAAAAAAGGCAGAGGGCAACAGAAGAAGCCAATGTGGCTTCACAATAAACTCAAAGATGACCTGAAAACAAAAAAGGACACGTATAGGAAGTGGAAGGAAGGACAGGCTACAGGGGAAGAGTACAGGCAGGTAGCACAGAACTGCAGGAATAGTGTCAGGAAGGCTAAAGCTGAGAATGAGCTAAGGTTAGCGAGGAATGCTAAAAGCAACAAAAAAGCTTTCTTCAGATACATGCACAGTAAAAGACAGAAGAAAGAACTGGTGGTTCAACTACGCAATGAGGATGGCAAATTGATAACAGAAGACAAAGAAAAGGCAGAAGTGTTCAATTCCTACTTCGGCTCGGTCTTCTCCCAAAAGAGGGTCTATGACCCCCCTGGCAAACCTGAAGTGCAGACTGAAGGGGCAGAATTGCAGCTTGAGATTGATAGGCAAATGGTCAAGGAGCACCTGATTACTCTGAACGAGTTTAAATATCCAGGGCCTGATGAGCTGCATCCTAGAGTAATAAAGGAACTGGCAGAAGAACTCTCAGAACCACTGTCTATTATCTTTGAGAAATCATGGAGGACAGGTGAAGTGCCAGACGACTGGAGGAGGGCAAATGTTGTTCCCATCTTCAAAAAGGGCAAGAAGGAGGAACCTGGGAACTATAGGCCAGTCAGTCTGACATCAATCCCCGGGAAGATTTTTGAGCAGATTATAAAGAAGTCAGTCTGCAAGCACCTTGAAAACAATGCAGTGATTACTAGAAGCCAGCATGGATTTGTCAAGAACAAATCCTGTCAGACTAATCTGATCTCATTTTTTGATCGGGTAACCTCCCTTGTGGACTGTGGGAATGCTGTGGACATTATATACCTGGACTTCAGCAAAGCTTTCGACAAAGTGCCTCATGATATCCTGATTAGTAAGCTAGCTAAGAGTGGGCTAGATGGAACAACTATCAGGTGGATCCACAATTGGCTACAGAATCAGACTCAAAGAGTGCTTATCAATAGTTCCTTCTCAAACTGGGGAGAGGTAACGAGCGGGGTACCACAGGGCTCGGTCCTGGGCCCGGTGCTCTTCAACATTTTTATTAATGACTTGGATGAGGAGGTACAGGGAATGCTTATCAAATTTGCAGATGACACAAAGTTGGGTGGAACGGCTAATACTCTGGAAGACAGAAACAAAATTCAAAGTGACCTCGATAGGCTGGAGCGCTGGGCCGAAAACAACAGAATGAAATTTAACAGGGATAAATGCCAAGTGCTGCACCTAGGGAGAGGAAACCAAATGCAGAGTTACAGAATGGGGGACACTTGGCTCAACAATACTACAAGTGAGAAGGATCTTGGAATTGTGGTAGATCACAAACTGAATATGAGCCAGCAATGCGATGTGGCTGCAAAGGCAAATGCAATTTTGGGCTGTATTAATAGAAGTATAGCTTCCAAATCGCGGGAAGTGATAATTCCCCTTTACTCGGCACTGGTTAGGCCTCATCTTGAGTACTGCGTCCAGTTCTGGGCACCTCACTTTAACAAGGACATAGACAAACTGGAGAGGGTTCAGAGGAGGGCAACAAGGATGATAAAGGGACTGGAAACAAGGCCCTATGAGGAGAGACTGAAAGAACTGGGCATGTTTAGCCTTCAGAAGAGGAGACTGAGGGGAGATATGATCGCACTCTTCCAGTATTTGAAGGGATGTCACACAGAGGAGGGCAAAGATCTCTTCTCGCTCATCCCAGTTTGCAGGACACGGAATAATGGGCTCAAGTTACAGGAACCTAGATTCCACCTAAACATCAGGAAAAATTTCCTGACTGTCAGAGCAATAAGACAATGGAATCAACTACCTGGGGAGGTGGTGGGCTCTCCCAGTCTGGAGGCATTCAAGGTGCGGCTGGACAGACATCTGTCAGAGATGCTTTGACCTGGATTCCTGCATTGAGCAGGGGGTTGGACTCGATGGCCTTGTAGGCCCCTTCCAACTCTACTTTTCTATGATTCTATGATAAACAACATCATTAAAACATCATTAAAACATCATTAAAACATCCCCATTAAAAGATGGGGACTAGAGATCAAATAATGGAAATTGTTGGGAGAAGAAGATTATCGTGGTTAAATTTATTACAGTTAGAACAGTGGTCGAAGAAATGGAAAAGGAAAACTGAGTACGAGAGAGATTTAACTAATTTTGAAAAGATGGTCATGTCTAGAGACGGCCTACCAGGTAATGCATCAACAAGAGGTATAACAAGGGATTTATATAGATTGATCCAAAAAGCAAAAGAACAAGAGGATCAGCTTAAGACAGTATGGGATAATGAATTTGAAGAGGTGACCTCGAAGGTGGGGTGGAACAATATATGGGATAGACGGATTGTGAAAATGATGTCAATTAGGATAAAGGAAAATTTTTATAAACTAATTTGGAGATGGTATTTAACTCCAGTAAGATTAAATAGAATAGATAATAATTGTTCTGCATTATGTTGGAGAGGATGTCAGGAAAAAGGGACGTATGCTCATATGTGGTGGAGTTGTAAAAATGTATTGGTGTTTTGGCGAGAGGTTTTTACAGAAATATCGAAAATTATTGGTACTAATTTAGAGGTCTGTCCAAAATTAGCATTGTTATCAATAACTGAGAAGCTTATTTGTGATCAAAATACGAAGGAGTTAATTGTAAACTTGTTAACTGCGGCCAGGCTAATGATAGCGAGAAATTGGAAAGTACAACATTTTTTCCTAATAACAGACTGGTATAAGGAAGTTTGGGACATAGCCCTAAATGATAAACTAACTAGTAGTATCAAATGCAAAAAAGGATTGCTAAAGAAGAATAATTTTATGGAGATATGGAATCAATTACTAGACTATGTATTAATAAAGGGGAAGGGTAACATGCCTTGTCAGGATATGTTATATTTTTGGAATTTAGACTTTATTTGATCAAGAGGATAGAAGTATATTGGTTGGTCCCTTGGAGGGTGGGGGGAGCACTTTATGATTTATTGTATGTTGATTATGTTATATTTGTGTGATAATTTTGTATTTTGCTAAATACATTTTCTGTGTTATAATTTGTTTTGAAAAATAAATAAAATATTAAAAAAACAAAAAAACAAAAACAAATCCATCATCTTTCTAGTCTAGGCAGGACATCCTGCACAGCCCCTTCCAAAAAATACCTCTCTCAACCATGAACCGAAAAATCTCCCGAGTCCCGACAAAGGAAGGAAACTCCACAACAACCTCCACAGACACCTTGTTCCTGTGCTAAACTACTTTTGCAGTTTGGAAAGGTGTTCCGATATTTAATCTAAATATTTAATCTACCACCCTGGCCTGGTGCAGACGTTACTTTCCCTGATCCCTTAACTGATCTTAGGAGATTAGGAGCACCCAGTTACACTAACCATGGTTAACTCTAAAGCAGAGTTTGGAACCAGGTTTGCAAGCTGTTTCTAAACTTCGGTGGAAAGCTAACTATGGTTAGTGCTGGCCAAGTTCGCTTCACTCTGGCTTCTCATTCCGGTGCAGGGAACAAAAAAGAGGAGCAAGGCTGCCCGAGTATGGCCAAGTCCCTTCCCTTCAGGCGCCAAATCCTCACCCAATGGGAGAAGGCACGGGAGAGGTGAAGCTCTCCCATCCGATGTGTGTGTTGGCCAAGGAGCCTTTGCTGCACGCAGGCCTTCCTCAACGGGGGAAGCCCCACTCACAGTGAACCCAGTACCTGTCCAACACACTGGGTGAATCAACCACCCAGTGCATCAGCCGGGAACCAGGTGACCCACGGAGGGCTGGAAGGGGGCCGTCATCCGGCCATCCTCCCGAATTCAGTTCCCCACCCCTGCCCATCAGACATCTTTCTAAATATCTGAACACTAGTATCACTCAATCTTCTTTGCTATGCACTGAAAACAGACTCTCCTCCTTCACCTCTAGTCCATGCTAGATATGATGGGCGGCAGAACTAGCAGCAATGCAATTTGACCCTGGTCCTCACAGGCTTGATTTCCGGAGTATTCATCTATTTGCATCTTTTCCACCTTTAGCTATGCCCATCTTTATCTATTATTATTTTATTTATTTTCTTTATATCCCGCCTTTCCGCCAAAACTGGTGCTCAAGGCAGCTAACAACAAATAAAATAAAGATTAAAAAGAAAATCTTAATTAAAACAGAACATAAAAACAAATGAATTAAAAACACCAGTAAAAAAACAATACAGTAATACCTTGGACTGCAAGTAACTTGGTCTGAGAGCATTTTGCAAGACAAGCAAATTTTTTTTAAAAAAATTGACTTGATAAACGAGCAAGGTCTTGCAAGACAAACGTAGGGATGTAACCGCTCACCTCGAGTGGGCGTAACGGGCCGAAATCAGCCCCACTCACGCCCGCCAGAGACTCACTTTGATATAAGAGTGTTTTAGATTACAAGCACGGTTCTGGAATGAATTATGCTTGCAATCCAAGGTATTACTGTAAAAGAAATAAACAGCATCCAACCAATTATACTCACTTCAGCAACAGACCAGCTTCCATGCTAGAGGCCTGCCTGAATAAAAACATCTTTGCCAGCAGGAGGAAGGACAACGGGGGGGGGGGGGGCAAACAAAGCCTCCCTCGGCAGGGAGATCCAGAGCCCGGGAGGGAGCAGCCACTGGGAGGGCCTCTCTTCCCGCCTCCCCACCAAACATGCCTCCAATGATGAAACAATAGCACAGAAGTTACAGCTATCCTTACATCCAATCAGACTTTAACTTTTCAGTGTCTGTTTCTGCCAGCCACAGGGGCCTTGAAACTCAAAGCTCGGACACTCGGGCCACTGCGAGATGGATTGCCGACATCCTCTCCCTCCCCGCTCAGAGCCTGGGTTCCTCCAACGGCACCTCCAACGGCCCCGGCCTACAAGCTCCCCAGCAGGTCACTTACGCATCACTTCCATGACGCGGTGGCGGAGGAAGGTGCGGCTGCTCTGCAGGGCGCCAAAGCGCTTCAGGTCCACGGGCCACACGTTATCCGAGGGGTAGCCGCTCACCATCCATTCAGCCAGGCACCTGTCCAAAGGGGGGGGGGCAAGAAGGGCCAGGAGATTAAGTGGGGCAGAGGAGAACCATGGCATGACCCAAATAGTTGTGTCCCAGACCGCGCCAAGGGGAGATTTGTTTGAATGACTTGCAGAGGCGACACAGCAGCAGGAGATGAAGCTACGGTGGAGCCCCATGTAGGACACAGCTCTTTCGGCACACTAGGGCAGATACAAGTCCCAGAGATTTTGCTGCCTGAGGCAAAAAGCCAAGATGGCACCCCACTCCCAGTCCATGTACAAGAGCCGACTGGACTGGCAGCTGAAGCTTTCTTCGACACGTGCAGTGGGGGCCTCCTCCTCCTCCTCCTCCTCCTCCTCCTCCTCCTCCTCCTCCTCCTCCTCCTCCACCACACCTGACGGCCTCAGGCTAGCTTAGGGGGCAAGGGGCTCCCTCCTCCAAATCCTTGTTGCCTCCTTCCAGCATCTGCCACCTGAGGCGACCATCTCACTCCGTCTAATGATAGGGCCGGCCCTGACAAATCCCATATGCACAAACCAGAGAGAAAAGGGAAGGAGGCACAGGCTGTCTCGATAAAGACTGTGTACTTGGAGGAAAGCCTGAGTGCACATCAAAGAAAGCAGCTTGCAGATGTAAAGATCTTCTACTGTATAGCTTTGTCAGTTACACAGGCGCACAAAAATTACTAACCTGCAATATTTCTTCCCGCTAGCCAGCCAAGTGGCTAGTCAGCGGCATTTCCATGCTGGCTGCGGAGGGGAAGCCCATCTTCTGCCATCAGCATGGAAATGCAGGCGATTAGCCTCTTAGCCGGCTGATAATAATTTTAAGATCCTGCTGCCATACAGAGACACATTACACACACACACTACACACCCGCCCCTCTCGCCTCCCCTATACAGACAGAGAAGGGCGAGCCACTTACTTGCCTGCGCCCCCACCAAAAGACGTGCCAGCCGAGTTCATTCCTGCCAGAACAAAGTAGCCCTGCACAGTGGGCGACTCTCCCATGATGCACCGCATGTCTGGAGTGAAGGATTCTGGGCAATTCACCAGCTGCACGATCTCCAGGGCCTCCAGACCCGGCATCCTCCGCAGAAGGGCACTCAGCAGCGGCTCTACGCCCCGAGACAAGGCAGAGCAAACGACCGTGTATCTCCCACCACATTGCAGGGATGGGCAACGTATACAGTGCACGGATCCCAAGCCCTCGCTGCCCCCTGCTCACCACCCCCAATAAAGCCCCATGGCCTACAACAACCGCAGCTGGCTGGTTTCTATTCGGTGGCTCGTCCCGCTTGCTCAGGGCCAGGGGTGCTTCCTGCTCATAGCTCCGCCCATCCGGGGGGGCTGGCAACCAGAGAGACATGTGCAGCCCCACACAGTTGCCCAGAGCAGATGCCGCCAACTGCAGCCTGTCCAAGAGCAGAGAGGAATCATGGGGGCTGCCCGCCAACCAGGGGCGTTGCTAGTACCTTAAAAGATTCCGTGCCCGTGCCCACAGGACACAGATCGCCAAAAAATCTGCATACGCTAACTTAGATCTATGCACGCAAATGTAGCAATAATTAGGATGAGTTATTTGCATTTCACAGGGGGCAAAGCTGGCCAATTAGTTCCTCATCCGAATCATCTCAATAAAAGAAAAGAAAACAAAGTTCTTCAGTTAATTTGAACCCGGATGATCGTCTCAAACTGACGGGAAAAGTTTCTTTTGAAGTTAAATTGCCAGGAATGGGAAGATTTTGTGGGGGTGTTGCAGGGTGGGCAAAGAGGGAGTTAACCCTTCCCTCCCCATCTGCAATCCCCCGTGGAAATTTCCCCCTGCATGGCAATGAAGCTGAGGGGGGAAACTCATCCATTGGCACCACAGATCTGGGGCCCAAGGAAACAGATTTGGGTCCAGGGTCCCATCGGGCCAGTCCTAGCAACGCCCCTGCCGCCCACCAAGAAGGCCGTCCCCACTTTGCTCCATCTCCCAAATGCTTCGCTCAAGCCGGCGTCCGGACGTCTCCTGTACGAAGGGAGCGTCGGGAGAACGGGGGGCCCCTCCTTCCCAGCTGATCCCAGTCCTCCTGCAAGTGATCCCAGTCCTTACCAAAGTGATCCCAGTCCTCCTGCAAGTTCTGTATCTCCAGCTGGTTCCATCCCTCAGTAAAAATGGGCTTGGGGTTCTTCTCAAAGCCGCCCGAGAGGATGCCCCCCTGCCAGCTGCGAATGTAGATCCTCCCGTCGGGGTCCACAATACCTGTGCAGGAAAGGAGGAAGGAGCCATCGCTGGGACACGGGCAGCCCATAATCGCTTCACATCAGCAAGCAGCAACGGGAGCTCAGGAAGGGACCTGCCCCGCTCCTGGTTGCTTTGGGGAGGGGATTCGCTGGCCTTATCTTGCACCTTGGCTTTTGCATACATGGGCATGGCTCCTTTCCTGTGGGTAAGAGTGGTCATGCTGGCTAGGAATGATGGGACTTGTAGTCCAAGACATGTGGAGAGCACCAGGTTAGGGCGGGCTGGGCTAGACTGTAGCAAAGCGGGGAGGGGCGTTGGCAAAAGGAATGCTTCCACTCAGAGAGCTTTGCATCCCAGGCAGGAAGACACCGGCCAACTCGGAGGCGCCTTCCTTCACTCCCTCCTGCTGCTCCCACAGCCACTCACGGTCTTCTGCTTCCAGCAGGGGTGCAAAATGCATGGCCCGTGGACAGCAGGCCTCCTCCCAAGCCCTGTCCAGTGGTCCCCCGGACCCCCAGCACCTGCTGGCACTGAGACCACGGGGGGCGGGAGGGGAAGGGAAGCACGCTCAAGAAATGGACTCTGCGTTCCTTGCCCTAGAAGCCTCAGCCCGACAGCGCCCTGGGAGGCAGTGCTCAAAGGCTCCGGCCTGCTTCCTAGGACTCTTCAGGGACGCTCTAGGAATGCGGCTTCTATGGCAGGAGCCATACAGCCGTAGCTCCGAGTGTCTGCAGGGGAGCCAAAAGGGTCCGCCCAGGCTCGTGGAGCAAGAAAGGGGGGTGGGCAAAAAGGGGTCTCACTTGGCATGCTACTCTCCAGCGGCGTCTTCAAGGGGCGCGTCAGGACATAGAAGTGTTCACAGGCGTGCAGCGGGATGCTGACCGGCTCCTCGTTGGAAAGGCCCAGCTCGTAAGCCCACTGAAACCAAGGCAGGAAACGTGACTGCCTGAATGGCAGGCAGGGATCATCACCCTGGGGCGGCTTAGGCCTCAAACGCGGCTGCTTTCAGACTCTTCAACCTGGTTCGCAGAATTGCAGGGTGGTTGATAAGCCATGGTGGTTTGTTGACCACCCTGCACGTGCCGGTCGCATGCCAAAGCCATTAGCATAATTACCGTCGGCTTGTTGTGTTGTGAGAACCTGGTCAGGGTGGCTTGTTGCCAGGGGTAACAAGCCACCCAGAACCCTACAACAGCCAGTGGCTTATTTCCCCAGCCACGACAGTGCACTCAGGGCCTTCTAGTTGGCTTAGAATAATATGACAACACCGCCGAAAGCACCAAGTAGGAGGCACCACGGAGTCATAATACAAAAGTGACACAAAATCACAGAGGTGCCTGTTTATTCTGTGCAGTGACGAGGGGGTTTTAATTTCTGAAATGTTGCGTGGGTGCTTCTAAGACTTTGTGGTCTTCGGCTAAAACGACAATATGCCAGATACACCACTGGGGGGTCTGGGTGGCAGGAATCTGCCTGCTGAGGTGGCAAAGATCTCCTGGGATAATTCAGTCCATGGGTGGGCACGTTTGGGGGGTCCGGGGGGCATTTTGTCCCTGGGAGCCCCCACGTGGGCTGCACCCCACCCCCAAGGACCAGGAAAAAAATTGTTTTTTTTTAAAAAAAGCATCTGTAAACAAGCTAATTTTAACCATCTGTAGCCACCACACATGCCTTTAAAAAGCAAACAAACTGAATTTGGGTAAATTCGGGGGCCAGCGTGAGCCCAAATTCAGTGCTTTAGAGCTCCATGCTGTTCCCCATGAATAGAAGGCCAAATAAATCGTGCAAAGCTAACAAAAACCAGCTAATTCTGTGGAAGTTGTACACGTCACTGTTCTGCGTTTCGCTCTGAATGCCGAGCACTGACTCCTCGCAGGCCAGGGTATTCCCTCGCCCCCAGACCTCGAGGCAAACAGGCACTCACTGCGGCAACCTTCCCCTAACTGGCCTTCTCCGATGTGTTGGACTACAACTCCCAGTATCCCCCAGCCATTCCTGTTGGGTGCGGATGATGGGAGTTGTCGTCCAACACATCTGGAGGACGCCAGGCTGGGGAAGGCTGCACTACAGGAAGCCAGCTGTGCACGATCCACTCCGGTCCTCCACCAGTGCCCACCAGACATGCGCTCAGCACAGACGGAAGCAACCGAGAAGTCTAGGTCATGACAGCAACCAGCAGCCCTGAAATGGCATTTCCCCTTTTCTGAGGTCAAAACCATCCCAACTGCCTGGATGACAGAACAGGGTGCCCCCCCCCCCAATTTGGCAGGTATCCCTGAACCTCCTGAGAGAGAAACTGAGCTCATTCACAGCGCACACCAAGCCAAAACACCAAGCCCGCCCCTGCCCGCACGATACGACGAGTGCCTGACCTGTCCAGCACAGTTAACAAAATACTGGCACTCGATCAGCCCTCTGTCGGTCTCCACTCCGGCCACACAGCCTTTTTGGCCCAAGACATGGATGACGCTTGTTCGCTCATGGATCTGGGCGCCTGGGCAGAGAAAGGCGGAAAGGGAGTCAGAGGTTGTCTAGTCACCCCCTCCAACGAAAAGCTGCGAGTCTACCCGTTGCGTTTGCTGCTTCTCTTGGACCCTGCCTGCCCCCGGCCAAAGTGAAATCACAACTGCAGCGGTGTTGAACCTCTTTCAGCCCAAGGGCCAAATCCAACAGAAGCCACATTCCAGTGGTGGGTGGGGCCAGAAATACCAGCATGATTTAGCTGAGAGGTATTTCAACCTTTCAGAATGCGGAAAACCCTGCACAAAAGCTGGGAAACCACCCAACGATCGGGGGGGATGTGGGACGGGACGTAATGTGCCCTTCTGGGGAATCCCAGAGGGCCAGAGTGGGATCCCAAGTGGGCCAGATTCGGCCCACGGGCCTGAAATTCAACACCCGGCCTTAAGATGTTACAAGGAGGAACCTGCTATGGGACACAGGAACACACAGTTCTGCCCTGAGTCTCAGGGATGGAACCAGACTTAGTCATACTTAGAGCTGCCCTACTGAAATCAGTGGGACTTAAATTAGCCCTGACTAAGTGGGTGGGTTCGCACGACACGCTCAGCCACCCTGCCAATAAGCCACCATGGGTTGGCTGACGATTGCGCTGGCCATGGCTTGTTCCCCTCCTCCTCCCCCCTCAGTCCTCCCGCCGGCTCTGGCACGTATCCCAGGCGCCTTTGCGGCAGAACTCCTGCCTCGGTCCCTACATCAGCACCCTGTCTGCAACTGGTCTGCTGGGCTTGCTGGCTACCAAGCAGGGTTGCAATGATTTAAATCAATGATTAAAATCATTGATTAAATAAAAAAAAGGACATGATTTTTTGCAACCCTGTTGTGTAGGTAGCCTAGTAACCGATAATACTGGTAACGTAAAAAAAATGAGGAAAGTGTTTTCTGTATAATTTGGTGTTCTTAACTATTAAGTGTAGGCTATTTGTACATGTGGTTGCCTGAAACTTTGAAATTAATTTTACTAAAAAAAAATGGGGGGGGGGAATTGATTAAATCAAAAAAATCATTGAGTTAATTTTTTTGAAATGATTTTTTTCAATTTTTTGCAAAGAAATAATGATTTTTTGCAACCCTGCTACCAAGGGAAACTCCTCACCCCACCCCACACCAGATTGTGAAATGGAATTAATTTTCAGAGCCTTTATGAACACAGCAATGCGTTCGCCAGCACTTCCCCCCCTGGGGGATTTCGCTCTTGCCCAACAGTGCAAGGCCAACTCTCCAATACTTAGCCTGGCAGGCTGATATTCCTCTCGTCAATGTCCTAGTCAATTTCATCCTCCATTTCAGAGCTGGCCTTTTCAAAGGCTGCTTCGCTCTACACCAGTGTTCTCCAACCTTGGGTCCCCAGATGTTTTTGGCCTACAACTCCCAGCATGCCCCAGCCAGCGTAGCGGGGACCCAAGGTTGGAGAACACTGCTCTACGCTGAAGCAAGAACACCCGCTGGCAAAGCGCCTTCCCTCCAGCCTCTTTCCGATTCCCACCCCCCTTGCTGCTGGCCGCCTCCCTCCGTTGCTAGCTGTCACATCTTGATATTCACGATTTTTAGGGGCACAGGACGGAGGGCGCTGAGAAGGGATGAGGGAGAATGGTGGCGGCACCAGTGAGATCGCGAAGAGTGGCAGGGTTTTCCCGCTCTCTGGTCGGGCAGCTCTCTAGCCGTTCCCAGCAACCCACAATAAAATTGCCCTGCCGGGTTCGGACAACACAACAAGCCACCGTGGGTATATCAACAACCTTAAATCAAGCCATTGGTTCTTAGGGTGACCTATTCATGAAAAAGAAGCCACCCTGCAGAAACTGTGCTGGGTCCACACAATATGACAACCCACCATGGCTGAGGAGTCATGGTGGGTTGTTGTGCTCTGCGAACCAGGTCAGTATGTCCAGATCCGGCTCCAGCCATCAGTTCCTCATCTGTAACATGTGGGCACATGAGACAACACACACCAAGGGCCGTAAAGTACTTTGCAAATTGAACGCGCAAGCGGAGCAGGAGACAACTTGCAGTCCTTGCTCTTCAGCAACACCTTTCCGGCTAGCATTTCTCAAGCAGCTTGGCTGACAAAAGAAGTGCCAGGGCAGGGCCGTACCATTCGAAGAGGCAGCACTGGCCAAAGCGAGGCTCACGTCAGCGGACGACACGACGGCATCCTCCGGCACGTGCATGGCCCCCACCAGGTCGTGGATGTTGATCAGCGGGTGGAGCTGTGCCACTCTCTTCGGGGGGATGAGTTCACACGGGATCCCCATGACCCTGCCAGAGAACACACACTGTGTGGGGGCCACTCACTAGCTGCTCCGGGAAGTCCGGTGCATGCATTATGCGCCCCTCCTCACACACACACACACACACACTTACTTGAGCCGCGAGGCGATGCGCTTCAGGGAAATCAGTCGGTCCTGCGTCTGAGCTAATGAGAGAGAACCGGTCCTCACATAACCTAGAACAGTGATGGAGAACCTTTTTGAGCCCGAGTGCCCAAACTGCAACACAAAACCAATTTATTTATTTCAAAGTGCCAACACTGCAATTAAACCTGAATACTGAGGTTTTCGTTTTAGAAAAACAACTCATACAGTTGTCCGAACTAATTAACATCTTTTTGTCTTAAACACAATAACAGAGCTTTCAATGATACAGTTTTTTGTTGAAAAAAAAATCAACTCAAAAAATTATTATAGTACTACATTGTACACATAGCCTGAAGGGAATTTATACTAACTTTTTAAATAATTAGGCACATGTATTTTTGGATAAGGGATTCTCAAGTTGTAATATGATTATATGCCAGACTGAAATTGTATGGGGCAAGCTTTACTCCGGGTCCTTTCCATGCTTCTACAAGTGTCAGATTAGTAAAAGTAAAAGTCAACCTGTACTAGGATGAGCAAGATAAACAAGAAAACTAAATGTGCTTAACACATTTTAAACACTTTATGTCTTGGACTGCAAACACTGCATTAGGTAAAAGTTTGCATTGGGCATGCTTTTGCACAATTAATGTGATTTTTGCTATTGCATGCATGCTGATAATTTGTCAAACCTTGGCTCATACTCCGTTAGTTTGAGAGCAACACATGCAGCACTCAGGTCAACTGTTTTAGGGCTTTACATCCAAGCCATGCTCTGTGCATCATTCTTCAAAATCTTTTAAATGTGATAACAATGTAGAAAAGAATTCTGTAACAGGAATTCTAGAATAAAATCATTCTGTTCCACACTGTGAGAAAGAACAAAATAATTAGTGTTTTGGAGAAGGGGACGGTCTTTTCGCGATCTGGTGACCAATGGCTTAAGTGCCCACAGAGAGGTCCCTGCGTGCCAGCTGTGGCACCCGTGCCATAGGTTCGCCATCACTGACCTAGAACAAGAACCAGCAGCCTGTCAGGGCTCAGCACGGTCCCCTCAAAAGGCTAATCCCCATTTTACAGAGGCTGTTCTATTGGAGCCTTCGAGATGGGACAGGCTCTAAATTCAAACAGACAGACAAGCCTGCTCCCAGATGTGCACAAAGAAGCACCCCTTCTTGAGGATGCGCCACCCAGTCAAGGTGCTGATTCACCTCAGCCCCCCGCCCAACGTCTGGGTCCCATCCAACTCGTTTTAGTCCTAAGAAATATAGAGGCAAATTCAACCTTCCAGCAATTTCAGGCTTCCAATTGCTGCAGAAAGCAGGCAAGACACCTGAAGCATGGGGGGCCCTGTTCACATGGAAGGGAAGGGTCATTGCTGAGGCCACCAAGGGAAGGGGAAGCAGCAGTCGGGCACCCTCCATCCTGCCTGGATACCGCTGCAGCTGAGAGCACCTCCCCTCCCGCTACCAGCTGCCGCTGCTGAGGACTCCAGACGAAGAAGAAGCACCAGCTCTTCCACTCTGTTTAGATCCAGCTCCATGACCTGCTGAACTTTGCAACTACGAATCTAGTGCCCAAGTTTGCTTTTTTCCTCCTCCTCCCTCCCAATACCCATTCCTTTTGTGACATGTCTTTTAGCCTGCAGGGGCAGGGACCATCTCCTTTCCTATCTTTGTAAGCTGCTCTGTGAGTCTTTTTGGCTGAAGGATGGAATAAAAATGCTCTAAATAAATAAGTCTACAACACATTGCACGCGTAACAGTGGTAACTTGGGTGCCCTGTTTGACGAGGGTTTTTTTTTAAAGCAGGGCAGAGATTTCCTCTTGCTCTTTGGGGCAGTCCAGACTTTACAGAGCCGCTCCTAACACTGCTCGGCTGGTCGCACTGCTGTCACTTTGAACTTGTGCTGCCGAGTGATCCCTACGGCAGGAAGTTGCAATGGAGTGGTATTAAACCGCCAAGCAAGACTGTGCATACAGTCTTGGGCGCTTATTCCTAACTCATGCACGATCTCGGCCAGCCAAAACTCGGTCTGAGCTGAACCAGCTTCATAGCCAGCTCCAGAAGGAGAAGAGGTGAGGTGCCTGCCGGGCCCCGACACCAACAAAGAGCCCGCCACTGCCCCGCCACTCTCACTTTGCACAGCGCACCAAAGCGAGTCAGAGGAGGCAGGAATTAATTCTCAGCATGCACCCCCCCATCTCTTCCGGATTAAGGGGGCCCACCGTCCTCCAGTTCTGTGGTCCTTTGAGGCTCGCAGGGGAAACTGGTAGCCTCCAATGGCAGTCAGAATAAGGCAGAACTCCTTTCCTAGTAGCTCCTAGTAGGTCCTGCCTGCTGGAACTCTGTCTGTCCCACTTGGATTTCGTCTCAGCAGGGAGCTAAAGCCAGCTGAAGTCTTATGTAGGCTGACCATGAGAGCTGCTGCGTGGTCAGCTCTGCCCATCCTGGAGGAGCTGACTTGGCCTGTTAAAGGGCCCTCATCTGATTTTGTAGGCTGAGACTTCTGCGAGGCTCGGGGGGACTCATCCTCTGAGCCAGAGGGCAATGGCAGGGCGGCCCCTGAATAAGGCACTGACGGTCCTACCCTCGAGGAAGTCGCGAGGGCTTCGACCTCATCAGAATTCGCTACTGCACTGGAAGGCGTGAGGGCCAGGGGGGTCACGGAGGTTGTGGGTGCTTTGCTGAGGGCCCGCTAAATCCTAGAGCCTGCCACAAGGGTCAGAGTGCAAATCATCGAGGCAATGAACTGCGCTGGGACTGAGAGGCTTTCTGCTGCATAGGATCACCTTTATTCCCAGCAATATTAGTCACTGCAAGCACAGGATCCTCCCATCCTTACCAGTTTTTATCCCTGCCTCTTGCTCGAGTTGCTGATACAGCTTGTTCGAGTAGTCGGCCATCTTCAGCTCGATGGACAGGTGCTGTGCTGACAATGCCTGAGCAGAATCTAGTGGAACTAGCTGCTAGCCTGAAAGAGAAAAAACAGGAAGGCCTGTGGAAACTGTGACGCAACCCGCAACATGGACGACACAAGAGGAGGAGGAGGCATGCATGGCTGGGAATGATGGGAGTTGTTGTCCAACACATCTAGAAGGCGCCAGGTTGGGAAACAGTGTGTTACACAGATGGCACAGCCTCCACGGGGGTCTTTTGTCAGGGATTGTGGACCATGAGGGCCGGCACAAGCTGAGGCAGGCTACTTGCCTAGAAAGGGGTAGATCACGTGCACCACCACAGTGATTGTGACCCCTACATTTCTGCCTGGAGGGAGGAGCCTGGGCCTGGAGTGGACGCCTCAGCTGCCAGCAGCCAGAAAAGACTACAGGTCAACTGAAAAGCGGCTCCTTCGGGTTGGCATCTATCGGGAAACCTGTAACGCCCGTCCACTATTATTATTATTAGTAGTAGTAGTAGTACCCTGGGCCTGGAGTGGACGCCTCAGCTGCCAGCAGGTCAACTGAAAAGCGGCTCCTTCGGGTTGGCATCTATCGGGAAACCTGTAACGCCCGTCCACTATTATTATCATCATCATCATCATCATCATCATCATCATCATCATCATCATCATCAGTATTTAGCGCCCCATGCACTCTGCCATGCATCCGTGCTTCTCCCTTGCCTGCCACCATGCTATTCCTTGCACACGGCAAGATCAAAACTTGCAAACTCAGTAAACCTGTGAGGTCTGTGTTGTGCATATAGAGAACGGAGAATGAGGGGAAATGATCCAGATGCCAAGCGCCTGGAGCCCGAGTGTCCGCGCTAAGGTGTCCGGTAGCAGGGAATATTTTTAGCTGCATGTTGACAAGAGGCACACACTTTCCCTGCCTTTCCAGATGTCCAAGGAGACACTAGGGGTGTACAGATGCCAGGAGGCCTCTCCACCCCCAAGGAACAGCAGAGCAGCGAGAGCCAAATGAAGGGCAAACACTTGCCCTTGCATGCCACTGGCAGGGCACAGCACAACACTCTTTTGGAACGGAGACGCAAAACGACAGGCCAGCTCTTCCAACAGGGCTTCTTTCGTTCTTGACAATCCTAAAGACTAACTTGGACAGCCAGCCCCCACAAGGTTGTCATCAAATGCCATGGAAGGTGTTCTGCCGGGAGTTCTCTGCCAAACTGGACCTGCTCTTGCTTAAAAGTCACTTCTTTCCTTTCAAATCAAGCACTTTGTGCTCCAAAGAGAGAAATGGACATAGTTACAGCTGTTGAATGCCCTTCTTTTAAAAAAGTGATAAAATAAATACTGAGCAGGCAACGATCAGGGAAACTTTTAAGGAATACAGTAAGCCTACGTAGGACAGGATTTTGGATTAGATTATCCCCTGGCTCCTTCCTTACTCTTATTGACATATAAGCAAGATCACACCGATGTACAAAAAGGTAATCTAGAATAGCTACCAACCCAGGAATCCACACACCAAATCCAGTCCATTCATACATATGCACTGAAATGATGGGTGGGGTGGAAATCCACTCCTCCGTGATATTTTAGCTACCCTGATTATGACTGCAACAAGATTATGACCTGGTGGGATGACTCCCATGGCTGGAATACAGCAATTGAAGGGTATAACTTGTTCAAAAGGAACAGAAGCAACAGAAAGGGAGGTGGAGTTGCACTGTATGTTAAAAATACGTATCTCTGCACAGAGATACAGGAAGAGGAGCTTGGCAGCCCCATTGAGAGCATCTGGGTTAAAATAAAGGGGGCAAAGAATAAAACGAACATGGCGGTTGGAGTCTACTACCGACCACCCAATCAAGGAGAAGACGAGGATGGAACTTTTGAAAAGCAAATGCCATTGTTTCAAGGAGGCACGATGTGGTAGTAATGGGTGACTTCAATTTCCCTGATATCTGTTGGGAGACTTATTCAGCCAAACATGGCCCCTCCAAGAAATTCCTGAGCTGTGCTGCTGATAACTTCCTCCTACAGAAAGTGGAGGAAGGAACTAGAGACGCGGCTATCCTTGACCTGATTCTAACCAACAGAGACGAGTTAGTGGATAAAGTGGCAGTTTCGGGAACTCTGGGGGAAAGTGACCATGTTATACTTGACTTGAGTTCTTGATTCTAATGGAAGCAAAAGCTGAGTGTAGCCAAACACAGACCCTGGATTTTAGGAAAGCCAATTTTAACAAACTCAGAACAATGATTAGTAAGATCCCATGGCAAGCGACTCTCACGAGAAAGGGAGCCCAGGAGGGGTGGGAGTTTTTAAAAAAGGAAATTTTAAAGGCACAATTGCAAACAATTCCCAAAAGGAAAAAAGGCAGAGGGCAACAGAAGAAGCCAATGTGGCTTCACAATAAACTCAAAGATGACCTGAAAACAAAAAAGGACACGTATAGGAAGTGGAAGGAAGGACAGGCTACAGGGGAAGAGTACAGGCAGGTAGCACAGAACTGCAGGAATAGTGTCAGGAAGGCTAAAGCTGAGAATGAGCTAAGGTTAGCGAGGAATGCTAAAAGCAACAAAAAAGCTTTCTTCAGATACATGCACAGAAGACAGAAGAAAGAACTAGTGGTTCAACTACGCAATGAGGATGGCAAATTGATAACAGAAGACAAAGAAAAGGCAGAAGTGTTCAACTCCTACTTCGGCTCGGTCTTCTCCCAAAAGAGGGTCTATGACCCCCCTGGCAAACCTGAAGTGCAGACTGAAGGGGCAGGATTGCAGCTTGAGATTGATAGGCAAATGGTCAAGGAGCACCACCTGATTACTCTGAACGAGTTTAAATCTCCAGGGCCTGATGAGCTGCATCCTAGAGTAATAAAGGAACTGGCAGAAGAACTCTCAGAACCACTGTCTATTATCTTTGAGAAATCATGGAGGACAGGTGAAGTGCCAGACGACTGGAGGAGGGCAAATGTTGTTCCCATCTTCAAAAAGGGCAAGAAGGAGGAACCTGGGAACTATAGGCCAGTCAGTCTGACATCAATCCCCGGGAAGATTTTGGAGCAGATTATAAAGTCAGTCTGCAAGCACCTTGAAAACAATGCAGTGATTACTAGAAGCCAGCATGGATTTGTCAAGAACAAATCCTGCCAGACTAATCTGATCTCATTTTTTGATCGGATAACCTCCCTTGTGGACTGTGGGAATGCTGTGGACATTATATATCTGGACTTCAGCAAAGCTTTCGACAAAGTGCCTCATGATATCCTGATTAGTAAGCTAGCTAAGAGTGGGCTAGATGGAACAACTATCAGGTGGATCCACAATTGGCTACAGAATCGGACTCAAAGAGTGCTTATCAATGGTTCCTTCTCAAACTGGGGAGAGGTAACAAGCGGGGTACCACAGGGCTCGGTCCTGGGCCCGGTGCTCTTCAACATTTTTATTAATGACTTGGATGAGGAGGTACAGGGAATGCTTATCAAATTTGCAGATGACACAAAGTTGGGTGGAACAGCTAATACTCTGGAAGACAGAAACAAAATTCAAAGTGATCTCGATAGGCTGGAGCGCTGGGCCGAAAACAACAGAATGAAATTTAATAGGGATAAATGCCAAGTGCTGCACCTAGGGAGAGGAAACCAAATGCACAGTTACAGAATGGGGGACACTTGGCTCAACAATACTACAAGTGAGAAGGATCTTGGAATTGTGGTAGATCACAAACTGAATATGAGCCAGCAATGCGATGTGGCTGCAAAGAAGGCAAATGCTTTTTTGGGCTGTATTAATAGAAGTATAGCATCCAAATCGCGGGAAGTGATAATTCCCCTTTACTCGGCACTGGTTAGGCCTCATCTTGAGTACTGCGTCCAGTTCTGGGCACCTCACTTTAAGAAGGACATAGACAAACTGGAGAGGGTTCAGAGGAGGGCAACAAGGATGATAAAGGGACTGGAAACAAGGCCCTATGAGGAGAGACTGAAAGAACTGGGCATGTTTAGCCTTCAGAAGAGGAGACTGAGGGGAGATATGATCGCATTCTTCCAGTATTTGAAGGGATGTCACACAGAGGAGGGCAAGGATCTCTTCTCGTTCATCCCAGTTTGCAGGACACGGAATAATGGGCTCAAGTTACAGGAACCTAGATTCCACCTAAACATCAGGAAAAATTTCCTGACTGTCAGAGCAATAAGACAATGGAATCAACTACCTAGGGAGGTGGTGGGCTCTCCCACTCTGGAGGCATTCAAGGTGCAGCTGGACAGACATCTGTCAGAGATGCTTTGACCTGGATTCCTGCATTGAGCAGGGGGTTGGACTCGATGGTCTTGTAGGCCCCTTCCAACTCTACTTTTCTATGATTCTATGATTCTATGATTCTAAGATAATTAAAGGTTAATCAACCTTGACTCTGCATCCTATGTTTTTATTTTTAAAAAGGCAGAGGAAATTCTGTAGAAACATTTACCCAATATCTATCTTGTACTGAGCATGTGGCACTGAAGCCTCTAACGCCAGTATTAGCTGATGTGACAGTATGGTGTTCCATAAACATTCCAACTGCTCAGGGGAAAAGTGTCAGAGTGCTGGCACTTCAGGTTCCAAGACAGAAATGATGGTGACGGTTTGGCTGAGACTGGAATAGGCAGGAGTAGCTTTGTGGAGCAGGCTTCACTACTCTCACCCATCTGCTCCCTCCCTCATCATGTGACTGTGCCGATTCTCCTTTGCCATGCCTGGAACCTCCTCCCAGAATGCCTCCGCGGTGCCACTTTTCTTACTTCCTTCAAACCCCTCCAGAAAACCCAGCTTCTCTGCAAAGCTTTGGGCACAACCTCATATTTATTTGGAACATTTCTATACCACACTTCAGCCTTGGGGAAGTGGTGCCAGATAATGTGTTACAGTGAGAAACAAAAGGTTACGGAAAGCGGACACAAGAGATGGGATGCCGAAGTCATAGGGAAACAAGGAGAAAAAGAAATTCAGTTATTGGGGGGGGGGAAGCACAAGAGAAAAGGGTAACGGAAAAGGGTAACTCTTGCTCTCTTGAAAGGCAAGAGTTGAAGCAGTCTGAAAAGCATTCCAACCGTAAGGTACCACAAAAAAACAAACAAACAAAGGCCAATAAGGGGAATGAATGATTGAATAAGAACCAATGTCCATGGAAAACAAGCATGCCAGCGAGAAGGGTTCTAGACCAGACTAGCCTAGTTCCCTATGTGCAGGGGAATGGTTTATTAAGTGCAGGAGTAGAATGCCATTTCTGAACAGGTAACAGATCAGTTCCTGGCTTGGGTGCTACAGTTAACCAGCCAGCAGCTACACAGACAATTTACCTTGGCTGCAAAGCATTCTGCAACAGCGTTCCCAAGCCTGGTGCCCTCCAGATCAATACATCAATACAATGATGGGAGTTGCACTCCAACACATCTGGAAGGCACCAGGCTGGGGAAGGCTGTCCTACAACAACAGACTTTTGTTCAATTCCAGAGAACCAACAGAGCGCTATCTGCCACATCAAACACTTGGTTTTGCTTTAGCAAAGAAAGAAAGGTCTTTACCTGCCCTGCTCCAGTAAGACGATGTCTGTCCACCCTAGTTTGGAGAGGTGATATGCCACTGATGTACCCATAATTCCACCTCCACAGATAACCACCTGTGCGTGTGCTGGCAGAGGTGTCAGGTGAGGTTCTGCTCCACTTGTACTGCTGCGTCGAGAGCCAGACATGCTCCACCATCCTGGGCCAATTCTTTGCCATCGGACATCCGACAATAGTCGGAGGAACATCTTGACGATGGGTCCGTCAGATCTCCCCAAGGCGCCACAGATAAATCCCCACAACTTCTGCTTCTGGAAAACATTAGAGTTCTTTTTGTTATACAAAATCAATCTTGGAAAAAGTATAGTGACCTTAAATTGCATCGGCCAGGGGCAGCCCCACGTAAAGCGCATTGCAGTGGTCTAGCTTCAAGATTACCAGAGCATAGATTACTGAAATCAGGCTATCCCTATCCAGATAGGGGCATGGCTGGGCCATCAGCCAGAGCTGGTAGAAGGCACTTCGTGCCACTGAGGCCACTTAAGTCTCGGTGACAAAGATGGCTCAAGGAGGACCCCCAAGCTATGGACCAGCTCCTTCAAGGGGAGTGCAACCCCATACAAAACAGGTAGAACACCCTCCATCCGGTCAGAGGAACCACCGCCAACAGCATCTCAGTCTTGTCTGGATTGAGCTTCAGTTTGTTAGCCATCCAGCCCATTGTTGCAGACAGGCACCGGTTTAGCATATCCACAGCCTCACCTGCTGAAGATGAAAAGGAGAAATAGAGCTGCGTGTCATCAATGTATTGATGGCAACGCACACCAAAACTCTGGATGACCCCACTGTGAAGGATTGAGGCCTACACAGGCTTCGGTTAGTTGAAGCCTGTAGGCCCAAACACTTCCCTAAATTAGTTGAAGCCTGAAGGCCCAAACATTTCAGGATGGGAGGGGGCATTTGTGAGTTTCAGTTCACCCAATAGAAGTGAAGTATTATTTCGCCTGTTCAAGGTCACATGGTTATAACCTTCCAATCCTGGGAAGGCTTTATGTGTGTGGGGTGTGGTCAGCTAGAGCAGAGAGAGACTGACTGCAGAGGAGAGAGGTAGGCCGAAGTTAAGTTAGAGAACCTTGCGTTATTTGTCTGTTTAATTTTATCATACTTGCTTTTGAATTATAACTGCTCTATTGTGTAAATACCCTAATGCAATAAGTAAACTGTTGTTGTTTAACCCGTGTTGTTGGAGTGACTTCTTCACCACGCCTGAAGCCTATTCCCATGCTACAGGAAACAGGCAAAGGCTTTGATCTCCTGGAATGGGAGAAGCCTTGAGAAGAGGCAGAGATCTTCCAAAGGCAGGTCACGGGGTCCCTGCAGTAGTAGAACCTTGACACCCACTCAGCAGTTTCATGGATATGTTGAATAGCATGGGGGATAAGACTGTAGAACTCCATACTGGAGAGTCCACAGGGCCAAGCAATATTCCCCAAGCACCACCTTCTGAAGCCAGCCATACAAGTAGGAGAGGAACCACTGCAACACAGTACCCCCGCCCCTCCCCACTCCTAACTCAGACAGCTGCCCCAGAAGGATACCATGGTCGATGGTATCGAAAGCTGCCGAGAGATCCAGGAGTATCAACAGGGTCACACTCCCCCTGTCTCTCTCCCGACATAGGTCATCATACAGGGCGACCAAAGCTGTTTCCGTGCCAAAACCAGGCCTGAACCCAGACTGAAATGGATCCAATAATCAGATTCATCCAAGAGCGCCTGGAGCTGGTTGGCCACCACCGCTCAAGGACCTTGCCCAGGAAAGGAACATTCGCTACTGGCCTAAAGTTATTAGGATCTTCCAGGTCCAGGGAGGGTTTCTTCAGGAGTGGCCTCACCACCCGCTTCTTTCAAGTGGCATGGGACCACTCCCTCTCGCAAGGAGGCATTGAACACCTCCCTGGACCCGCCGGCTGTTCCCTCCCTGCTGGTTTTTATGAGCCAAGGGGGCAAGGATCCAGTAAGGATGTGGTTGCACGAACCTGTCCAAGCACCTTGTCAACATCCTTGAGCTGTACCAACTGAAACTCATCCAAGAAAATTTGACCAGGCTGTGCTCTAGGAACCTCACCTGATTCAACTACCATAACATTGGAGTCCAAGTCCCAGCGGATGCAAGAGACTTTTCCTGGAAGTGTCCGCTGGGCGGCAAATAGAAGATTGAATAGAGGTAGTGAGCTGTTGTTTCTCTGCCATCCTCACTGCCCCTAAATATACCCGATTGTAGGCACAAACTAGGGGCTCAACTGCATCCACTAGGAGTTTTTCTCCATCTGCACTCAAGCCGCCTCCTGTTTTGTTTCATCACTCTCAGCTCCAGGGTGTACCATGGAGCAGTACGCGCTCTACTACAGAGAGGGTGCTCAGGAGCAATGGTGTCAATCGCCAGGGCCATCTCTCTATTCCACAGATCGAGCAGGGATTCAACAGGACCGCCAGCCATATCAGCTGGAAACCCCCCAAAGGCGCTCTGGAAACCATCTGGATCCATTAGCCTCCATGGGCGGACCATCTTAATAGGTCCCCCACCCTAGCAGAGGGGGAAAGTCTCCATTAGTCTAAATAAACGTATTCTATAAGATTTCAAAGGCAAAAACGTCAACCGGGAAACATCGCCTTCCTCCAGAAGAATGCATTTCTTAACTGCTGATAGCCTGTGACCTCCCAGCTTTCCAGCCAGCAAAGCTTGCCAATTACTTTGACCTACAAAGGTGCCTCGTGGAAATGCAGTAATTTCAAATCAGCAGTAACTAATTCATGAATGACAAATCGCACAGATGAAAGCTTATTTGAGTTTACCTTTGCATGTAATTAACAGATCAAGGGTAGAAGTATTTCTTAGTGACCCTTTAAGCCAAATTTTTGGGAAGTGGATACTTGGTTAAGCCTTGCTGAAATGCTCGGCTTCCCAAACAGTGTTTAATTTATTCATTTGCCATACAAATGATCAACAATGGCAACCAGATTCTGAAGTTTGTCAGTGTCAGTCTTGAAAGCCTGCAAGTTTAATCCAAAAGCCATTATCAACAGATGGTGGATGCAAGGGCAGCCTTCCTGCAAGAGGACTGCTCTAGTGCTCTTTCCCACCAACACCCCTTTCAAAAAAAAAAAAGGGAAGGAAGAAAAGAGGCTACATTATGTGCATTCCATGCTGAAAAGGAGAACCCTGTCCACAAATCGAGCAAAACTGCAACTCCACCACCAAATTAGGAACATGAACATGGACAGGAGACTGCAGTCTGTTTAAGGAGCTGAAAGAAGAAGAAGCAGCAGCACCACAGCTGGCACCCACCGCAGCCCCACGCTCTCTTGCGCAACCGACTCTTTTGGCACACAAGGACTAGTACAACAGTCTCCCATACCCTGGCACCCTTCAGATCTGTTGGGCTACAACTTGGCTGGCTGGGGATGATGGGTGTTGTAGCCCAACACATCTGGAGGGTGCAAGTTTGGGGAAGGTGGTGTTACACTATGTGCCACACCAAAAGCCCAACCAAAAGTAAAGCCTCTCCTCTCACCACTGTCCTTTGGCAACAGTCCCACCTCTTTGGTTATGCCACAGGGAGAACAGTCTTCCACATGGGTGCAAGAGGTAAACCTATCGCTCTATTCAACGCTGACAGGGCCACATCTAGAAAACCAAAGTACAGTACAAGGCTCAGCACCTGGAAAAGACCCAGAGTAGAGTGACCAGACACAACAGAAGGACCAGAAGATACACCTCCAAGCAGACACCGTGACTTCAATGTCGCCAGATGCTGGCAGCAAATGATGGGACCTGAATTCCTACACATCTGAAGGGCACCAGATTGGAGAAGGCTGGCATGACACTTCATGCATCTGACAAAGCGGGCCGTGCCCACAAAAGCTTATGCCAGAATAAACAGGTTAGTCTTTAAGGGGCCCCCAGACTCTTTGTTACCATTATTCCAAAATTCATATTAGCAGCCTTCCCCAACCTAGTGCCCTCCAGATGTGTTGGGCTGCAACTCCCATCATCCCCAGCCAGCATGACCAAAGGTCAGGGATGCTCTGGCTCACATTTGCATGCTTTGTCCCCGCCCGCTGCAAGGATCATTTCCATGCCCAGGACCCACCCCTCCAGAGCTCATTTGCATGCGCACGCCCCGCCCCCTACGGCGCTCATTTGCGTGCCCAGGCCCCGCCCTCCTGCGCGACCTTCCGCCTTCCTTCCCCGATTTCCTGCCTGCGCTTTATGCACAGCCGCACGGAAGCAGCCAATCAATGCCCGGGAGTGGGCGTCAGCCGGAGAGAGCGAGAGCGCGTGTGCTCCAGACGCCGCGCAAGCGCGCTTGGACTGCAATCTGCGAGGAGGGGGGAGAAAGAGGGGCTCCTGGTGTGCGCAAGCGCACTGGGGCCGCCTTGCCCGAGCTGGGTGGGTAGGAGGAAGACTCCTCGCCTGAAGGCAGGGCGGGCTCCTATTCCTTCCTTTTTAGAGAGTCCTGCATGTTTGTTTGTTTGTAAGTTGCTAAATAAATATATTTTTCAGGTTGCACTCTTTTAATACTGCAAAGCAGCCTTGCCCAACTTGGCGTTCTCTGGACGTGTTGGACTGCAGCTCTCATCATCCTCACGACCAATGACTGCTGATTGGGGATGATGGAGCTGCAGTCCCCACAAAGCCAGTGGGCGCCAGGCTGGGGAGGGCGGCTTTATAGGTGTCTACCCGATTGTAAGATCTACTGCGTCCAGTAAAGGTGACTACTCCCACGTAAGCGGGTGTAGGATGGACGTCTCCATCAGCAGAGTAACTATGGAAGGGAATCTGGGAGGTCTTTTTGCACCTCCGGTCAGCCAAGTCCATCACATGTAGAAGTGGACGCATCCGTTTTTAGAACCGGACGTGCTGGCTGGGGACGATGCCGTCCAACACGCCGGGAGTGCACCATCCGAGGGGAAGACCGTTCTAAAAACCGTAGGAGAGAGAAATTGGTGTATCATCAACAATGTGGTAACCAGGCAAGCTCAGGAGAGGAGCGCGCCGCGCCGCGCAGTCCTAGGGCTCAGGAAGGGGGAAGTTGGGCGATGTATAAATTGAATACATAAAGCTTACCGCTGAGGGAAGGATGCCGAGCGACTGGCGCTTTCCTTCAGCTCCGTCATTCTCCAGGCTCACTGGGTGAAGAGGTGACGTGACGGGGAGGCAGGGCCGGTGCGAGGCAGTTTGGCGCCCAAGGCAAGATCGGATATTTAGCGCGCCCCCTTCCCACTTGAGCCCTCCCTCCAGCTCCCTCCCTCCAGCTCCCTCGGAACTTACTGTGGAGTGGACCTGGTGTACGGCTCAGCCCCGCTGGAACTGCTGGACCTGGAGGCGGAGGGAGGGAGGCACCCCAGCTGATCCATTCCGGAGCCGTCCGTTTTGGAGCGTGGGCGGAAGGGAGGGAGGGCGGAAGGAAGGAAGGAAGGGAGGAAGGAGGAAGGAAGGAAGGAAGGAGGGCGGAGGAGGAAGGGCGGAGGGAGGAGGAAGGAAGGGAGGGCGGGAGGAGGAAGGAGGGAGGGAGGAAGGAAGGGAGGGAGGAAGGAAGGGAGGGAGGGAGGGGAAGGGAGGGAGGGGAGGAAGGAAGGGGGCGGGAGGAGGGGAGGGAGAGGGCGGGAGGGAGGGGAAGGAAGGGGGGGGGGAGGGGGGGGGAGGAGGGAGGGAGGGAGGAAGGAGGGGGAAGGCGGCAAAAGAAGGGAGGAAAGGAAGAGGAAAGAGAAAAGAAGCCACAGAAAGATTATTTAAAGAAAGATTAAGGGGGGAAGAAGGGGGAAGACTGATGAAAAAGGAAAGAAAGAGAAAGATCTGAAGTAGACCATTGGAGAAGGGGAAAAGACAAAATAGATTAAGAGGAAGGAAGGAAGGAAGGAAGGAAGAGGGGGAAGGCGGCGAAAGAAGAGAGGAAAGGAAGAGGAAAGTGAAAGAGAAAAGAAAGAAGCCACAGAAATATTATTTTAAAAAAAAGATTAAGGGGGGGAAGGGGAGAATGGGGGAGACTGATGAAAAAGGAAAGAAGGAAAGAAAGAAAGAAAGAAAGAACTGAAGTAGACCATTGGGGAAGGGGAAAAGACAAAATAGATTAAGAGGAAGGAAGGAAGAGGGGGAAGGCGGCGAAAGAAGAGAGGAAAGGAAGAGGAAAGAGAAAAGAAACCACAGAAATATTTTTTAAAAAGATTAAGGGGGGGAAGGGGGGAGACTGATGAAAAAGGAAGAAGAAGAAAGAAAGAAGAAAGAAAGAAAGAAAGAAAAGAATGAACTGAAGTAGACCATTGGGGAAGGGGAAAAGACAAAACAGATTAAGAGGAAGGAAGAAAAATTAGACTGGCTGGAAGGGGAGATTTTGCCCACCAGCCTCCCATCATTGGCCCCTGCCCGGCCAGGGAGACCCTTCTGGTTTCCCAAGAGGGACGGGACCCCTTGCCCCCCAGGGCAGCCTCCCTTGGGATCTCAGAGTTGCTGCAGCCAAGTCCCCCGAGAAGTCCCACCGAACGCCATACAATTTACTCTCAAGTAAGTGTCCATAGGATTGCAAGCCCAGGCCGATGGCCCCAGGAAGCACACGAGAGGACCTGTCTGCCCATTGTCTCCAGCAGCCGGCAAGCAAAGTCATACCACCTCTAACCGTGGAAGTTTTAATTCGGCCCTCATTGCCAAGAGCCCCAATAGACCTGGCCCCGCATGAATTTGGCGCGCAAGCTCCATATAAAACCAGGGGCCAATGCTACGCCTTGGGGCAACGTAAGTTGCTGCTAGAGATGAAATTCTTATAGCGTATATGATTTTGAACAAAGTAAATCGGACTTTGAAAGAGAATTATGTGTAAATGAGCCTGGTTGTTACTTGGATGGGAGACCCCTCCTCTAGTTTCCTGCATTGAACAGGGGGTTGGACTCGATAGCCTTGTAGGCTCCTTCCAACTCTATGATCTATGAAATCTATGAAGATCTTATTGCAAAAATGTATAAACTCTTGTTGAAATCTGAGACTGAGGAAGAACAGAACAAGTGAAGGAAGGTGCCTGGCGCCTACCCTCTATTATTTCAGGTGCCAAGTGAAGACCTTTTTATTTGCCCAATATTTTAATGGTTGATTTTATTCCTTTTATTATCGCCACTGTACCTCTGGGTTGAATTTATTTTGGCTGCTTGTTTTTATCGTGTTATATTTTAAAATGTTTGTGTTTTTATATTTATTTTTGTTGTTATTTTTGTGTTGTGTTTTGGAAACCACCCAGGGATGGGCGGTGAATAAATACAGTAAATAAATAAATAAAATGGGCCCAAAATTTTGGATATAATGTACTAATGGTACAATGGGAAAATATGTGGTTAAAAGGTTTGAAATTTACATAACAGGCCTGTGGCTTACGCTGGCTCAGCTTGTCTGAGTGTGGAAAGCTAAGCAGGGTCAAGCCTGGTTATTACTTGGATGGGAGACCCCTCCTCTAGTTTCCTGCATTCAGCAGGGGGTTGGACTCGATAGCCTTGTAGGCTCCTTCCAACTCTATGATCTATGAAATCTATTATGTTCTAGTCTTAAAGAAAATTTCTATAAGATGATATATCGTTGGTATATGTCTCTGGAGAAATTGGCAAAAACATATAATGGTATCTCGGGTGTATGTTGGAAATGTGAACGGCAAGAAGGAACTTTTTTTATCATATGTGGTGGACATGTAAAAAAGCTAAAAAAAATTGGATACAATAGGTACAAATTCATTCACGAATTCAAAAAATTCTAAAGATTAACATTCAACTGAAACCAGAGGCTTTTCTCTTGGGAATAATGGATAGTCAGTTGGAAAGAAGTCATGGAACTTTATTTTTATATATGACAACGGCAGCGAGACTCTTATATGCACAAAAGTGGAAAGTTCCAGCACTGCCTACAACAGAAGAATGGCTGGTCAAGATGGTGGAGCTGGCAGAGATGGCCAAACTTACGTCATTCTTTAGAGAAAAGACAACATCTATGTTTACTGCTGAGTGGAAACCTCTAATTGACTTTTTGCAGGGTTTAGAAAAAAGTGATTTGTTTATTTGTGGTTTTGTGGAATAATAAGAGGATAAATTTGTGACAATAGAAAAAAGAGAACTTTCCTTTTTGATTATCGACTAGAGAAACTATTTGTTACTTCTATTTGCTGTAGAAAAATTCGGAAGTCCATTTTAATTTTGTTAATGGTTAATTATGGTTATATGTTTTGTGCTTTTGTTTTCAATCCCCCTCCATTCAGCTGCATGGGATGACCCCATTGTGTTCAAATATGATGAAGGAGAAAAAGGTCTCTCTGTCGACTTTCTAGGGCCAGGGCTCGCCAACCTTGGGTCCCCAGATGTGGCTGGCCTACAGCTCCCAGCATACCAAGCCAGCATGGCTAATGGCAAGGGATTCTGGGAGCTGTAGTCCAGCAACATCTGGGGACCCAAGGTTGGCGAGCCCTGTTCAAGGCTATATGGACTAAGAAAGCTGCAAAGGCTCTCTTTTCCTTTCTGGACATCTGCTACGATGTCTGGGAAAGGTCAGAAGTGCTCTTACCTGGTGGATGTGGGCACAGGTGGGCTCATCGACGGAAGGTGGCTGGCACGACGGGGAGAGACGAGGTACCGGCGGGTGGGGTGGGGGGGCGAACGATGGGGGTGGGTGGGGTGGGGGGAGGAAAAAGGCGGCTTCTACGTCTGGGTCTTCGAATGGGGGCAGGTGGGGGAGGTTTCTTGAAGGTGGGGGCAGGTGGGCGGGGTTTCTTGAGGACGGGGCCAGGTGGGGGAGGATTTTTTACATCAGGGGAAGATGGGCGAGGTCTTTTGAGGGCAGGGGCAGGTGGGGGAGGTTTTTGGGAGACGGGGGCAGGTGGGGGAGGTTTTTGGGAGACGGGGGCAGGTGGGGGAGGATTTTGGGAGACGGGGGCAGGTGGGGGAGGCTTTTGGGAGACGGGGGCAGGTGGGGGAGGCTTTTGGGAGACGGGGGCAGGTGGGGGGGGCTTTGGGAGACGGGGGCAGGTGGGGGAGGCTTTTGGGAGACGGGGGCAGGTGGGGGAGGCTTTTGGGAGACGGGGGCAGGTGGGGGAGGCTTTTGGGAGACGGGGGCAGGTGGGGGAGGCTTTTGGGAGACGGGGGCAGGTGGGGGAGGCTTTTGGGAGACGGGGGCTGCTGGGATGGTGGGTGGTCGGGCTGGAGCGGGGGATGTATCCATCGGCTCCTACAATGACAAACAGAAAGGTGGGAGTCAGTGGGAGAGCGCCAGGCATTCTCTGTACCCCACAGTCCCACATGGTGGAAGGAGGGGACGGGTACAGCCTTAAGCGGGGGGCACTCTTAGCAATAAAGGTTTGCTTACCTGGTCATCTTAGTGAACGGACATAGGCTAAACATTTGCTCACCTGCTCATCCCGCGGTGGGGCGGGACTAGTGTCCATGGGCTCCTAGGGTGACAAGCAGAGAGGTGGGCAGTCAGTGGGGGAGCACCAAACGTTCCCTGTACCCCACAATCCCACATGCCTTAAGAAAGGGTGCCATCTTGGGCACAGAGCGGCTCAGCAAGGGCCCCCATTAGCAATGGAGCAGCGGGTGGGCTTGGACATTGGACTAGGCAGGACGTGGTGCAGCTATGGCACAATGCCACTGAAGGCCGCTTGGGATTTACTGGTGGGATCTCTGCCATTCACGCCCTAAGCTACCTGCGGCCTCCAATCCTGGGAGGGATAAGTAGCCAGTAGCCACATTCATAGTCTTTATGCTGCCTGAAAACAACGGAGTCTTTTGGCACCTTAACGTCTAATAAATCTATGCTGGCAAGAATAAATTGCTAGTCTTCAAGGTGCCACAAGAGCCTTTGTAGTTTTTCTTCTTGCAATAGACTTACACAGCTCCCCCCCCCCCCGGAAATTATCCTCCTCCACCTTTCCCTCCTCTAATCCCCTTTTAAAGCCATCCGAGTGGGCGGCCATCACGACTTCTTGGGGTAGCAATGCTATAGTTTGACATAGCTTTGGAGCTTTGACATAGGGTGACCGGCCAGATGGGCGATTAATAAATATAAGAAATAAATAAATAGGCTAAACATTTGCTCACCTGCTCATCCCGTGGTGGTGCGGGACTTGTGTCCATCGGTTCCTAGGGTGACAAGCAGAGAGGTGGGCAGTCAGTGGGGGAGCACCACACGTTCCCTGTACCCCACAATCCCAAAGATGCAGGGTCACAGAGAGCGTTTTCAGGCTTGGGAAAACGCTTTCTGAAAGAGCCCCAGCCTGTCAAGGGAGGCTTGAGATAGGGTAAAAATTTGCTCACCGGTTGCTGGAGGGTGGAATGTGCCGGGGTTGTGGGGGCTGCTGGGGTGGGGGGAGGGCGGGCGGGAGCGGGGGACGTGTCCATGGGCTCCTAGGACGACAAACAGAAAGGTGTGCAGTCAGTCAATGGGAGGGCACCCGACAACCTCTCTACCCCACAACCCCACACGCCTTGCAGAATGAGGCCCGTGGCTCACGCTGGCTCAGCTTGTCTGAGCGTGGAAAGCTAAGCAGGGCCAGGCCTGGTGATGACTTGGATGGGAGAGCCCTCCTCTAGTTTCCTAGCAGGGGGTTGGACTCGATGGCCTCGTAGGCTCCTTCCAACTCTATCCAGATCTAAGAAATCTATGGAAGGGCGCAGCCTTTGCCACAGAGCAGCTCGGCAAAGGGCACGCTTGGCAATGGAGCCTTGTCCTCATTGTGCCCCACCGCCGACACCCGGGCGCCCTGGCCTCGCTCCTGTTCCCCTTTGGCCTTCCCACATGATCGGCACACCGCCAGAAAGGGCAAGGAGAAAGAGCCGCTGCCTCTTCTGGGAAGATTGGGCTCAAAAGTAAGTGAACTGGCAGAAAGCAGCTAGCTAAGGTTGTCTTTGGGGGCTCCGGGTTTTGGGGGACTCCATGATTCCTCTTTTCCTCTCTCACTGCTCTTCACCTGTCTTCTCCCTGTGTGGGCCCATCCACAAGCCCGCCCAGAGAGAAGGAGATTGTGGTCCATCGCATCACTGCCTCCGTCCTCAGGGAGCGCAAGTGAAAAGCCAGTGAGAGGAACAGTGAAGCCAGGAGGCATCAGGGTTTGGCAGCGGGCTCCCTTTGGGGTGCGGCCAACAATGCTGATCCTGACAGCAGCGAGCAATGGCAGCGAGAAACAGGCGGGCCGTGTCAGGATCAGGCTCAATGAAGGCCTCTTGCCCAAAGACACTCCAATATCTGGGGGCAGCCTTGCTGAGGGAGGAGCTATTGTCAGATGCCTGAAATTTAACGTTCGGCATGAAGGAGCCAGACTGATCAAACCCCGACTCTTTCATCACCAACCACAAGGACACGCCCTGCCTTCTTCCTGTGAGCTTTCCCCAGTTGCTCATCCTGCCACATGCTGGTACCCTAAGCCGTCAGAACCCAGTCATCTCCTCTTCATTCCCCAATCTCCCACCTGACCTCCCTCTGGCCTTCTCTCTCCACCATCACTTAAAATTTGAGCGTTCTTACCGGCCATTGGCATCCTGTGTAATTAGTGTGCGCCATTTGTGAACGTCGTCGACACTCTGCTTGGAACTTGAGGCCAACAGTCGCCTGAGGGCTGAGGCATCTTTGGAACTCCATCGTCGTGGATGCTGGAATCCGGCCATTGTGACACTGCAGTGTGTGAGGCCCAGAGAGAGCTACTGCTGAGTTCCAGGGTCACCATCTGTGAACTGGGCTTTCAGAACTCGAACAGAACTTGGAGTGAAAGGAGACTGTCATATTCTGAAAGGGAGGAAATAATTCAAGTGATTTCCACATGGGGGAAAAAACAGTATTTATTTATTTATTTATTTATTATATTTATACCCCGCCTTTTTTCCTGCAAGGAACCCAAGGCGGCTTACATAGTCCTCCTCCTCTCCGTTTTATCCTCACAACAACCCTGTGAGGTAGGTTAGGCTGAGAGTCAGCGACTGGGCCAAAGTCACCCAGTGAGTTTCACGGCCGAGCGGGGACTAGAACCCGGATCTCCCGGGTCCCAGTCCAACACTCTTTATTACAGTTCCTAAATCACTCAAAAATGTCCTGTTCAAAACCCCAAACGCAAACATGAATGGGAGTGCGTGCTCTATGAAAATGTCAGCAAATTCCCAAACTTGTGTTGGAAAAATGCCCATTTGCAAATACAGTATGCACTGTTTATAAAATTCACACTTTAAATAAAGTTTTCACACTTTGATCAAAGGGGGGGGATGTGCATTTTTGGAAAATGCACACAGAAATGCACTTTTCTCCTTAGAACGAACCGAGAGAAACAGGTCCCAAATGAGTCGAGGAGCAAGCTGAACCGAGCCTAGAAGGGACGTTTGCAGAATTCTGGCGAGCTCTCCCATCCCTAAAGGGCAGTGGTAATTCCACTTCTGTCATATTGTGGCTAGCAGTTTGAGCTTTAGTCCACTGTGGACCTGGCGGGCTGGGCAGTTTGTACGTTTCATTGTCTGGCTATTTTGGATGTTTAATCAGGTATTCCTTATGAATAATGAAATTCACAGAATAAACAAAGATATGCACATTGTTGGCATTGCATAATCTCTAATTTATTTATTTCATTTATACCCCGCTCTTCAGCCAGAAAAGGCTCTCAGAGCGGCTTACACAAATTAATAATAAGACAGTCCCTGCCCTCAGGCTCACAATCTAAAAGGCATGAACACAAAACATCAAGGGACACTGAATATAATATTCAAAAAAAATAATCTACAGAATATAAGAACAGCAATACAAGTTAAAAAATATATTTAAAAAAACACTAAATATTCAAAGAAAATACAACAGAAATAATTACAGATAGCAACAAACAAACAAAGGCAGGAGCAGCAGCAGCTTTTGTGACTGGAGTCAGTCAGGCCCCACCCTCCCTGGCCAGGTGTGATGAGCCAGGGAAGCAGGGACCAGGTCTTGCAGGACTCACAGCTCGATGGTCTCTAGGCATCTTCAGCAGGAGGAGCAGCAGCCTTTGTAGGCTTTTGCTTCCGTCTTCCAGAGTATTAGCTGTTCCACCCAACTTTGTGTCATCTGCAACTTTGATAAGCATTCCCTGCAACTCCTCATCCAAGTCATTAATAAAAATGTTCAACAGCACTGGGCCCAGGACCGAGCCCAGTCATCATCATCATCATCATCATCATCATCATCAGGCGATCACTCATGACCGTGACCGAGTAAGATTGTCTTCCAGGATAAAAATTTACAAAAAGGAGATTTTAAAAGGAGGAAATTCTAAAGAAAAGACCATCAGAAGGTCTTCAAACTCCAGGAGACAGAGATGATGGATCCAGAACTGGATTACATGCTCATGCGTGTCTGTAAACAGATGACTGGTAAGGTAAGGATGACTGGTTGATAAGAGCGGGTGTGGGGCATGGACCAGTTCCTTTTTTATAGCGGAGCAGTTCAGCCTAAAAGAATCATGCACTTTGGGTTAAAAGTATGAAATTTGGCACACTTATACATTGCCCTTTACTAAACCTTTTTTGATCGGGATGCCAGTAAGCAATGCTGGGTGTGTGTGTGGGGTGTGGACTGACCAATATGGGGTTCTACCTTCTAGAGCAAAAGTGGGCAGAAGGTAGATCTCCAGATGTTTTGGACTTCAACTCCCTTCCAGCATGGCCAGTGATCAGGAATTCAGAGAGTTGGCATCCAAAACACCTGGAGATCTACTTTCTTTCCGCCTCTGTTCTAAACCACAAGTCAGGACAAAAATTCTTACCATATGTGATAAATAATGCTGAATGTGATTTTATCAAGGTCTACATACAAAGGGATGGAAAATAGGGGTAGATCTGCAGCAATCACATGTGTGTAATCAAAAGTTATATAAATCTTAGCCAGGTGTCATCCCCCCCCCCCATGCAGCAAGGTGAAGCAACTTGCTTAAGGGGGCACCAGCTCTGGGGGCCGGGGGGGGGGGGAGAGATACAAGATCCAAAGTGCTTGGTTTGGTCACAGCATCTCCAGCACAGTGTCCTCTGAGTTGCCAGCCTTTGCATCTGTTTTGGCTCAGCGCTTTCTTTGGGCGCCAGGCACTCTCAAGTGTGCTGTCGCCAGGCCAACACTTACCAAAATATGTGTACATAAATAAGGAACTGGGATGTGCCTCCCCCACAAAAGCTTTGGGCCAACCCAAATCATATATCCGAAGCTCCAGGACATGGGTATAAAAATTTTCAGAAACAGGAATTTTCCACTGTTAAACAACATTTCTTGTGAACCACTTGCATGGGCTCGGGGATCCTAGTGCGCTTGCTGTCAGAGGGCGAGATAATAGCCTTCCCAATTTCAATCCAGGAAATTGTAATTGGTGATCAAAGGGCTCGGGACCGGAGCCCTCAACTTGGATTGTCTTCCTTCAGGGCTCTCTCCTGTGATCGACGCAGTCCTCGGGATCGAGGCGCTCGAGATCGCAGCCCGGTCTATTTTTACAGCCCTCGGCATGGAGAACTTCGGGACCGAAGTCCTCATTCACGCAGCCCTCGGGATCGAGGTGTCTGGAACTGAGCACTGCATCACGCAGTCCTAGAGCTCGAGGCTCCTGGGCTCATGAGTCTCCGCTTTACGTCTCTCGGGATCGAGAGCGTCGGAGTTGGGCTGCTTCGCCACACAACCCTTGGGATCGAGGCTGTCGTGATCAGAGCCCTTCACTGCCCAACTCTCGGGATCGAGGCTGTCAAGAACGAAACGCTCGAGATCGAGCAAGGAGAGATTGCAGCCCTCCATATAACAGATCACTTCGGGACCGAAGATCTATTAGAAGTAGGAGCCCTCAGGATCGAGGCTCCCATTAACTGCTTTGGGAGACGGCAGTCAGGCATTCGAACATGACCGGTCCACTGAAGTTGGCGTTGAAGGATCATTTTTTCAACGCTAGTCGTCTTTGCTTCTTCCAGTACACTGACATTTGTTCGCCTATCTTCTCAAGTAATTCGCAGGATTTTCCGGAGGCAACGTTGATGAAATCTTTCAAGGAGGTGGAAGTGACGTTTATAGATAGTCCATCTTTCACAGGCATACAATATTTATTTATTTATTTATTTATTACATTTATACCCCGCCTTTTTTCCTGAAAGGAACTCAAGGCGGCTTACATAATCCTCCTTCTCCTCTCCATTTTATCCTCACAACAACCCTGTGAGGTTGTTGGTAGGTTAGGCTGAGAGGCAGTGCCTGGCCCAAAGTCACCCAGTGAGTTTCATGGCCAAGTGGGGAATACAATGGCTTCATAAACCAGTGTTTTGGTCTTTTCCAAATATCCCGATCCTCGAACACTCTATGTTTCATTCGAGAAAATGCGGCACTTGCGGAGCTCAAACGATGCTGGATTTCACTGTCGATGTTAGCTGTAACAGAAAGACAGCTGCCAAGATAGAGAAAATGATCGACATTTTCCAGTATTGTCCCGCCAAGCTGGATAGATGGCATCACCAAAGGGTTAGCTTGCACTTGCTGATGAAGCACTTTGGTTTTTTTGATGTTAAGTGAGAGACCAAGTTTTTCGTATGCTTCTGCAAAAGCATTTAGGATAGTTTGGAGATCATCCTCTGAATGTGCGGAGACCACATTATCATCAGCATACTGAAGTTCCACAACAGAGGTTGTAATTACCTTACTTTTTGCTTTCAGCCTGCTGAGATTAAAAAGCTTTCCATCTGTTCGATATATGATTCCCACACCAGTGGGAAGTTTCTCCTCGACAAGATGTAAAATCATGGCGATGAAAATAGCAAATAATGTTGGGGCAATAACACATCCCTGTTTAACACCTGATCCCACTTTAAATGGAGCACCATGAGAGCCGTTGTTGTCCAAAACGGTTGCCGTCATGTTGTCATGGAGAAGTCGCAAGATATTCACAAATTTATTGGGGCATCCAATTTTCATAAGGATAGTCCAGAGAGCTGTTCGGTCTACAGTATCAAAGGCCTTAGCCAGATCAATAAATGCCATATAAAGGGGTTGATTTTGCTCCCGGCATTTTTCTTGGAGCTGACGTGCAGTAAAAATCATGTCTACTGTCCCTCTAGAGGGGCGGAAACCATATTGAGTTTCAGGGAGGATCTCTTCTGAAATAGATAGAAGACGGTTTGCGAGAATCCTAGCAAATATTTTACCTGCGGTAGCTAAGAGAGAAATGCCCCGATAGTTTCCACAGTCTGTTCTATCACCCTTCTTAAAGAGGGTGATAATTATGGCATCCCTGAAGTCTTCTGGGATCTCTTCTCTTATCCAGATTTTTTCAATGAGTTTATGAAGATGTTGTACAAGTTCGGGGGGGGCCTTCTTTAAAGATTTCAGCAGGAATCCCATCTGGTCCACTAGCTTTGTTATTCTTCATTTGATTAATGGCTTTTTTTACTTCATCCAAAGTGGGGAGTATTGCAAGTTTGTGAAAAAATCTCATTATCCACCTTAGATTTATGATTTAAAATGTCATAATAATGCTCTTTCCAACGCAGTGCAATAGACCCTGTGGTACCCCGCTCGTTACCTCTCCTCAGTTTGAGAAGGAACCATTGATAAGCACTTTTTGAGTCCGATTCTGTAGCCAATTGTGGATCCACCTGATAGTTGTTCCATCTAGCCTACTTTTAGCTAGCTTGCTAATCAGGATATCACAGGGATGTTGAAGAGTCCTTGGTTTCGAGTCACGAGTCGAGTCACGAGGCTTTGGACCCGAGTCTCGAGTCTGAGTCCTTGGTCCAAAATGGTGACTCACGAGTCACGAGTCACTCCCAAAGCTGACTCCACAAGTCCCTATTAAAATCAATGGTGGTTTTTCCCAACAAAATAAGGCTATTTCAGATGTGTGGCTTAAATAAATTCTAGGCACAACACAAGTGTGCCTTTTTATTTCAAAACTCTGCAACTGATTTTGGCAAGAACAGACCAGGCAGACAAACCCAAAACAACCAGACAGGCAGAGGAGGCAGGGAACCCCAAAACAGGCAGGCAGAGGCTGTTTCTTGGACAATTCAAACTGTGGAACTGGTTGAGAACAGGCAGGCAGAGGAGGCTGGGAACCCCAAACAGGCAGGCAGAGGTAGCCGAACCCAAGATGTCTGAAAGGTTGCATTTTAGGAAAATGATTTAAAAAAAAAAACTTGCTGTACTTCTTAAAACCCATGTTGCATTTGAGGAACACGATTTTGGAACAGGAGTCCTTGGTCTTGAGTCCCGAGTCGAGTCTTGAGTCCCATTAAAAATATTGGGATGAGTCTGACTCGAGTCAGAGGGGGGACTCAGTCCGACTCACGAGTTGAGTCCTAGGGTCCGAGTCCCCATCCCTGGGATATCATGAGGCACTTTGTCAAAAGCTTTGCTGAAGTCCAGATATATGATGTCCACAGCATTCCCACAGTCCACAAGGGATCAAAAAATGAGATCAGATTAGTCTGGCAGGATTTGTTCTTGACAAATCCATGCTGGCTTCTAGTAATCACTGCATTGTTTTCAAGGTGCTTGCAAACTGACTTTTTTATAATCTGCTCCAAAATTTTCCCAGGGATTGATGCCAGACTGACTGGCCTATAGTTCCCAGGTTCCTCCTTCTTGCCCTTTTTGAAGATGGTAACAACATTTGCCCTCCTCCAGCCATCTGGCACTTCACCTGTCCTCCATTATTTCTCAAAGTGGTTCTGAGAGTTCTTCTGCCAGTTCCTTTATTACTCTAGGATGCAGCTCATCAGGCCCTGGAGATTTAAACTCATTCAGAGTAATCAGGTGCTCCTTGACCATTTGCCTATCAATCTCAAGCTGCAATTCTGCCCCTTCAGGTTTGCCAGGGGGGTCATAGACCCTCTTTTGGGAGAAGACCGAGCCGAAGTAGGAATTGAACACTTCTGCCTTTTGTCTTCTGTTATCAATTTGCCATCCTCATTGCGTAGTTGAACCACCATTTCTTTCCTGTTTTTTACTATGCATGTATCTGAAGAAAGCTTTTTTGTTGTTTTTAGCATCCCTCACTAACCTTAGCTCATTCTCAGCTTTAGCCTTCCTGACACTATTCCTGCAGTTCTGTGCTACCTGGCCGTACTCTTCCCTTGTAGCCTGTCCTTCCTTCCACTTCCTATACGTGTCCTTTTTTGTTTTCAGGTCATCTTTGAGTTTTTTGTGAAGCCACATTGGCTTCTTCTGTTGCCCTCTGCCGTTTCTCCTCGTGGGAATTGTTTGCAATTGTGCCTTTAACATTTCCTTTTTTAAAAACTCCCACCCATCCTGGGCTCCTTTTCTCATTAGAGTCGCTTGCCATGGGATCTCACTTATCATTGTTCTGAGTTTGTTAAAATTGGCTTTCCTAAAATCCAGGGTACGCGTTTGGCTACACTCAGCTTTTGCTTCCCTTAGAATCAAGAACTCAAGTATAACATGGTCACTTTCCCCCAGAGTTCCCGAAACTGCCACTTTATCCACTAACTCGTCTCTGTTGGTTAAGGATGCCAGCTTTGTTCCCTTTTTGACTCAGTCTTGTCCTGTGTGCCTCTAACAGCAGTCCGGACATGCACGGAAACGCAGCAGTGTGAATCTTTCCCTAGCACAGAGATAAAATATTGGAGAAAAAGATCACCCTGTTGAATTGCCGTGGATCAGGCTCTGTTGCTGAAAGCATGACCCAGAGTCAGTAAAATCCCAACTTCAAGTATAATCTGATGGGATCTGAGCTAGCGGCCGGTGATGACTGACCAAGAAAGAGATCTTGGGGTTGTGGTGGACAGCTCGATGAAAATGTCAACCCAGAGGGCAGCTGCTGTGAAAAAGGCGAACTCCATGTTTGGTTTAATTAGGAAAGGAATTGAAAATAAAACTGCCAAGATCATACTCGTCTTATACAAATCTATGGTGCAACCACACTTAGAATACTGTTTACAGTTCTGGTCACCGCACCTAAAAACAGTGCAGAAAAGGGCAACTGAAATGATCAAGAGTGGAGTGGAGTGGCCTGGAGTGACTCCCATGCAAGGAGAGGTTACAGCAGCGGGGATGGTTTAGCTTAGAAAAAAGGCGAGTAAGAGGAGGCATGACGGAGGTGTACAGAATTAGGCACGGTGTGGAGAAGGTGGATAGAGAGACACTTTTCTCCCTCTCTCATAATACTAGGACCCATGAAGCTGATTGGTGGGAGATTCAGGACAGATAAGAGCAAGGACTTCTTCACACAACGCAGTTAAACTGTGGAATTCACTTCCACAAGATGCAGTGATGGACACCAATATTGACAGCTTTAAAAGGGGATTGGCTAAATTCATGGAGGAGAAGGCTATCAATGGCTACTAGTCCTGATGGCCCTATGCCACCTCCAGGACCAGAGGCAGTGTGCCTATGTGCACCAGTTGCTGGGGAACGTGGGCAGGAGGGTGCCGCTGCACTCATGTCTTGCTTGTGGCGGGATCCCGGGGGCAGCTGGCTGGCCAGTGGGTGAACAGAATGCTGGACGAGACGGACCCTGGGTCTGAGCCGGCAGGGCTCTTCCTAGCTGTACCACTGGGAACCCCAAAAGAGGTGGCATTCTACAAGCCCAACATCAAAACTGCCCAAAAAAAACCCCTCTCAAGTCATATTTTCAGAGGCCATCCCCTCTGGGCATCTAATTCTTGGCATAATGATTCAGTCTTTGAAAGACACTTCAGTGGCCACTCCTTGCGATGAGTTCCTGGGACTGACGGAACAAGCCTCGGGCAACAGTTATGGAGAGGCAGCCGGGCCTCCCATAGTCCCACTGCACACTTGCTCCGCCTGGGCTGCTGGGCAGCCGTTCCCCATCTGACCATTCCATGTGTGGGGCTGCAGCACGGGAAAGATCGGGGCAGGAACTCCATTGGCCTGCGAGCTGCTCATGGCGCCCAGAGTAAGGGGCCAGGCCCTGCTGCCTGATGTAGACCACTGACTGAAGAGATGTCCTCCCTTCAGTGAGAGATACTTGGAAGAGGGTTTTTTTCTTCTTTGTGCCAAGGGCTTTAAAAAAAACAAACACCCACACTCTACCTGTATTGTGTTTGTTATTGGGGGCGGTCAAAGAGAGAACTCACCTGGCTGGGCCAGTCTGAGAGCAGAGCCGGTCACAATGTCCAACTCCAGCCACCATCACTCTGGTTTTGTGAGGCGAATGAAGGGGTACATAGGACACTAATGACATGCCTGGGGAAATTATTCAGCCCCGTGGCGCACGCTGGCTCCGCTTGTCTTGAGCGTGGAAAGCGAAGCAGGGTCGGGCCTGGTCGTTGCTTGGATGGGAGAGCCCTCCTCTAGTCTCCTGCACTGAGCCGGGGCGTGGACTCGGTGGCCCTGTAGTAGGCCCCTTCCAGCTCTATGATCTAGGAAGATCTATTCATCCAGCCCTGCAGCTCCTGGGATTCTTACAGGCTCAGCTCATGCTCTCTTTGAAATATATCTCAGCAGCCATAATGGCTAGAAACCTGTCTTTAAATGTACAAAATGAAAGTGGTGATTCTTCGGGAGCGAGATAATGCTGAACAATGGGGACGCATAATCATGCCCACGCCTCCTCTTTCTGCCTTTGAACCGAGGAGACCGACGAAACCCGTGAGCTGTCGTCATTGTAAGCCCCCGCCCTGCTTCCCCCACCCCACCCATTCCAGCCCTCCCGCCCTGCCCCTCACCAGCCATTGCCTTCCCTCCCCACACGCCACCGCCCACATGACCTCTCTCAGTGCCGCAACTTGCCTGTACCTCTGGCTGCCAACCTCACCTCTGCCATGTCCATCCAGGGATGGGGACTCGGACTCCAGGACTCGACTCGTGAGTCGGACTGAGTCCCCCCTCTGACTCGAGTCGGACTCGAGTCCCAATATTTTTAATGGGACTCGAGACTTGACTCGGGACTCAAGACCAAGGACTCGTGTTCCAAAATCGTGTTCCTCAAATGCAGCATGGATAGGTTTTAGGAAGTACATCAAGTTTTTTTTTTTAAATCATTTTCCTAAGATGCAACCTTTCAGACATTTTGGGTTTGGCTGCCTCTGCCTGCCTGCTTTGGGGTTCCCTGCCTCCTCTGTCTGCCGGGTCTCTTCTTGACCAGTTCAACAGTTGAATTGTCCAAGACAAAGGCCTCTGCCTGCCTGCTTTGGGGTTCCCTGCCTCCTCTGCCTGCCTGGTTATTTTGGGTTTGTCTGCCTGGTCTGTTCTTGCCAAAATCAGTTGCAGAGTTTTGAAATAAAAAGGCACACTTGTGCCTAGAATTTATTTAAGCCACACATCTGAAAATAGCCTTATTTTGCTGGGGAAAACCACCATTGATTTTAATAGGGACTCGTGGAGTCAGCTTTGGGGGTGATTCGTGAGTCACCATTTTGGACCAAGGACTCGGACTCGAGACTCAGGTCCAAAGACTCGTGACTCAACTCGTGACTCGAAACCAAGGACTCTCCAACATCCCTGTGTCCATCAGGGAAGGGAACTTTGTGCCTCTCTCAAACTTCCCTTACAAGGCAGGGGCTCTTCCAGGAAGCACTTTCCCAAACCAGAAACTTGAAAAAAGGGCCTTCTGCTGGCCAGCATCTTTACCTGTGAACTCAAGGAAGTAGTGGGGAAGTCCTCAGCTGTTTTCCTGCCTGAAAACAGGAAAACAAGACAAAGCAGGCAGAGCAAATGTTTGTCCGCGGGTGGGATTTTGGTCCCACACCGCTGGCACTTTCTAAAGGGTGCCTTAAGTGGCATAGTTAGAAGCAGTTAGAGAAAAATAGAATATAGTAACTAGGACAAGAATGGGGGAGAGAGAGGATTTAGGCAGGATTTTTTTGGAGATTTTTTTTTTTGCGTGTGTGTGTGTGTGTGTGTGAAAAACAAGAGCAAAGATCGAAAGAGGAAGAACAATAAAAGGTTTTATGAGGGAAAATTAGCTTTAAATAATAGTAGAAATACGAACAAACTCAGCTTCGAATTGGAGAAAATAGAGAAAAGAAGAACCTAGTGACTCGTCGCAAAGGCGGTCGAAGAGGAACTGAGGAGACGGGCGGGAGCCGCGCTAAGGAGCACGCGCAGGGGGAGAGGCTCCCGCCCGCCTCATCTCAGCTGAAGAAGTTTCCGATCGATCTCAGCGCAGGCGCAGAGAACCCATATGTGTGTGAAGCACAGAGACCACGAAGAAGAAGTAGTGGGGAAGTCCTCAGCTGTTTTCCTGCCTGAAAGACGAGTCTTAGAAAGCTGGACAATCTGAAAGACTGGTTTTAGGGGAATGGTCCAGTTTCACTTGGCCTTTTCCTAAACATCTATACCTTTGATGAGTGCATAATCTAAGGAAAGGTTTTTCTGCTTCCACCAGGAAATAGAACAACAAGATGGATTTCTCTTTTTGGCAAATAGTATTTGTCCGAGGACCAGCTATATGCCTTGGTTTGGGAGACCAGGACTCTTGCTCCTGTTTGCCTTTCCCCCCTCCTGGTGCTTTTCTGCTTCCACCAGCTGGAATTCTCTGTTTTTCCGATGATCTGCCGCTCCCAAACACCCTTAGAACCCTATGGGTCTCTTGTAAATACCGTTAGGTAGTGTGTGGTTTGGCTTTTAGGCTTGCGGTGGGTAATCCAGGAAGAAAAGAGACCACAAGGTTTAAAAGATACAATTTTAAAAGTTTACTGAAAAAGTATTATTATCAGGAAAAAGGCTTTAACATCTGAATGGTTGCAACACACACATATAAAATAAAACCGTAAGAGCAAAAGGGTAAGGAAGTCACCAGGGTTAATACATCCAGCTAATTCCTAACTAGACTGTATCCCTATTTTCTCAAAGTTCTTCCCAGCGATATCTTACTGCCAGAGTTCTCAGCGGCTTCCCACCGGCTCTCTGGGTTTCTTTCTCGTTCTGATTCTTCTTTCCTTCCAAACTATTTCTGTCAGCATTCCTCTATCCAAAACTGCTTTTTTTTCCTCAACGTTTCCTGTGTTAAATGCAGCCTGTTGTCTTGCAACTGACCATTCAAGCAGGCTCACCTTTACCATAAAATCCTTGTTGAGCCACTGGTGGGGCTCCTGATCCATTGCAGCCTTTATCTGGAGCTTCATGGGAGCTATCTGTGGTGCTCCATGGCGGCGAACCTATTTTTGGGACTGGGGTTCAGCACCATGAAGAGCTCCCATGAAGCTCCAAATAACCGCTGCAAAACCTGCAATGGATAAGGAGCCCCACCGAAATAGGAGTCACCCGCCTCCCCTGACTTGAAGTATCGAATAAAGAAGAAAACAGACATTCTGGAGGATAAAAATAAAGAAAGATGTCACAGTTGCCCATAAGAAGCAGCAGGAAGCAGCAGTGATGCTAAATTGAAAAGGAGGGATTGGGCGTCGTCAGCCACAGAGGCGGCTACTGTTGGCGTGTACAGCTCATATTTTCTAATAGCTGTTCTTAATAAAAGCACCATCACTATTTTATCCTGATTTCCCTCCCTGCGAATCGGTAAGGATACTTTTTAAAAGACACCAAGACTTGTCTCTGTTACAGGAACAGGGGAGCTTGTGGCCCACCAGATCTTGTTCAGCCTGCAGCTCCTCTCCGCCCTTGGCAATCGGGGTGTGTGTGTGTGTGATCTGAGTCGCAGTCCAAAACAGGGTCGGCCCGAGACATTTTGCTGCCAAGTAATGGGCGTGCAGCGGTTAACGAACAAAAACTTGTTCGCTTACAAGTGTGCGAACAAAATCTTGTTTGCTTACACTTGCAAACAAGTCTGTGTGGGGGAAGGTGAAGCTCGTGAGCCGTCTGTGAAGGCAAAAACACAAGGTGAAGCTCGTGAGCCGTCTGTGAAGGCAAAAAAACACACACACAAAACGGTGACATCCCTAGTTGTGTGTTGTCTAAAAGTACCTTTAGGCGGTCATGAACCCAGTGCCCGTCAATTTTTCAACGACGAGGCCAAGTTCTAGTATTATGAGGGGCAAAACTTTGCCTCCCCAAAAAACAAAGAACCTTGTGGCATCTTAAAAGACTAAAATGTACTACAGCATTAGCATTAGTTCTTTGGGGAGCAGAGTCCACTAACACAGCGACCACTCTGGAAATATGATCTACCTCAGTGTTCTCCAACCTTGGGTCCCCAGATGTTTTTGGCCTACAACTCCCAGCATGCCCCAGCCAAAAACATCTGGGGACCCAAAGTTGGAAAACACTGATCTATTATTTATTTATTTATTTATTATATTTATACCCCGCCTTTTTTCCTTCAAGGAACCCAAGGCGGCTTACATAATCCTCCTCCTCCTCTCCATTTTATCCTCACAACAACCCTGTGAGGTAGGTTAGGCTGAGAGTCAGTGACTGGCCCAAAGTCACCCAGTGAGTTTCATGGCCGAGCGGGGACTAGAACCTGGATCTCCAGAGTCCCAAGTCCAACACTCTAACCACTACGCCACACTGGCGTAGTGTTCCATGCCATAGATCCGGTGTGCAGAACCACACACACACACACACACACCGGGTGGGTGGGATGCAGACCCAGCCAGGATTCCCCCTTTCCCCAGAGATCGTTGGGTGGTTTCCTGGCTTTGGTGCATCCCCCCCATTCTAAAAGGTTGAAATGCCTCTTCCAAGGCTGAGTTGCTGGCAGTAAGTGCTTTAAGCTAAAATATGCTGAAATTTCTGGTATTTTGGCTCCACCAACCACTGGAATGTGGCCCCCCAGGAGCTTCTCCAACATGGAATTTGCTCCTCGGGCAGGCTGAAAGAGGATCAACACCCCTGCCCTATATATCTCAGGGTGGTCCGAGACATGCTCTGAGGTACATGCAGTTCACTGTTGGGCCTTCCCGTTAGCCTGCATCAGCTGAAAGTGCACCCTAAAACACCGAACATTCTCCTGCAGATATATAGTGCAGAGAAAGAGTGGAAATGGCAGGCAAGTTCTCTCAGAGAAGCTTCTATTTCATTTCTTCTCATTGCAGAAAAGGGCAATCCAACATATCTAAGGCATTAGCATTAGTTCTTTGGGGACCAGGGTCCACTAACACAGCTACCACTGTGGAAATATGATCCATGCCATAGAACCTCAGCCTCCACACACACACACACCCCGGGGTGGGTGGGATGCAGATGGAGCACCTTCCCCACGAGGGGCTGCATTTGGGGCCTTTTTACTTTAGAAAAAATATGCATATGACAGCTTTATAAAATTATGCATGGCATGAAGAAAGCGGATAGAGAAGGTTTTTGCCCCTCATAGGGGTTATCGGGAAACTTGACTTAGGGTGCAATCCTATGCATGTTTAGACAAAAAAAAAAGGCCTGCAACTCTCAGCATGCCCCACCCAAAGGATCGCACCTTTAAAGGATTACCGGAAGGACTTCCTTCACATGGCGAACCATTGATGGCACTTGCTGCTGCAAGATGTGGTGATGGTGAGGCACTTACCCAGAGGGCTATGGGTCCCACAACCTGGTGCCCTCCAGACATCTTGGCCTGCAACAATCCCCGTCAGCTGCATGGGACGCTGCCTCGGGGGTTGGGGACCACATATGCGCACATATTCCAGTAATCCTGATACACACCACTCTTTACTCGCTGCTGGCAGCAGGAAGAGAGAAATCTGAGGATCTCTGGGAGAGGCACAGCAGCAGGGGAGGCTGGAGGCAGTGCATCCACTCCAGGTTTCAGCCTGAACTTTTTAAGGAGCTATCCATGGTGCCAAACCCTAGTGCCAAAATAGGTTCAGCACCACGGATAGCTCCATGAAAGCTCAGGCTGAAACCCGGAGTGGATACACTGCCCCACTGACATTACAGCCACCAGCTTCAACCGGGGAGCGGAGAGCTCTCCCCCCACTTCCCTCCCCCAAGAATCCCGATACTGATTGCTCCCCCTCCCAGCAATCCTCATATAGTTGGGTGTGATTAGGCGGGTGTGTGTGTGTGTCAGGGCCCCCAGGGAGTTGCAGTTAAGGCCTTGGGCCAACTATCTGCATCCCCCGGACTAGATGGCCCACCCAGTGGTCCACGCCAGCAGGGCTCTTATGAACAGTCCTACCCAACTGTAAAAGTAGCCGGATACTAGAGTTAGGCTAGCTTACCAGTTTTGGAGCCGTCTGCTCTGTTGAATTACCACCTGTCTGGTACCTGCAGGTGGCGTCAAGAGCACATAATGCAGGCCACATGCTGAAGCTGAGCAGGTGCGAGCCGGGTCAGTGCTTGGATGGGTGACCGCCTGGGCTGCCCACATCTGCTCTCCTGCACGGAGCAGGGGGTTGGACTTGATGGCCTTATAGGCCTCTTCCAACTCTACTATGCTCCCAACAGTTGGGCCAGCTGCTGATCCAGGCCTTCTAAAAGCTGGTTACCCAAGTTAGCCCAAATGCCGCCTCCCTAGATGCCTGCCTGCCCGCCCCACATCAGTCAGACTCTGTAGCTTGAGACATCCCCATCAGAGAACCCATCATCTAGGTCAATGGGGAATTCTCAGAAGGCGTTTTACAGGAATGGAACGTGTTAAGGCAGAGCAAGAATTGTGACAGCCGGCAGGCTCCATAACTTTGTTCCAAATCCAACAAGACTCAGAAGGGCTATTATGGAAAGGTAGCTGAGGAAAATTCTCCTTTTATTCACAGTTGGCAGAGACACAAGCGAAACAAGTAGAAACCTGCACACTCTTTTTATTTATTTATTTATTAAATTCTCCCATTTCATCTGTACAGAAAAAAATGCACATTATATTCAGTATTTCAGTTAACAATTCAAAATTACACAGCATGAACATGTAAAAACAAAGAATGACCAAGATTTTGTACATAGAAAGGAAAAACAATTTACAAAAAAAACCCAAAACTTGTTAATGTTACATTTTTAAAAGGACCTAGTCAGCCAATCTTTGCTGTACAATCTACCATTTACTCTCTCCCCGTTGGGCTGGATTTCAAAGCTGCAGGAGGGGCCTCAAACATAAGCCCCTACATGTCATCCTGAGTTACTTCGTCGTGCATGTACGTTGCTTCCTTCAAACCCCACACAAGCCAGTGCAGGTCAATCCGCAATCAAAGACCACAGTTATGCGCTCCAAAGCACACCTGAAGAGAAATGTTGCATCCTACCTCTCATGCATTTCCAGGAAACTCTGGCTAAGCAATTTGCCCCAGTTAGGGAGCCTCTGGATGGAGGAGTCTGGTAGGTCAGGTGCAGAAGCAGAACACCTGACCCTCCTCACAGTCCACACAGAAGTGCCAATCCACCCAAGAGACCGAGCAATGAGCACACAGGCTGCACGGCAATCCGTGGGCCAGTGACGCCACCTTCCATCCTAGCTGGCACCTCCTCCTGAAGATAAGTTTCTTCTGCCTCCCTATTACCAACACTCCAGAAGCACCCTTGGTATCCACGTGGGAAGCGTGCGTAACCCATTGACCCAAGTCATACGTAAGACAAAGGGGAGCGGCATGCCCAATCCTTCTGTTTCCCACAACCAAGTTATTCAGCTTTATTTGCCTCTTGTCCCATAATATGGCTATGTCTAAGAGTCACTGCTAAGAGAAGGGGCGGCACTGCTCCTCAGGCTCCCACCAATATCACCCAGAGCCTCCAAGCAGAAACCTGAACCCCCTCCACAACGTACCGGGGCCACTTCACAAGCGTCGCGCTCCTCCTGCTCCCACAGAGCAGGGCCCGACCCACCTAGCCACACCTCCAAGGCCTCCCATCCAGTGGATCCTCCTTGAGAGAAGAGAGACAAGGTTCCTTTCCTCTGAAGGGAGAGGCTTCAGCACAGGGACCAGACGCTGGAGCTGCTTGTGGTAACAAGACAATAAAGGCCAAAGTGGTGCAGCAGACAGCAAGTATTAGAAGTTCAAATAGTTGTGTTTGTTTGTTTAAATAGGAAAGAAGCGGACAGAAACACACTCCTGCCTCCCAATTCATAAGTACTTTTAAATGTTCAACATCTGGCTAGAAAAAGTGCAGAGTGCCCATTTCCATCTTCCTCAAGCAACAGCCCTTATTCTGTCTTTCATACCCCTCAGCAGAAAGCGGAGAGTACAACACCTGTGATGCAATGCATGTTTACTGAGGAAATCACTTTAATAAATAACAGCCCCTAATATTATGTCTCCAAGGAGGAAGGCTTAACTTTTGGACAAACTGGGCACCTCCCCTTGCGCACATCTGAGAAACAAGTATGGTCTGACCCTGAGGAGAAGGCACGGAAGCCTAGCTGCGGAGACCCTTGGGGCAGAGCATGAGAGCTGCAGTACTTGGATTTAAGCGGCTGCTACTCGCCTCTTAAGCAGTGGCTCACTCAAGCCAATGAGGCAAACGGTGTGTACTGATCTGTCAGCTTGGGGGTTCTGCCTCTTCTCAGGCAGCAAATCGCCTGGTGCCCATTTCATGCTATCTCTTGCTGTCCCCTCTCTTCAATCACATCATTGTACGCCAGCAGCTGAAACAAAATCCCCAGGTGACCTCAAGGCTACTGCTGCTTCTGACTGGCATATGTTACCAATGGGGCACTCGCACCAGGATCAAGGGATGGCAACTGTGGTTAGGTGAAGGAGAGCAAGGTAAGAACGCTTCCTTGTGCATATTATTATAGCGCACACGCTAGCCAGGATGGTGGGGACCTCCTCCTCTTTCGCAGCATTAGTTGCAAGGTCACAAAGTTCAACGACCAATACAGGCACCAGCTTCTTCCCAACATCTTGCAGGATCCTGAGCAAGACATGCCCAAGGCTATTCCTTGCCTCCCACCGGGCAACTTAAACCACCCACCACCCTGCGATTCATATTCCACAGCCAGCCCCTCCACGGGGCTTACGGTGTTCTGAGAACAACTGTTTTACCCACCTCCCCACATTTTTATCTCCAGTCCCAGATGGTGGCTGATGCAACGGTGTAAGTGTCGGGATCACAGTCCCCAATGTCAGGGCCAGTAACTTAAGGAGAACCGATCCTGTTTCTTGCTTTTGTTAGCTCAAAATACTGAAGTGGCCTTTGTGGGGAGATGAGAGACTTTGGAATCATAGCACATGCCCTTTCCCAATCCCACTTTCAGAGGACCAATGATATCAGAAACAGGGGGACGGGGCGGTGTTTCATACTGCACTTCATTCCAAAAAGAATCGAGTGGCCATTGCCCAAGAAACCCTTCAGTACACAGAGTCAAGGGTGGATCCATTGAGACTGCTCTTCCCTAATTACATCCCTTTGATTCTGGAGGCCTGAAAGTCAGTGGTAATCAAAAAACCCAGAAAAAACCCGCACATGCTTTTCCAGCTTACTATCCCGAGGGATACAAAACTTGACAGAAACTGCACTGCTCACTTTCCAGTGGGATGGGAAAAAAAAAGCTAAAAATGTTGTACCTTTTACCAATGCTTCAAAAGCAGCAGAAAATATTCACAGTACTGATATGCATGACAGTCTGCCCACGTCATCGTGGTCAGCTGGTCCCTTTGCAGAAAGGCCCCTCGCTTTTGTGAAATTAATGCAGAATGCTGAGAAGTTGACATTTGCCTAGTGGTTGCAATAGCAAAGATGGGAAGTGGGAGGGGGGGGAGAGAGAGACTGCACTCAAGCTCTGCATCAGGCAGAACCATCAGGCACATGACCTCCAGCGCACACAGGCGAGCGTGTCTGTGTCTAACCAGTTAATAGATATCCTACTATACATACCAATGGGTCTGCACAATCATTGCTGTGTTTCCTCTTCATGTTCTCCCCTGTGCTCCCCAGTCAGACTAGGAGTGGCACCCACTCGAAGCAAAAAGGGCTGTAGAAGCACTGATTCCACAGAGATACTACCTCCTTTCAGCTGGAACAAACTCACAGCCATTCCTACTCTCCAAGCTCTTCCCTCCACCCTGATGTGCACCTTCTTGCCTGTCTTCCTACTTCTCAAACGGCTAATGGCCCCTTTAACTGGATTCTGGAGTAAGGAAGTCTCACTCCCAACTGTCAACATTGCCCCTGGCATACCAGAGAAACTTTAGGAACTTATCAATAACCACCCTAGGAATGCCAAACATTCCCGGCTGTGCCCATCCTCTTTGGAGTGCAAAAAGCCTGTTCTCTTTCAAGGATACCTACTTCCTACCCTATACCACACCTCCATTATGGCTTGTCCAAAGGCTTCCCTTGGGGTGCAATACGGATTTGAAAGGGGCACCTATAAGAGCAACAGAATTTCTTTATTCTGGTCAATATTTTATTAATCCCAAAGATGAGGGGAAATATGAAAGGCATTGCCTTTTGGCAAAAAAAGGAGGAACAAGCCATAAAAATAATTAAAAAAACACACCCACACAACAGAACACAGTAACAAAAGCAGGAGATCAGTAAAGATGATGGGCCTCTGGAGGCAACTTCTGCTGACTGATTATGAGCTGGAGATGCTTGTTCAAGGGTGAACCAGATGTCCAAAGCAAGGCCAGCTGTGAGTGGTCGGCAACGTCCCTTCCCCTCAGTTTTCCTGCCTAGCCACAGCGCGCAAGTGTTTCCCCACCAAGAGCCACTGCCCAACGCGATGCCTGGAACAGATCTTTAAAAACGTACTTTAAAAACCTCTTGAGCTGCAGCTTGTCAGTCTGGTTCGGAGAGCGAGGGCAGTTCCCACGGTACGAGAAAGAGAGAGAGAGAGAGAAAGAAAGAAAGAAACTCGTCTACAGGCAGGCAAACAACAGTCGCTAACGATGGGGTAACGAAGCTGCTGGCTGAACCGCCAAGGCTGCACGTGCCAACTCGTTCCAAGAATGGCGGGGTCATGGACGAGATGGGAAACTCAGCTGACCCGTGCTGCTGTTCTAATTTGCTTGTACTCTCCGAAGGAGTGAGGTGGGTGGGGAGACTATACAGAGGAGGGCTGTACAAACTGGGCAACGGGCAGGCCTTCCTTCTTCCTCCCTTTGACTATCAAGGCAGGCTCTACCTGTCCTTCAGCTCCCGTGTCACTCGTTTAGTGATGCGCCCACACATCAGGCCAATCAGGAACAGGACACAGATGCCCGCACTGATCACTGTAATGATGTAGTTCTTGGATGGAGAAGTCATCACTTGCATGGCAAGATCAGAAAAGCCTTCTGCTGGGGCAACCTGGCAGGCACAGAGAAAGAGGAGACAGTCAGTTCCCAAGCTAAGCAAAAGGGAAATAATCCCTATCAAAGAAATGTACAGATGGAGTTTAGGGCCCAACATTTCAAACAAATCTTCAAGATACAAAATTACTATGATTCCATTAAAATCCTACAAAGAGCTTTGATTCTATAAACCACCTCTCAACCCATTTACAATGCGACTAATGCCCGCATGCAGTGCAGCTAGCATACAACCATAGAACATAAAAATCAACGATGGACATATAATTAGAAAAATTCAAATCAAAACTGGACAGCAGCTTTAAAAATAAATGATGGACATATAATTAGAAAAATTCAAATCAAAACTGGACAGCAGCTTTATATTGCACCTATCTTAAAATGATTTCATAAATGCAGACAATGAAGGAAACCAGGCTTTTCAGGGTAAGAAGTTACGGTAGGTTCATCGTGGTAATATCCACATTAAAAGGCTCATCTCATTACATTAACAACTTCTGTTTAAAACCCATGCACAACTTTAGCTAAAGTTCTTCCATTCAAGCTGGACAAAACACACACACACACACACGTGCTTATGCATCAAGTCCTCAATTTGTTGTAGGCCAAAACATCTGCAGAGCCACAAGTGATCCACCCCTGCTCTGCCAACTTCAAACATTCAATCCCAACTCCCATGCCTCCCCTAATCCCTTTGCATCCTCTGTGGTCGTGTCCCCCCCCCCCCACACACACACACACACCTTGGCAGCATAGCTCCACATTTCGATCCGGTCGTTGAGGCGCTTCTTACACTCCGGCTGTAACCGTACACGCTTGTCCTCCAGGGCCTCCATCAGGCAAGACATCTCTGCAGAATGGAGGAGACAGCATTACAAAAGACAGCCTCCCGTTATGGTGCCACGGAAAAGCATTCCGCAGCCTTCTCAGGCCCAGTAAACCCCTGGAATGGGCAGGGGAGAACAACTCCAACCCTGCAAATGGCCTAAGTCATTTCCTTCCCATGGGCATCATCGGGAGGGAAACTGTTTGTTTTTTGTTTGTTTGTTTATTATTAACATTTATATCTGCCTTATCTGCTAAAAAAAAATATCCATCAAGGTGGTGAACGACCATTTTGTACACAACCTTGTCACTTCTACGTTTTCTTTCCAATCTGTTTGCAAGTTATAGTCCAAAGCACAGACCTTCCTTCACCTCCTCTTTCCTGTCTCATAAGCAGACAATTCCAACATCTGATTATTAGCAAGCTGTTTTCTTTTAATGTGATAGTCAAACTGTGCAATCCTGTGCTTGTTCATGCAGAAGCAAGTCCCACTGGGTTGGATCTAGATTTAAGCTAGATCAACTGCACTAGCAGAAGTGGATTTTAAGCAAGGGGAAAAAAACTGAAAAAGGAAGAAAGGTGAACACTTCTCCTTCTTCCCTTCCACGCTGCCAGCACAAGCTCCAATAGGTAGGATAGCTCTGCCTGGCTGCAACCCTATAACCCATTTACCTAACTTTTGAATAAACATGTATAGGATTCCACTGTTATCCTCTTAAAAAGTTAATTAAATATCTGGCTGGAATCTAAAATTATAAGCTAAAAAAGTGTCCATTTATATATTTTTTTAAAAAGCTAACATGGGAAATTATTTCATTTATAATCATAGCAGAGAGGGCTCTTACAAGGATTGGAAATTGGCAGTTATACCAACTATAAAAGAATGGGAACAAGAATTCATTCAGATTAACAATCTGTATTGATTTATTTTGTGTGTGTGTTCTAAAACCACCCTGGAAAAGTCTTTTGGAAGTGTGGCATAAATATTTTAAACAAAAACCAAACCACAGTTGTTCGTTTAAAAAATGTGCCACATCGTACAAGGGGAAGAAATCTGAAGCTTCGGTTCATGATTTGTAACAAACCAATTTCCTGTTTCATCTAAATATGTGAAACTGCGGTTTGTATCAAACCATAGCTAGTTGTCAAACAAAAAACTAGCATATTCAGACAAAACAAGAAACTGAATTTTGTTACAAGCCATGAAAGGAAGCTTCAAATTTCCTCCCCACAACAGAAAGTGGGAACATTTGAGCCAGAGGTGCACTGCCTTGCGTTCTCATAATGAACAATAGTTGTGTATGAATGCAGCCAATAGCTAAATTGATTAAATTACATGCATACAAAGGAAGGATACAGAACAAATGCACACAACAAATGCATTTGTGGGAAGTGGAACCGCATTATTGCACTTACAAGTAACAAAAATAATACTGTACTTATTTATTCAAAATGCTATAATGAGTCAGATTTAAGGGAGGGAGGGGGTGGAGAGTTTTAAAAGCATTTTACTCATCAATGTACTCGTAGTTCAAAGGGAAAAAATTCATACAAATTTCTTAATTCCCCCCCAAATCTCTTATTTTTCCCGCTGAAAAAACCCTGAAAGGCGGGCTTAAAAAAAAAAGTCTACAGGTTCTCTCTTCCCCCGTCCCTTTTTCCAGGCCTTCACATCTCTACAAGGGTTCAAATCTGTCCTTAAAAAGTCGACAGGTTCTCTCTTCCCCCATCCCTTTTTCCAGGCCTTCACATCTCTACAAGGGTTCAAATCTGTCCTTAAAAAGTCTACAGGTTCTCTCTTTCCCCACCCCTTTTCCCAGGCCTTCGCCACATCTCTAGCAAGGGTTAAAATCTGTCCTAAGCAAGTAGTTGAGAGTGCAAATGTGCCGAAGCTTCTAAGGGGCCAATATGAGGAGCAAAAGGCTGCAGACATTTGTGTCCGTGGGCCAAGCAGCAGTGGCGGCCCAGGCATTTCCGGGGCTCCTCGGCTGATGTGACTTACGTCGCCCACGTCCGGGAGGGATGGCCGCACAGTGGTGCTTGATATCAAGGGCACAGGCTGTATGAAGGACAGGGTCCACAAAGATGTCTGCTTTACTCTCTTTCAGCATGTTCAGCACCTCCTGGAGGGCAGATGATCACAACGCACATTATGATTTGGGCTATTTCAACTTATTTCTTCCCTCCCCATTCCATTTTCCTTGTGTGTCGTGTCTTTTTAGATTGTAAGCCTGCGGGCAGCGACTGTCTTGTTAATTGTTGTAAACCGCCCAGAGAGCTTCGGCTATTGGGCAGCATAAAAATGAAATAAATAAATTTCACATCATTCACTGGCTCAGGGTGTGTGTGTGTGTGTGTGTAACACTTGTACTCAAAATGTTAAGTATACACAGGAAAATGAATTGAAGTTGGCATCTCAAGTCAATGTGATGTTGCAATTGTAGGTCACAACCAGCAACTTGAAGACAGTGTGGCAGACCTTGGAGTCTAATGTCTAATGTGGATAGGCAGCCTGTCCTGTTAGGAGGCTTCCGCAGTGCTGTAGTATCCAGTCAATCATGTCAGCTCCAAGTGGAGCACATTAATAGTACTCTAGCCTCAAAGTGATGAAGGCATTAAGATCGTTGCTGGGCCTTAATCTGAAAGCAATGTGATGCAGTGTTACTCCTCAACCAACCGGCAATAGGGGAATTATAACATCGGAACAGCCCGATCTCGTCTGATCTTGGAAGCTAAGCAGGGTCAGGCCTTGGGTGGGTGACTGCCTTGGAATACCAGGTGCTGTAGGGAGGGACCATCGCTCAGTGTGAGAGAGCACCTGCTTTGCATGCAGAAGGTCCCAGGTTCGATCCCCGGCATCTCCAGGTAGGGCTTGGAAAGAATCCTGCCTGAAACCCTGGAGAGCCGCTGCCAGTCAGTGTTGACAATACTGGGCTAGACGGACCAATGGTCTGACTCAGTATAAGGCAGCTTCCGATGTTCCGATGTTGAATGCTTGGGGAGCAGTGCAAAAGGGGGAAGCGTGAATCCCTTCCCTTGTCTGACTGCAGTGGGGCTGGGAGGCAGTGAAAAAAGTGGAGGCAAAATTTAACCACCACCAGGAATTCCTGAAAGACCCAATATCCAGAGCCCACAATTCCAGTACCAGATGAGCACAAATGCCCACTGACTGAACTGCACAAAAGGAGACCCCAGCCAGTGGTCACAACTTTTCCCCCACTCCCACAAGCACCAAGACGTATATAGTTTCTTTACCTTTTTGCACATGTCTGCTTTGATTTTCAGCAGATTGACTTTGAGACACTCTTCTACTTGCCCTGTCTGCTCCTGGGCTGCTGCTTCCTCTGCGCACAAGCTAGAAATCTTTTAAAACAAAATACGTTAGGTTGTGGGACCTGCCTAGTAGCACAGGCCAGCAAAATACCCTCCAAAGTTGGGTGGGGTGGGGAGATACCCTTCAGGTGAAAAAGGGTCCAAAGCGTGGTAGCAAGCCAGGAAAATAAAATGTCACCCCACTTCCCAGGGTGGCAAGGCAGAATACCCTTGCTGAGCACATTACATGCCCGTATTATTGAGGTTTATGGTGCCACTAACACACAGGGCCAGTAATGTTTCCTGAATGTCCTCTGTGGTGGATGCTGCCTAGAATCAAAATTGGAAGCTATTCAGGTAAGCATTCACACTGGGTTCACCACTTAAAGGCCTTTATGGAAGGGGACCAGTTGCAGCCAAAAAAGATTTATTCCAGAGCCCTCTCCGTTGTCTCAGTGCCCGAATCCAACTGACAGAGCCCATAACAATCTCTGGAAGGAGCAGAAGCGACACAACTGCCAAGCAGGAATTACCCCCCACCCCGAGCAAGCTGTCTGTCTGGAGCGCTTGCTCTGCAGCATGAGGGTATTAAAGGCTGGCTACTCCTGCTTTTAAGTCTCGTGCTTCTTCCCTAGTATGAGGGAAATACTCTTACATATCAGAAAGGCCAAAAGGAGAGCTTGCCACACTTCACTCATCACGGGAAAAGGCACAAAGGGAAGGAATTTAATATATCAACTTGGATCCCTTTAAGTTACTTCCTAATTAGTTTAAGGCGCAATCCTATGCATGTTTAGACAGAAAAAAAGTCCTACAACTCCCAGCATCCCTCCAGCTAGCCATGCTAGCTGGGGCATGCTGGGAGTTGTAGGACTTTTTTTCTGTCTAAACATGCATAGGATTGCACCGTAAAAGATCTTGTGGAAAAGGCGGATGTGGAAATAGTAATTAATCTGTTGACGACAAAAATCTCAATAGCTTCATTCTGGAAAAAGGATATTGCCCCTCCAGGATCTGGGATGTTGCAACATTGATGAAATGAACTGATTATATAAGGACTAAAGAAGAACAAATGTTTGAAGATAGGTTTATTGGAATGATAAATTTAGTCCCGTCTATATTCGTTGTTTTCTTTGATTTGAATCTTTGTTGAAGTATGTGTGTATTGAATTGATTATTTATGTAATGTCATATATGATTAAATAAACATTTTTTTAAAAAAAACACCCTTGGCATACCAGATGAAAAAAAAACACAGCCGTTTCTGTGTAAGATGCCAAGTTGGGGTTCCACAATGCGTTGATCCATTCAAAAATTACTTTCTGCAAATTGCAGCCATAGTCACAAAAAATGACAGCCACAAGGGTACTTTATACCTCTGGAGGATCCAACTCAAGATTGCTATAGTGTAGATCAGTGTTCTCCAACCTTGGGTCCCCAGATGTTTTTGGCCTACAACTTCCAGCATGCCCCAGTCATGTGCTACCAAGAGTTACAAGAGTTTGCCAACACATATAAGGTTAAAAAAAAGGATTGAACTTGGAAGCTCCCACCTCCTCTGAGCAGTGCATCTGCAACTGAGGATCTAACCGGTAATCAAGTGCCGATTCCTCGATGATCACTCGAATCTGATCTTCACAGTCTGGAGAGAGACGCTGTTTAGGGGACAAGAGCAAGAACAGTCATGCCAGGTTTGCCCACTAGAGATGAACCAAAGTGCACCTGATCCTTGGAGCTGAATGAAGTATGCAGGAGTAGGCAACTGTAGGCCCTCCAGATGTTTTGGAATCCAGTTCCCATCAGACCCAGCCAACATGGGCCAATAGTCAGGAATACTGACAGTTGTAGTCCAACACATCTGGAGGACACCAGCTTGCCTAACCCTGAAGTATAGTAACAGGTCCCTGAAATTCCATCTCTTCTCCTTTTAAAAAAATAATTATTATCAGATGCAGGTTCTGCCCTCGCCCCTCCATTTTCACATAGTGATGCCCGTGGTAAAGAAGCATGGCAGCGTAGAGCAGAGTTCCCACTCCATGCCCCCAAATCAGCAAGGGCCTGGAAGTCTGCTGTTGTGGTGTGCCTGTACTGAACCACCACTCACTGAATCCGGATTTTACCAGTGTTAGAGAAACCATCCACGTTGTCCTGGCCCTGTATTGCTTGAGCAGTGTTCTCCAACCTTGGGTCCCCAGATGTTTTTGGCCTACAACCTTGACCCAAGGTTGGAGAACACTGTGCTAGAGGAATCCTCCTGTGAGCTGACCCGTCGGTTGTTGTGAGCAAGCACAATTTGTGACATTGCACATCTGTTACGGCATGAGCCTTAGCTTCCAATTTCTTGGTTTTGTGGAGCCTGAACCAACATGAGATAGCTTTGACTCTGGTCTTAAACCAGCAAGGTTTTTTTAATCATTGAATTTCCCTGGTTTCAACAAAGAAAATGTATTATTACAAGGTTCTGAAAAAAACAAAAACTAAAAAAGAAAACACAAACAAGCCATTAACTGAGTAGATGCGTACAAATGGCTATGTCCCCGCATGTTCAGAATCGCTTACTTCTGAGTAAGCCTGCACAGGATTCCAGCGTAGCTTCTTCCTTCTCTTCCTCATTCCCTCAGCCTTCAAAATTACCTCAATTATCTCAGCTGACAGTTCCCTGCTACCCCTCCCACACCATCAGAATGCTGACAGGAACAGTGGAGCACTGGAGTTCTTGCTTCAGAGTGAAACTGAGCATGCCTGATGGAACACCATCATGGAGCAGAAAAACCTTGACAATTTTTAAACTGCTGCTCAGAATTTCACCAAACCAATGAAAGGCACACCTCTTCAACAAGACTGAATGAAGTACATCAGTAGTTTCCCCCAGAATTTGAAAGAAATATATGATATGCTGAGCCACAGCTTGAGTAAACAGTACAAGTATGTCAATTTTCAGCACTTTTAAACTTGCTGTATCTGTGGCAATTTGTATCGAACTGGTTTGAAATTTTGCACAATTATAGACCTCATCAAGTAGATTATGGATGCCAGGTTTCATGTTGTTATTATTAGGTGTCATTTTTATAAGCAGTATAATTTTGAAGCTAATGGCGGAAGCTTTTATTTTTTGCAACTCGCCTAAACTAAAAGGGCACTCCCATGCCCCTTTCATAAACAAACAGGTAAATAAATACATAAATACGTTTATGTGGCAACCCGAGTACTTCAACAGTTGCACCTGTGCCTACTGCAGTTAAAATGTGAAGTGGTTCCCTGTGATGAGAGATGGACAAATCTTTCAATTCTGATTTCTCTCAGTTTCTAGTTTTTCCAATCTTAAGTTTGTTTCGTCCCATTTTTGCATCAACTTGCGACTTTAAAAAAACATCAGCATGAAAATTCTTACACATTTCCATATGCATTTTTCCTAATATATGCAGTTTGTATGCTTTGAATTTGTTGGAATATAATACTTAAACTACACTAAGTGTGCTTTATTAATTTCTCTACTAATCAACAATCATTTCAAATACTTTGGTTATTGGAAAGATATTTATACAGTATGTAAAAATGAATACGGTATACTTTTTTTAGTTCTGTTTACTAAATACAAGTCAAGCATGCTAAATCAGATTCCAATCAATTTAGGGCACCGGAATTTTCCCCAGAAAACCAGAATTGTTGGCTCTAAGCTTCTAATACAAGAAAGGTCTCAAGACAGAACTCGGCTTCCTAGTATTTTAAATATGCTCGTTTTACCCAACTGGCAAGAAAGCAAGTGTACATGCGACACAGCAGGTGGCAGGGTTGCAAAAAAATAAAAATAAAATAACATTTTTTAAAAATTTAAATCAATGATTTTTTTGATTTAATCAATTTCCCCCGCAAAAAAATTAGTAAAATTAATTTCAAAGTTTCAGGCAACCACATGTACAAATAGCCTACACTTAATAGTTAAGAACACCAAATTATACCGAAAACACTTCCCTCATTTTTTTAACGTTACCAGTATTATCGGTTACTAGGCTACCTACATGACAGGGTTGCAAAAAATCATGATTTTTTGCACACAAAAAAATAAGTTTAAAAAAAAATAGATTTTTATTGATTTAATCAATGATTTAATCATTTGATTTAAATCATTCTGATTTGAATCATTGCAACCCTGGCAGATGGCCCTTGGCGGACCTCCCTGGCTCAGCCCTGATGGGTGTGCGTGCCCCTCAAGTCACCTGGTCTGCATATTTCAGCTTCAGGCAGGATATGACCTGCCCTTCCAGCTCCGAGTCGTCCTTGGCCTTGCTCAGAATGCTCTGACAGAATTTAGGGATGTCCGCTTTGCAGGCCTTCCTCAGCACCGGATTCAAACGATAATCTACCAAAAGGAAAAGAGCCAAGACAATGTTTGCGACTCGTCACTGGGAGGAGGCGCCACCCGCAGACAGAAGCGGTGCTTCTTTACCACACGGCCTGCAGTTGAGTTACAAGAACTCTGACCCTCTGGAAACCAGCCACGTAGAAGACTGTGTGGGTGCCACTATTATGCAGAGTGCAGAAAAAGTGAAGACTGTGGGTAGCGGGTGTGGAATTCAGCTTTCTGAAACCTCGGTTTCATTTTTTTCACAGCAGTAAGTTTCTAGACCTTATGACTGCAAAGATGCTTAAGGCATGTGTTATGGACACCTGCTGAAATCTTCAAAAGCCAGAGAGGGTAGCTAAATAGGATGTTCCGGACCAGGAGGGGGAGGTCAGTGTCAGTGCTCCTTTCATCGACTACTAAAATGAGAATTCAAGATCCCTTCCAACTCTAAATTTCCATGATTCTGAGTTGCAAGACTCCAGCTGTTTGAGCAGGGAGTCCGACTATATGAACTCCAAGGTGTCTTCCAACTCAAACTCTCATTAAGTAAAAAATATACCATATTTTTTCCGCTCTATAAGCGCCCCCATTGTATAAGCCGCCCCCCATGGGCAGTTTTGCAACTGCAAGTTTCTTCCCTTGGCTTACTTATGGTATAGACAACCCTCAATTTGTAGTCTTAGCCGATTTTAGGAAACAGTATAGTCTTATACATGAAAAACTACTGTATGTAATACTTCATTTTGGCACAGAATTTGGTTGCCCCGGTCACAAATGTAAGGCACAGCATACACATAACCCTTACTATACATTTTACATGTAGCACATTTTATGTGTCAATAAAGCTGTCTCATGGAACACCACCCCTAAGCTCACAGATGCCTAAGGGATGATTCGCACAAGCATGTAAATCACTCAACTTGCAGCTGAACATGTGAACTGCCTCCCCTTGACAAATATCACATCTCAGTGATCTGACAGGTGATATGAAAGCTCTTCTGTGGAGGCTATTAACTGATGACTCGTGTGAGCAGATGCATGTCGAAACATAAATAACCAAACTACACCACAGTTGCCTGCAGTGTTTTACTCCAACTGTCCATCCTAAGGACTGAGTCGTGTTACTGAAGCAGCACAGGAGCTGCTTCCATGTGGCTGGATTCCATAAAGCGATGGTAACGTCTGTAGGAAGTTATCACACAGGATGTGTGACTGATGTGGTTACTTCCCAGGCAATGGCAAAATAAACCAGGGCAAAAATTGGTGATCTTAAAGGGGAAAGGTTCAGTTTAACAAAATCTGAAGAACATAGAATCAGATACAAGAAAGTGTGCAATTTGCTAAATCCCTGAATTAGATAGCGACTGGAAGAGCCAGTGTTATGTCCCCAGGCTTGCTAACTGGAATCCTTTTAACTGGAGAGATCAGGGACTGAACTTGGGACTTCTTGCATGCAAAGCATATGCTCTACCTCTGAGCTATGGAACCTCCTCTATATTTCAAGAATAGTTAATAACAGGGCAGGCAGCGGTTTCTGGAAGTTCGATCATAAAAATAGGAAAATGCTTTGCAGCTGAGCAGGATTGTTGTGCAAGAAGTGGGCAAGGTGATTAACACCATGAGAAGTTTCTCCTGGAGTGGGTCTGGCGTACAGCAGGCATAGATCTGTGCCACCACCATGATGAATACCGTATGTAACCTCGGTCCGATCAGAGGTTGCTCCGTGACATGCAAACCCGGACACTATGGGTTACTCATGGGTTAAACATCCCAAGGTTAACCTACAATTAGCTGTCAGGTTAATTTTGGGTTGTTTAACCCATAGCGTCCAGGTTTGCACATCATGGAGCAACCTCTGATTGAGTCGATCAGAGGTTGTGTATTCAAATTGGCAGTGGCACACATTGCATTTGCCGCTGTTACATGCGAACGGGGCCATAGAATCTATAAGACACAGAGAAAGCAAATAAGATAGTCCAGTCTGCCCGGCTGAATCTATGGCCCTGGTAGTTTCTCGCACAAATACAGATAGCATGGCCTCAGTCTATGCAACAATAGCTAGTTTCTTTGGGACCAGAGAGAGAACGGGAGCACATTCTGGCTTCTGCCATCAGCCAGGGGACCTAGGGCCATTGGGGGGCATCAGAGCACCATAGTCTGGACCACTGACCAACAAGCAGGAAGAACGCTGACATTAGTACACAGGACTGAATCTACGGTTCCTTTGGCACAGTTGATGGTGGGGCTTGTGTACCTGGCTACTAAGTATGTGAGCTGAGAGGAAACGGTGGGGCGGGGTTGGGGGGCTTTTTTGTTCCCTGTCCCACCCAATTCCAAGCAGCCCACTGTTACCTGTGTTCTGCGTAATCTGGCGCTTAGTGATCATTTGCTTGCATTTGGGATCCATCACCTCATTGTTCTTGTTCTGCTTCAAACACTGCAGCATGTTCTTTGCATCTGCTTCTGGGCAGAATCTCTGCCAAAGGAGACAGAGAAGCTACAACTCAGTAAGGGGATGGTAAAAGCATTTCCCACCCTTGGCCAAGACTCGGCCCCTAAACGGGAAGAGGTAAAGAGAGGCAAAGCCAGGCAGAGTCGCCTCGCTTGCCCATCTCAGATGCGCATCCCAGAGGTTGCTTGGCATGGAGTGAATTCCTTAAAAGGTGATGTGTTAATTAATGCCCGTATTCATTAATGCCAGGAGAAGTGGTGGGAATGGCACAGTTGGCACAATGCACTGGGGGAATGACCCTGGGGGAATGGGGCTCAGGCCACAGATTTCATAGATCATAGAGTTGGAAGGAGCCTACAAGGCCACCGAGTCCAACCCCCTGCTCAGTGCAGGAAACTAAAGGAGGGGTCTCCCATCCAAGTAATAACCAGGCCTGACCCGGTTGAGCTTTCCACACTCGGAGAAGCGGAGCCAGCGTGAGCCACAGGCCTGCACCCCCACCGGACTCTCCTTCTAGTGCTCCATGAGCCACCCAGAAACCCCTGCACTTCAAAAGGCCTTTTGCTGTAGCTCCCTCTGCATCAGGACTGTTGCATCTCTAACTGCCTGGAGTTCTAAGAAAGCATTAAGCTGCAGCAGAAAGGGGTGGGGGGAGGGAAGAGAAAGCCTGCTCCGGATCCAGATTTTGAAGCTTGGCAAGCCAGACTTACCTCCCTAATTTCCAGCCAGTAGGATGTTCAGGATTAGATATCTCCCCACCCCTACCCCCCCAAAAAAAACCTTGAAGGAAGGAAAAGCAGTTTCAAAATGCATAAAAATATGCAGACTAAGGACTCAAGACTCTAAACCAAAAAAATTGTCAGATTTGGTTTTGGCAGTAGGATATTGTGAATATTAAGGATTTTTCCCATGCCAAAACAGCCTCTGGGTGCACACAGAACACGTAAAGGTTTGCCCCTGTGGAATAAATGTGTAAATCAACACAAATGAGAAGACTTCACGAGCAGGCAGGAATCCAGTTTCCATGCCTACAGATGTTCCCAGCAAAATCCACACAGATTCATCTTACAATGTATACTTGCACAGTGGAAAAATGTTATGCTAGAGGTGGCATGGTATGGTCCAGTTCTAACAGTGGAACAGTTAAGCCAGGATCTGGCCAAATTGTGCACTTTGGGATAAAAGCATCAAACTTGCCCTGGACGTGCAGTGATCCTGCCTAAAAATGTCCCGATACCGATCCTCCCTCACATTTACTTCTAATGAGTTTTAGTGTTTATACTTTTTGCTTGTAAACCAATATACTCTGCATCGAAAGCATGTTCCCAGCGGCAATTCTACAGTCCCAACAGAAGAAATAATAATAAGATCGAGGCGGGGAACAGCAAAAAATATAAAATACATAAACTAATCAAAACACAACACATACTATTAAAACATCTTAAACACATTTAAAAACACTTTAAAACATCTTAAAGGCATCCTAAAATTCCGCCGGATAGGCCCTGCCGGAAGAGATCAGTCTTTATGGCTTTTTTAAATTCCAAGATACTGGTATGTTGACGAATCTCCTCCGGCAGGCCATTCCATAATCTGGGAGCAGCAGAAGAAAAGGTCCTCTGGGTAATACTTGTCAGCCTAGTTTTGGCTGACTGAAGTAGATTCTTCCCAGAGGACCTGAGTGTGCAGGGCAGATTGTACGAGAGAAGGTGATCCCATAGGTAGCCTGGACCCAAACCATGTAGGGCTTTAAAGGTAATAGCCAACACTTTATACTTCGCCCGGAAACTGATTGGCAGCCAGTGGAGTGCTTTTAAAACTGGTGTGACAACTAAGTGACAACTTTAAACTGAACGCATGTAAAGCAAGCACACAAAACAAGGAATGTGTGCATTCACAAAGCAGTATGTAACCCTGTAGGAGGAGCGGGAAACCTTTGTGGTTCTGGGGGCCAGACTGCTCCCCTCTGCAGCCCGGATGACATCCGGGGCAGGACCCCACCTCTTCACGTCACGGGGTGCCTGGCCGAAGCGCCAGCTAAAGCTCCTCCAGCTGGCGAGCCTTCTTCGCTCTGCCTGGGCTTGTCCCTGCCACAGCCCAGTCGCTCTCCGACCGCCTCTCCCTTTCGAGGGGGTGGGAGGCTTTGGGGAGCAGCCTCATCAGAGCCCCATGGGCTGGCCACATTTGGCCGGAGGTCTGAAGGTTCCCCATCCCCGTCCTATAAACGCTTTAACAATAAAATGAACATGCAAGTGGTTCACAAGAAATGTTGTTTAACAGTGGGAAAATACTGTTTCTGAAATTTTTTATAAAAATTTTACAATTTATAAATTATAAAATGCACATCCCAGTTCCTTATTTATGTACACATATTTTGGTAAGTGTTGGCCTGGTGACAGCACACTTGAGAGTGCCTGGCGCCCAAAGAAAGCACTGAGCCAAAACAGATGCTAAGGCTGGCAACTCAGAGGACACTCTGCTGGAGATGCTGTGACCAAACCAAGCACTTTGGATCTTGTATATCTCCCCTCCCCGGCCCCCAGATCTGGTGCCCCCTTAAGCAAGTTGCTTCACCTTGCTGCATGGGGGTGGGGTGGGGTGACGACGACACCTGGCTAAGATTTATATAACTTTTGATTACACACATGTGATTGCTGCAGATCTACCCCTATTTTCCATCCCTTTGTGTGTAGACCTTGATAAAATCACATTCAGCATTATTTATCACATATGGTAAGAATTTTTGTCCTGACTTGTGGTTTAGAACAGAGGCGGAAAGAAAGTAGATCTCCAGGTGTTTTGGATGCCAACTCTCTGAATTCCTGATCACTGGCCATGCTGGAAGGGAGCTGAAGTCCAAAACATCTGGAGATCTACCTTCTGCCCACTTTTGCTCTAGAAGGCAGAACCCCACATCGGTCAGTCTCCCCGCTCCCACCCCCCAGCATTGCTTACTGGCATCCCGATCCAAAAAGGGCAATGTATAAGTGTGCCAAATTTCATACTTTTAACCCAAAGTGCATGATTCTTTTAGGCTGAACTGCTCCGCTATAAAAAAGGAACTGGACCATGCCCCACACCCGCTCTTATCAACCAGTCATCCTTACCTTGATCATCTGTTTACAGACACGCATGAGCGTGTAATCCAGTTCTGGATCCATCATCTCTGTCTCCTGGAGTTTGAAGACCTTCTGATGGCAGCGGGGGTTCAGCTGCTTCTTGTTTTCCTTCAGACACTCAATAATCTGCAGTTAAATAGCACTGCTAAGAAAACACCTCAAGGATAACTGGCCACTAGGTGGTAGCATTGCTAAAAAAAGGATCTGGGAGTTGGTGAAGGGGCTGAACCACTGGTCAAAACATGATGCTGTGGAACAAGAGGGCAACAGCCATTCTCACATTATGTTCAGCAGCATGTCACCTAAAAAAGGAGCAATAAGGCAGTGTTCTCTAACCTTGGGTGTTTTTGGCCTACAACCTTGGGTGTTTTTGACCTACAACTCCCAGCATGCCCCAGCCAGTTATGCTGGCTGGGGCATGCTGGAAGTTATAGGCCAAAAACATCTGGGGACCCAAGGTTGGGGAACACTGCAATCTGGTCTCCGATGAAGTCTCACCCAGAGTACATTTTGGGCAAGGTATTTCAAGGAAGTTGTTAAACTGAGAAGTGTTAGGAACTACAAGGACTATCAACTTAAAGGCAACTCATAAGATTGACGGGACGCTGTTCACTTAGCCTAGAGAAGACGTTCAGTGGCACAAAGTTCAATTAATGGTAAGTAAAAGCATCAATAAAATTTAAATGCAAGAACAAATGTAAAATGCAGCTGTTTCTTCAATGGTCAATGTGGTAGCTTAACTCTGAGCCTTTTCAGCAACAGCTTGACAGAGAAGTAATGCAAAACTGAACCCATTAAGAAACACTCCAGAATATGCTAGTGAAACATCAGGCAGAGGTTCTTGGGCTGTTGGATGAGCCCACTGGTTGGACAATGCTAAGAGCCAGAGCATAAGCAAAGTGGCTTGAAGTCAAAGCACAACCGAATACGCTTCAATGCAGAACACAGAGACATTGTGATGTGGTGGTGAGAGTGTTGGACTGGGGACTCGGGAGATCCGTGTTCTAGTCCCCACTCAGCCATGAAGCTCACTGGGTGACTTTGGGCCAGTCATTGACTCTCAGCCTAACCTACCTCACAGGGTTGCTGTGAGGATAAAATGGAGAGGAGGGTTATGTAAGCTGCCTTGGGTTCCTTGCAAGAGGAAAAAAGGCGGGATATAAATATAATAAACCAGCTTTTTTTACCCGGCATTGCACGGGTCGTCATTTTCCTATAGGCACCATTCGTTCGAAATTCCTTAAGGTAGCTCTCCGCTGTTTCGAATCCCTCCATAGGAAAAGTCCCCCGGGACTACATAAAGGAATCCCAGCTCCCCCAGGACTTCCAGCTCCCCCAGGACTGCACAATGAAATCCTAGCTGCTGCCCGCCCCCCAGATTACACAATGAAATCTCTGCTTCCCCCCCTGGACTACACAATGAATCTCTGCTTCCCACCCTGACTACACAATGAAATCCTGTTCCCTTCCCCCCCCCCCTCCGGGACTGCACAATGAATTCCCTGCTCCCTGGACTTGCACAGTGAATCCCTGCTCTCACCCCGGGACTGCACAACAAGAAATGCCAGCTTGCTCCCCCCGCCCCCCGGTGCAGTTCATATGAACCTTTGTTTGGACGTAGGAGAGATTCTGCATATCTGGTCCGCATTGGGCCCCTGTGGCGGCAGTATACAAAATTCTATATCTTGTGGAGTGAATGCATAACCTTCCTGAATGGAGCCTGCGAAACATCCAAGTGATGCCATTGGCGCTCATCTATTTGGGCATGTACAGGCGCAGCGAGGGCTTTGTTGGAGATTTGAACCTGCCAGTCTTTGTCCTGGGGTGATGGAGAGTATGCGTGCCAAATCTGGGGCGGATCTGTCCAACCGTGGAGGAGCCTATGCGATGCACGCAAATGCCCGTACGGACATACAAACTATCACATTTACTGTATATAGTAGATAGACAAATAAATAAATAAATAAATAATCCAGTCAAAGCCTTTTTTGCGAAGGAGAAACCTCCCGAGAGAGAACTGAGAACCAGTGTGGCGTAGTAGTAAAGAGTGTCAGACTAGGACTGGGGCGACCCTGGTTCAAAATTCCACTCAGCCATTGAACTCACTGGGTGACCCTGGGCCAGAAACCATCTCTCAGCCTAACCTACCTCACAGGGATATTCTGAGGATAAAAGTGGGGAGGGGTGGAGAATGCTATCTTGAACTCCTTGGAAGAAAGGTGGGTTATAAACCTAGGTGAGAGGGGGAAGCAGGGCCATTCCACCAGCCCTACTGGAAGACTACTTCATTTTCCCCCCTCTTCCCTACCCAACTCTTTTTCCTTATGTGTTGGGTCTTTTCAGATTGTAAGCCTGTGGGCAGGGACTGTTTAATGATTATATACTTTAAGTAAATAAATACAATCTGCCAACTGAATACATAATTAAAAGAACCATCACCTGCGCATTGCCATAGGGAACATTCTGGCAGTAGTTCCTAATGTCAGTTTTGCATGCCTCATAAAGGTCTGGCTCCAGACGGATATCCTCTGTCTGCAAAAGAAATCATCATGTTAAAACAAAATTCAGACACAAAGGGGAGTGCAAAGCTGGATCACTCAAAGGAATTCCAGTTTTTTAAAAAAGGTGGAGGAAGACATGTTGGTCCATAAATTAAAAGAAACAAAAACAAAAATTCACGATCTGGCAATATCTTTATTAGGACCAAGCAGAATGTCGCAAAATAGAGATCAAGCGTTAGTGTTCTCCAGACCTCTTAGGCTGCAATCCTATGCAAGTTTAGAGAGGGGGAAAAAACCCTACAACTCCCAGCATGCCCCAACCAGCATAGCTGGCGGGGGCATGCTGGGAGTTGTAGGCCTTTTTTTCTGCCTAAACTTGCATAGGATTGCGCCCTTAATCAGGCTGGATATTAAGAAAGTGAGGGGGTGGGGGTAGGGAGAAAAGAGGAAACTGGATTGATGTAGAAGCCACAAAGTCTGCATTTAGACAAGGTCTTAAGATGGGGTGTTGGAGGAGCTGGCATTAGGCTCTCCCAGGAGCTTTGCAGACCGCTTTCAGCAGGCCGCTATCAGCACGGCAAATGAATCAGCTGTGGATCAAAGCACATCCTCCACGTGTGAGCACTCCTCGTCTCCTCCTTGCCCAGGCGAGTTCTCAGAAAGATCCCTTTAAAACAGTCAGGAAGGGGCTTGCAGTTCTAACTGGCCCCAGAGAGCTGGCTGAGCAAGACCCACACATTCCAACCATTGGGAATGGCCCTGGCTCAGTCGGAGGAGGCTGCCTTCTTGTGGCAAGATGCCTGGAAAACCCAGCATTTCTACAGGAACCCACCATAAGCCAGATTTAGCATATAAGGAGGATAATTAGCGAGAAGCAAACTAGCACCGAGGGACAGCCAAATATTTCCACGGGAGTGCAAGCTGGACCCCCTGCGAAGCCCTCGCGAGGCCTCAGAGCAACAACTGGGCCCTTTCATGCAGGAACACAGGAGGCTGCCTTATACAAAGTGGAACCACGGGCCTATCTGGCCTAGCATCGTTGTCACTGGCTGGCAGCGGCTCTCTAAGGTTGCAGCCGGGAGTTTTTCCCAGCCCTACTTGGATAGGGTGGAGATTGTGCCTGGGACCTTCTGCACGCAAAGCTGGTGCCCCCCCCCCCAAGCTACGCCCCCTCCGCATTACCATTTCCAGCTCCTCGACACGCAGCTGTTTACGGCACTTCACAGACACCCGGTGCTCCTTTGCGTCCTGCAGCGTGTCGTTACGCACCGTGGTGCTCAAGCAGATCACCACGTCCACCCTAGGGAGGGAGGAAGCATTACAACTCCTACCTGGATCAAAGGCCATCTTGGTGCAAAGCCCTCGGCCACAAACTATTTGCCAGTGAAAGGAGAGCACTTTCTCGAGTTACACGCACAAGGCAAAATTTTCTACATACTTTTTCTTGATGTTGGGACATAGCTTCAGCACATCCTCCTTGCAGGCCATTTTAAATTTATAAGAGAATCTGAAATCCTTCATCTGGACCTAAAGAAAGAAAAGCAAGCAGGCTCCTCTCAGGACCAGACACAAGAAGCCCCTCATCGCAAGAGTATCCAATGCAGTGGCCCCATTGGATGTCTTCTCCACGGTTGCTTGCCTTGCTTCAGCCCAGGCAAGTTCCAGTGAGGCCTGATTTAAATATAACACCCACAATGGAGTCAACCACATCCATGTCCACACCAGCCTCCAGTTACGGGCCATGTAAACTGAATGACAAATCTGGGGGGAAGTGGCTAGGATGTAGTCTAAGGGCACATAGCAGTCAGAATTGGGGAACTATTTGTGGCAAGTAAACAAAGAGAACATTAAAGAAGAGATTCATCCTTAAGAGCTCAATTCCCAGCAGCTGGGAAGACCTCCGGCCTTTAAGGGAGAAGGGGACAGTGGTTGTCTGGGTTCCAGTCTAGGCCAAGCTAGGGGATGCTGAAGGACCAACCACACTCACCAGCTGGAAGTGGGTGACTCCAATTGCACACTTCTCATTCATCTCCTTCTGGTGTTTGTTCTGAATGAGGCACTCCATGAGGTCTCCTGAGTCAATCTGGTTATCTGCTACTTCCTGAATAGGAGATAAGAGACAGAATGACTACCTGCCAGGAACTAGCTCCTTTCCTGGCAGCCTCTGTGCTCCAGTTAAGGAAACAATGGGACCCATAATTCTAAGCTTGGCAATGCACAGTGCTACTCTTGCCTTTGACTGTAATTTTACAGTCAAATGACCAGCCAGGGCAAGGTTAGCCCCAGAGCTCCTATGTTCCACCAAGGCTACATGTGACAGGCCTCTCTATGGCACCTGGACAGTGCTCCTGCAGAGCCAAAATGCAAAACAGCCTATTAAATGCCATGTAAGCAATTTGCAACACAATTGGGGCAGACTACACAATATTATACCATTGCTTTTCTACATCACACTATGAAAGGAGGTAGGTAGGTATGCTGTAGTTTATGACCCAGCAGCAGCTAAGTCATATTGCACCAAACTCTAGTCTTATTGCAAATACAAGAGAATTCTTTCATCGGCAACTTGTTCACAATAATTCAAGTCATTTTTAAACAGAGCTGATAGAGCTCAGGATCCTGAATAAAGCTTGTAGATCAACCTTACCCAGAACTGAAGCCAAGTTTGGAAAAAGGAACTGGGTACGCAGAAAGGCCAGCTGTGCACTTTGCGTCCTGCACACTGCGCATGTGGACGTCCCAGCAAGGCATGTTCAACAGCAAGGGGAACACTACAAGGCAGGCATGCACGTGGGTGGAGCCCCTCTGCCCACCCGCCCGCCAAATAGATATTGATGGGTGAGGATTCCATGCCCAATCCTTAACTGAGCCAGAACGAGTATGAATGAGAGTCACTTACATGGCAGAAGGTCTGGATGATTGGCTCACAGGCTCGCATCAGCAAGGCTTCTATCTGGATATCCTGCCAGAGGGACAGAAAGCATTAAGTCCACCCAGGGCCACGCTCCATTTTTTCAACAAGGGCTTCACCCTACGATAGTGGGTGCCGCTGTGCATGTGTTGGGCATACATCGGTGTAATCAATACTGAAGAGCCTTCCTGGACGGTGGCCTTCCTAAATACAGGTCAAGAAGCCTCTTGTAAGAAGAACAGCTCTCACATTTGAATACATGTCCTTGGGTTCAGGAACTGGTTTCAACAAGTATCCCATCAAGTTTGCTGCCCCAAACACAGGCCAGCTAGATTTGAGCAAACCCCAGCAGATTTAAAGGAAATGATACTTGCTATTTTAAAAAGGCACATATAGCCTTAAAAAAAAGATGTTTGTTTACCTGACTACACTTTATTTCCAATGATACCAGGCTTGGATCATTCTCTCTGGGCAGCCAATTCCTTTCTTCCTTTCATGACTAATAATGCCATAAACTGTCACCCATTCCAAGGCACTGGGGGACAAGCATCAACCCACAGGCATGTAATCCAACTGCTCACACAGTCAAGTGGAACTGCTACAGTGCTGGAGCTTCCCCAATGGGAGAAAGCCTGCTTACCTCAGATTCCAGCTCTGTGAGGTTTCCAACTATGTCCCTGCAGTCAACCACCAAGTCATCCAGATGGTCCTGGAGACATTCAAGTTCCTAAACAGGCAGAGAATTAACACAGAATATGAACAGGTTCATTTCATTACTCCCTTGAGAATCCCCCAAATGCACCACATGATGATGCTGTCCTGAGCAAGAGGAAATGCTACCAAAGCCAACCACTACCACCACCACCACCCATGCTTCTGCAGTGGACTTCAGAGGTGGGGTGTGCAAACAACCCTTTCTCGGTCAACTTAACTCCCTGGCCCAGCAACTTACTACCCTTGCTAGGTTGGGGTAAACTAGAAGAGCATGGGGAAAACCAAGATGGGAAAAACCCAAGGAAGATTTACTTCCTTCTGAAGCACTCACAGATCTATAGGTGTTCCTCTTCAGCTACAGCAACTTGATTTAAGCATACTATGCAATGCGGCCAAGTTATGAACCCAAAGGGTTTCTGAATTTTACAAGGTATTAGAATGTTTAAAGAAAGGGAAGTAGAACCAGGACTACTTCCTGGTTTGTGAAAGCAAAACGTGTTTTGCTTTCACACGTGCAACACACACACAGTTCAACACAAAATCATTACTTTTGGTTTTACATTCTATACATCCAGCCTGTTCCTTAAATTGCGAGTAATGCAGCCATTGCCACTGGGAAGAAGACCACAACAGGCTGGCCAAAACTTCACTAAGGTAGAAAAGCACATCAGTATCCAGCAGGGCAAAATCATTTTCGAGCAATCGGGGGCCTCCCCCATTCCATCCTGAAGAAGCTAGAAAATGAGTGCCCGAGATACCTGTCCAGTCTCTGTTTTCTCACTGCACCACTTCCCCAGATCTGTCATGCACTTGTCCTGAAGAGCTGGATCCAGTTTCACATCCAACGCTCGCTGGTGCAGAATTCGCTGTACTTCCGCTCTGCATTCTCGGGACAGCTGCCAAGCACAAGGGTATAGATTTGTTCCAGGTGAACAATCCCAACTTCTTGAATCTGGGCCTTTCCCTTCCGGATAAAGACAGCAATTATCTTATGATATTCTTGGCCTCCTCCCATGAAGGTCCGGAGCTGTGTCCCCTCAAATTCATACCTTCCTTGCAGTTTGAATGGGCAATGCCCCACCCAGTTAAAAAGGAATTATTCAAGGGATGCCTGTGGGTTGATGCTTGTCCCCCAGTGCCTTAGAATGGGTGACAGTTTATGGCATTTTAGTCATGAAAGGAAGAAAGGAATTGGCTGCCCAGAGAGAATGATCCAAGCCTGGTATCATTGGAAATAAAGTGTAGTCAGGTAAACAAGGGATGTTTTTAAACAAGTTGCCAAAATAAGCAGATCAATGAAACACAGTTACACCGTGAGGATGTTTCTGAATGCCCTCTCTTGTTGTTTGAGAGAGGGCATTCAAAAACATACTTGGAACCAGTTTAGTAGGACAAACTCAGCGCTTCAGGCTAGTAGAAGTCAGAGGGATCTGCTAAACCAGGGCAAGGACCTGCAGGGGATTTAAAGCTCTTGGTACTTTGAAAGCCTGACTAGGGATGGGCAGCTGTGCATGGCACCCTGCATCCTGCTTACTACTAAAGCATAAAGAACTAATTATAGATATCAAGTGGAGACCCACAATAATTCCCATTGGCTGAAAGAAGCAAGGAGGGAGTAAGAAGATGCTCCATTTCTCCCTTTTCTCCACAGGAAAACCTCTCTACAAAACTGATTCCATGGAGTTGACTTGCAAGATGACCAAGCAGTTTGCCAGGATTGTCAGATCTCTCCCGGTTGAGCAGCTGGTCTCCTTCCTCCTCCAAAAAGGGAACACAAAAAATGGAGGGGGGTGCGTATTGATTAGGCCGGGGTAGGCAATGTGATGGCCATGAGCATCAATGCACCTCCGAACACCTTTCATGGCACCTACCAAGGTGCCCTATCCCTCCCACTTGTTCTTTTAATTAACACATTTTCTTACTGGCAGCTGGGATTGCTGTGAAACACGTTTCTGTTGGTGCTGAAAACAGTGGGTTCAAAGGAGTAGTTTAGTATGCCGGGGCTCAGACCCCACCTCTGTCTTGTACTCAAGTCTTTCAGGCAGGTTACTTGTCCTTTGCCATGCCTCTCATGGCAGCCATTTCATGGTGGCACCCAGGACAGTTTCTCAAATTGCCAACTGTTTCCACAGCCCAAAAAGGTTGTCTCCCCTGGCATGGGCTGCCGTCTCCTTCCTAACTTAAGATGATGAACTGGAACACAAGGGCAAAAGTCACAGTGTGCCCCTTCTGCTAGGCTTCAGACTGAGGCTGGGTTCAGACACAAGCTCTTCCACACATAGTCTGAAATTATTCCATCCAGCAAGAGTAGCATCCACATAATTGTCTCATTATGTGATTCAACTCATTATCAGCATTCCACAAATGCCTCCTACAAGATACTGGGTCATTTGGTGGCTGTGGTCAGCTACACTTACCACATGATCCAGCTACAGAATGGTTTATGGGGTCATTTTGCACCAAGTTTATTTTTGGGTAAGCCTACAAGATCTCTATCTATAGGACAGATCCTGCCCCAGCCAACCACATGCACAGTCTCCTTAGTCAACAGCATAAAGATAGGCTGTGTTTCAAGATAACCTTTCCAAGCCCTTTCCAATGGCCACATACAGACCCCAAGATTCCACCTTTGAACACTGCTAGTATTACCGTAGTTAGCCATACAAAACCGCCGTGATCACAGTCGACTGCCTTGCAAATGCAAAAGCTTCTCTCCTCAATTTTTCCCAGAGTCACCTGTTTCTCCACTCCCTTAGGGATATTCAAGGGCTACCTTGGGAACCACAGATAAACCCATCACATGCTCCCAAATTGCACTCATTTTCTGATAAAGGAGGACTGCTCAAGCCTACCCTTCTTCCCTGTTCCTCTGTGCGATAGGCATGTCTGTACAGGCAGGAGAAGACAGCCCCAGGAGGAATCATCTCGCTTGTTTCATTCCAGCTGTGTGTGTGGCAAAGTCGAGATGCATCTCCCTGGCACTTGCGGTAGAGGACAGGATCCAGTCTGTTAAAGCAGAGGAACCATGGGAGTCACCGTTAGCTTCGAAGATGCCCTTTGCTTACCATCAAGGAGAACAGCCTTTCCCCTCAACACAGTATTTCACCTCTGAAATGCAGCAAATCAGAACTCTAAACCAGAATCGTGGCAAGTTCCATTTAGTCATACAAAGAAATCCAATCCAGACACATATGAAATTTTGAAACATTTTGGCATTTGTGGTCTGAGATTTTAATACGGTCATGAAGATTTTCTGTAAGCCACTTTGAGGTTATAAAGCTATACACACATTTAAAAATAAAAATAAAAGTATTGATATGCTTATGAATATGGCAGAAAGATGCCGCTACCTAGGGGGAAAAGAAGAAAGTTTATACATTAGACGAGAAAGAAGTCTGTCCTTAAGCTTCTTTGAAACTATGGACTGCTTTATTATTATTCTTTCTCTAATGTAAGGGTTGACCAATAAACAGCCCTCAATTCTGCAGGGTATTTCTAAAAAAAGGGGGGGGGGAGCCAGTGTGGCATAGTGGTTAAGAGTGTTGGACTGGGCCTCAAGAGATCTTGGTTCCAGTCCCCACTCAGTCATGAAACTCACTGGATGACTTTGGGCCAGTCACTGACTCTCAATCTAACCTACCTCACAGGGTTGTTGTGAGGATAAAGTGGAGAGGAGGAGGACTATGTAAGCCGCCTTGGGTTCCTTGCAAGAGGGGAAAAGGCAGGATATAAATGTAATAAATAAAATAAAATAAAATAAGAGCAACAGGCTCTAACGGAAAGTCCACCTGTTATATGTGATGCTTAAATGGAGATGCTCTCCACAGCTACTTGGAGATTTAGATTTGGGGTGAGAGGGGACCACCCTGCAGTGCACATATAAGAGGTGGCTTTTGAAAGTAGCTGCCAGGCTAGGATCTGTATTGAAAATTCTATGTCCTCCTATCCTGTAGGCCAGCCTTCCCCACCCTGCTGCCCTCCAGATGTTTTGGACTACAACTCCCAGCAGCCCTGACCAATGGCCATGCTGGCTAGGGCTGATGGAGTTGAAGTGCAAAACATCTGGAGGGCACCAGGTTGGGGAAGGCTGCTGTAGGCATTAGCTGAATATATGGGAATTAAAGGAATTGCAAATACCAAGTTCTCCAGTTTCTGAATGAAGACCTCTTTCACTAGATAATTAAAGCCACCCATGATCCTACAAGACCTCTTTGACGCAATTATCTCCAAGGGAGAGGTACTGTTGGGAAGCCCCCTTATAGACTGCTGCAAGGCCACTGAGAGCCCCCAAAACCCAGCACTCACTTCCAGTCCCGTGAGATAAAGTACTGGAGCTCCAGGAGCCTGTGCTCACAATCTTCCACCATCTTCTCAGTGTACAAGTGCTCCATAAGGCAAGACAGAATCCTACAGGAGAAGTAGGAAAGTTAGACCAAAAGACACTGTGTTTGGAAGCCTGCATACTAGACACTCAACCAACTAGCCTCTCTCATGGGCAAAAAGAAGAGTCACAAGCTATTTGTAGAAAAGGGAAACAGACTAATTGCATGTTGCAAAGCACTTATACTTCTCTGGGCAGAGAAAGCCTTCCCTCTGGCCCATGCCCTCCCCAGACCTCTCATTTGTAAGGCTAATGAGAGGGTAGCATGCTGCATAATAAAAAGGTCAGCCTGTATACCCACACCAAACCTTCCACCCTGGGTCCAAGTCTCCTCACACACATGAGACACCCCGGATACATCCTCTCCCAAGTTTATTAGGCTCCTGTGTAGTCCAAAGAATGTAAGCAAGGAACCGCAGCAAAAACAGGAGGAACTCCACAGCTGACTCCATCACCTACATGGGATCTCCAGCACGGATGTGTTTGCAGGCCGTCTGTATCACTGATTCACAGGCTTCATTCAAAGCTCTGTCAATGCGGTAATCGGCGCCAGGGTCTGCCTCCTGGATCAGCGTTTGAAGCTGGAGGAGGAAGAGAGATGGGGAGAGTTTAACACTGGCAGAACGGTTCAGGGAGTTTCCTGGCTTCTGTCCTTGGCAGAAGGACAGGTTGCTTACCTGTAACTGTAGTTCTTCGAGTGGTCATCTGTGCAGTCACACATATGGGCTCTGCGCCTGCGCTGAGACCGTTCCGGAAAATTCTAAAGCTGAGGTAGACTGGGCGGGAGCCCCTCCCCCTCGCACGTGCTCCTTAGTGCGGCTCCCGCCCATTCCCTCAGTTCCTCTGAGACCGCCTATTGCGGCCCCATGAACCGAGAGATACTCGCTGTTGGTATTGACATTCCCTTTTATAGTAATACCAAAAAAACATTATCATTTAGAAATGACATGAATTGGAGCAATACACACCCAGTCTCCACTGGCAGGTCCATTGAAACGATAATGACGCCAAGCGGGGATGGATGGGTGGGTTGTGTGACTGCACAGATGACCACTCGAAGAACTACAGTTACAGGTAAGCAACCTGTCCTTCTTCTTCGTGGTCTCTGTGCATCACACATATGGGCAGAGTAACAAGCTGATCCACCCGGTGGTGGGATGGCGGCATTGGTCACTGCAATACCGATGATAGAACCACCCTTCCAAAGGTGTTCACAGCCCGAGCTCAAATATCAAGTCTGCAATGCTTGATGAATGTCGATGGAGCGGCCCTGGTTGCTGCTCTATAGAGCTTTGGCCTTTCCCAAACACCACGGATGTTGACTGTGTTCGGGTAGAATGTGCCCTTACTGGGCCTGGCAACTGCTTGCATGAAAGCTGGTATACCAATGTAATAACTTCTATCTATTTGGCAAATTTCTGTCTTGAAACAGAAAGACCTGGGGATTTGCCACCATAACATACAAATGGTTGATTTGTTTGTCGAAAAGAAGCTGTTCGCTCTTTATAAAATGCTAGGGCATGTCGGACATTCAGTGTATGCATTTTCCGCTCTATGTCAGAAGACGGGTTTTGGAAAAACGCTGGCAACACTATGTCCTGCCCTGTATGAAAAGTCTGAAACCACTTTTGGTAGTAAATTGAGATCTGGACGGATGACTATTATGTCCTTATGCAACACCATATAAGGTGAGTCTACTGTGAGTGCACAGAGTTCGCCAGATCTTCTTGTCTTTCAGGTGAGAAACCTGTGATCAATAGTCGCTAGTGGTTCAAAAGCCTTCTGAGTCAGTGCACGCCGCATCAGAGGCAGATTCCAGCCTGGCACCAAATTCCTGATTGGAGGAATGATGTTCTTCAAGCCTTTCAAAATTAAGGTTTCGCCAACGGATGTGTGAAGATTGACCCCGAGGTAACATAAGGCTTAATGGCTGAAATTGCTGCCAAGTATACCCTTATGGAGGATGATTTTAAACCTCACACCATCAGAGCATGCAAATATTCTAGTACAGTTTGTACTGTGCAGGATTTAAGATTTTGTTTACATTTCCTAGCATAAGATGCTCTCGTGTACGGCTTGTAGGCAGCTTGCAGGACAGTTTGTAACGGTGACGGTAAGTCTTGGGCTAGAATCATCGAATCTGCCATGCCATTAATGCTAGGCTATCCAAATCTGGGTGCTGGGTGTTGCTTTGAGCTTGAGTTAGCAGTGTTGGCACTATCGGGAGCAACTGGTATTCTCCTTCGGAAAGGTGCAGGAGCTGGGGGAACCATGGTTGCCGTGGCCACCACAGTGTTACAAGAATGCAGTCTGCTCTGTCCCTCCAGATTTTTAGGATGACTCACATCAACAGAGGAAGAGGTGGAAACATGTAATACAGATGACCCGCCCATTTCATCATGAAGGCATCTGTGATGAGGTTGGGATCCGATGTTGCCCTGCTGCAAAAAAGATGGTAGGCCATGTTTTTGGAAGTGACAAAAAGATCTACTTCCGGTTGACCCCAGATTGAGAAAATCCAACTGCGAATCTCTGCATCCAGTTGCCACTCGTGTGACTGCATGGAGACTCTGCTTAGAGTATCTGCTAGCGTGTTGTTTTTTCCTGTGATGCGAAGCACCATGAGAGACATGGGTCTTGGAATACTCCAGTTGAAAATTCTGAGGGTCAGCCTTGTGAGTTGCATCGACCTCGTTCCACCCTCTTTGTTGAGGTAGGCTACAATGGTCATGTTTTCTGAGACAACCTGGGTGTGTTGGCTGCGAAGAAGAGACTTTAGTGCCTTCATGGCATTCCACTCTGCCATCAACTCCAACATACTGATGTGCATCTTGCACTCAACAGAGTTCCACGTGCCCTGAGCTACGTGGCCTGCACAATGCGCTCCGCATTTCAGGAGGGAGGCGTCTGTTGTCAGAACTCTCGGAGTTAGTGGATGAAAAGGCACTCCTTTGATGAGAACGCTCTTGCTCATCCGCCACAACAAAGATGTTTCGGTGTTCCGTGGAATGGTGAGGCGAGTGGAAGGTGCCTGTCTTTGCAGGTCAAAGGAGCGGATAAGCCAGTTTTGAAGAGTTCTCATGTGAAGGTAGGCATAATGCATTACTTGCACAGTTGATGCCATATGGCCGAGAAGACGTTGGATCAACCTTACTGAGGACAAAGGAGCTCGGTACAGGCATTCCGAGATGGTAAGTATTTTGTCTACTCTGTCTTGAGGTAAAAATGCCCAGCCATCCTTTGGATTGAGAACTGTTCCTATGAAATTCAGTTCCTTTGCAGGATCGAGGACTGACTTTTTGATGTTTAGACATAAGCCGAGATCATCGAGCATGGACAAGGTTGTCTGAAGTGCAGACTGAAGACGTAGTCTGGATGAATCGGCGACCAGCCAATCGTCGTGTCCTGTGTATTTGTCAAGGCCAATGTAGTCGCCAAGTCCTCTAAAATTCGAGAGGAGTCAAGAAACTCCGTTTCACGGAAGACTTGGCTTTCTTAGGGCCTTGGTAATGAAACTGCGGGAAGCATTCCTTAGTCCTGCAGACTGACTATCATGTGAACATGCATCTTGTCCTCCCATTTAAAAAGAGGTTGAAAAGGAGCTGAGGAAGATGTGAACCTATTCCACTGTCACGGCTTGTACTGCCTATGCCTTAGCAGTGTACTGAAACTCATCTTCTGGGCATTGACCCTAGCCTTTTGGACTGCATCCAAAGAATCATCCATATTCTCATGGAATAGACCTTCCTCATCAAACAGAAGGTCTTCTATGTGAGCTTTAACATTTGATGTTAGCCATACATGACGTCCAAGTGAGATGGTACTAATCAGAGACCTGACATGGCAATCAGTTTGGTGTCTGGCGTTATTCATCTGCAGGGTTGCCATACTGATGACCTCCGCTTGTAGTACCCTTGCCAAGTCTCTCTTTTCCTCTGGGAGGTAATCACAGATGTTCCCTAACTTTCCAGTTAGGGATAACTGATCTCACCATAATTGCCTGGTAGTTGCTACCGTTAGTAGAATAGATGTTGCTGTACACTGGGTCTTCTATCTCAGGTGTCTCGACATTAGTTTCTATGCCTAAGGCTGCCATCATCTTCATCACATGGTCTGCAAATGTATCTAGGTCTTCAGTTGGTAAAGTGGACTGTATGTTAAAAATACGTATCTCTGCACAGAGATACAGGAAGAGGAGCTTGGCAGCCCCATTGAGAGCATCTGGGTTAAAATAAAGGGGGCAAAGAATAAAGCGAACATGGCGGTTGGAGTCTACTACCGACCACCCAATCAAGGAGAAGACGAGGATGGAACTTTTGAAAAGCAAATTGCCATTGTTTCAAGGAGGCACGATGTGGTAGTAATGGGGGACTTCAATTTCCCTGATATCTGTTGGGAGACTTATTCAGCCAAACATGGCCCCTCCAAGAAATTCCTGAGCTGTGCTGCTGATAACTTCCTCCTACAGAAAGTGGAGGAAGGAACTAGAGGATCGGCTATCCTTGACCTGATTCTAACCAACAGAGACGAGTTAGTGGATAAAGTGGCAGTTTCGGGAACTCTGGGGGAAAGTGACCATGTTATACTTGAGTTCTTGATTCTAACAGAAGCAAAAGCTGAGTGTAGCCAAACACGTACCCTGGATTTTAGGAAAGCCAATTTTAACAAACTCAGAACAATGATTAGTAAGATCCCATGGCAAGTGACTCTCACGAGAAAGGGAGCCCAGGAGGGGTGGGAGTTTTTAAAAAAGGAAATTTTAAAGGCACAATTGCAAACAATTCCCACAAGGAGAAAAGGCAGAGGGCAACAGAAGAAGCCAATGTGGCTTCACAATAAACTCAAAGATGACCTGAAAACAAAAAAGGACACGTATAGGAAGTGGAAGGAAGGACAGGCTACAGGGGAAGAGTACAGGCAGGTAGCACAGAACTGCAGGAATAGTGTCAGGAAGGCTAAAGCTGAGAATGAGCTAAGGTTAGCGAGGAATGCTAAAAGCAACAAAAAAGCTTTCTTCAGATACATGCACAGTAAAAGACAGAAGAAAGAACTGGTGGTTCAACTACGCAATGAGGATGGCAAATTGATAACAGAAGACAAAGAAAAGGCAGAAGTGTTCAATTCCTACTTCGGCTCGGTCTTCTCCCAAAAGAGGGTCTATGACCCCCCTGGCAAACCTGAAGTGCAGACTGAAGGGGCAGAATTGCAGCTTGAGATTGATAGGCAAATGGTCAAGGAGCACCTGATTACTCTGAACGAGTTTAAATCTCCAGGGCCTGATGAGCTGCATCCTAGAGTAATAAAGGAACTGGCAGAAGAACTCTCAGAACCACTGTCTATTATCTTTGAGAAATCATGGAGGACAGGTGAAGTGCCAGACGACTGGAGGAGGGCAAATGTTGTTCCCATCTTCAAAAAGGGCAAGAAGGAGGAACCTGGGAACTATAGGCCAGTCAGTCTGACATCAATCCCCGGGAAGATTTTTGAGCAGATTATAAAGAAGTCAGTCTGCAAGCACCTTGAAAACAATGCAGTGATTACTAGAAGCCAGCATGGATTTGTCAAGAACAAATCCTGTCAGACTAATCTGATCTCATTTTTTGATCGGGTAACCTCCCTTGTGGACTGTGGGAATGCTGTGGACATTATATACCTGGACTTCAGCAAAGCTTTCGACAAAGTGCCTCATGATATCCTGATTAGTAAGCTAGCTAAGAGTGGGCTAGATGGAACAACTATCAGGTGGATCCACAATTGGCTAAAGAATCGGACTCAAAGAGTGCTTATCAATGGTTCCTTCTCAAACTGGGGAGAGGTAACGAGCGGGGTACCACAGGGCTCGGTCCTGGGCCCGGTGCTCTTCAACATTTTTATTAATGACTTGGATCAGGAGGTACAGGGAATGCTTATCAAATTTGCAGATGACACAAAGTTGGGTGGAACAGCTAATACTCTGGAAGACAGAAACAAAATTCAAAGTGACCTCGATAGGCTGGAGCGCTGGGCCGAAAACAACAGAATGAAATTTAATAGGGATAAATGCCAAGTGCTGCACCTAGGGAGAGGAAACCAAATGCAGAGTTACAGAATGGGGGACACTTGGCTCAACAATACTACAAGTGAGAAGGATCTTGGAATTGTGGTAGATCACAAACTGAATATGAGCCAGCAATGCGACGTGGCTGCAAAGAAGGCAAATGCAATTTTGGGCTGTATTAATAGAAGTATAGCTTCCAAATCGCGGGAAGTGATAATTCCCCTTTACTCGGCACTGGTTAGGCCTCATCTTGAGTACTGCGTCCAGTTCTGGGCACCTCACTTTAAGAAGGACATAGACAAACTGGAGAGGGTTCAGAGGAGGGCAACAAGGATGATAAAGGGACTGGAAACAAGGCCCTATGAGGAGAGACTGAAAGAACTGGGCATGTTTAGCCTTCAGAAGAGGAGACTGAGGGGAGATATGATCGCACTCTTCCAGTATTTGAAGGGATGTCACACAGAGGAGGGCAAAGATCTCTTCTCGGTCATCCCAGTTTGCAGGACACGGAATAATGGGCTCAAGTTACAGGAACCTAGATTCCACCTAAACATCAGGAAAAATTTCCTGACTGTCAGAGCAATAAGACAATGGAATCAACTACCTAGGGAGGTGGTGGGCTCTCCCACTCTGGAGGCATTCAAGGTGCAGCTGGACAGACATCTGTCAGAGATGCTTTGACCTAGATTCCTGCATTGAGCAGGGGGTTGGACTCGATGGCCTTGTGGGCCCCTTCCAACTCTACTTTTCTATGATTCTATGATTCTAAGTCGTTGACAATCTGGTCTCCTCGATGTCGAGAGCGATGCTCAATGTCGACAGAGGCCGCTTGATGTCGAGAGCGATGCTTGATGTTGATGGGTTCTCTTTGATGTCGAGAGTGATGCCCGATGTCGAGATTGATGCTCGATGTCGATGGAGCCCGCTCGATGTCAAGAGCGATGTTCGATGTCGACAGAGTCCCGCTCGATGTCAAGAGCGATGTTCGATGTCGACAGAGCCCTCTCGATGGCAAAGCGATGTTCGATGTCGACAGGCTGTGCTCGATGTCAAGAGCAATGTTCGATGTCGACAGAGCCTCTCGATGTCAAGAGCAAAGTCAACAGGCTTTCCTCGATGTCAGGAGCAACGTTCGATGTGAACAGAGTCCTCTCGATGTCGAGAGCGATGTTCGATGTCGACAGGCTCTCCTCGATGTCGAGAGCAATGTTCGATGTCGACAGAGTCCACTCGATGTCAGAGCGATGTCGACAGGTTCTCCTCGATGTCAAGAGCAACGTTCGATGTCGACAGAGCCCTCTCGATGTTGAGAGCGATGTTCGATGTCGACAGGCTGTGCTCGATGTCAAGAGCAATGTTCGATGTCGACAGAGCCTCTTGATGTCAAGAGCACTGTTGACAGGCTCTCCTCGATGTCAAGAACAATGTCCGATGTCGACAGAGCCTCTCGATGTCAAGAGCAATGTCGACAGGCTGTGCTCGATGTCAAGAGCAATGTTCGATGTCGACAGAGCCTCTCGATGTCAAGAGCAATGTCGACAGGCTGTGCTCGATGTCAAGAGCAATGTTCGATGTCGACAGAGCCACTCGATGTCAAGAGCACTGTTGACAGGCTCTCCTCAATGTCAAGAACAATGTTCGATGTCGACAGAGCCTCTCGATGTCAAGAGCAATGTCGACAGGCTGTGCTCGATGTCAAGAGCAATGTTCGATGTCGACAGAGCCACTCGATGTCAAGAGCACTGTTGACAGGCTCTCCTCGATGTCAAGAACAATGTTCGATGTCGACAGAGCCTCTCGATGTCAAGAGCAATGTCGACAGGCTGTGCTCGATGTCAAGAGCAATGTTCGATGTCGACAGAGTCCGCTCGATGTCGAGAGCTATGTCGACAGGTTCTCCTCGATGTCGAGAGCGCCGCTCGATGTTGACAGAGCCCTCTCAATGTTGAGAGTGGTGTTCGATGTCGAGAGAGCCTGCTCCATGTCGAGAGCGAGATGTTTGATGTCGACAGAGCCTGCTCGATGTCGAGAGCAATGTTTGATGTCGACAGAGCCTGCTCGATGTCGAGAGCGATGTTTGATGTCGACAGGCTCTCCTCGATGTCGAGAGCAATGTTCGATGTCAACAGAGCCCTCTTGATGTCAAGAGCGATGTCGACAGAGCCCCCTCGATGTCGAGAGTGATGTCGACAGGTTCTCCTCGATGTCGAGAGTGCGCCGCTCGATGTCGACAGAGCCCTCTCGATGTCGAGAGCGGTGTTCGATGTCGACAGAGACCACTCGATGTCAAGATCGGTGTTCGATGCCGAGCGGCTGGAGGAAGAACGTTTTCTCCATGGATGGAGTATACGTCTCCTCTAATGTTGGAGCTGCAGTAAGCTCCGTAGCCACGAGTACAGGTGAATCCATAATTTCTCCATCGGAGAGTGAGGCTACTTGCACTCCTGACACCGAGGCACGCTTTGCAGGCGTGGATGTAGACTTCTCGGTGTGGAAGACTCGATCTGTGTCGGGATCGAAACCAGGCGTTTTACCTTGGTGGTCGACGTCAAAGCCGTGAAACTCACAGTCGATAGGACTGGAGTGACAGGCTTATAGAGAGAGACTTTCAGTCCTTAGATTTTTTCTTGGACACAGTCTCTTTCTTTTGCTCTTCCTTAGAGCATTTGTGGGCTTTTTTGTCCTTTCTCTTAAGTGGGGATTCCACATTCCGAGTTGCCGCCACTGTAGTATGAGACGTCGCTGATCTTGGCTTGAATGCCGTGGCCTTGAATGCCATATAGAGGGACACACCATGGATAAAGTCTGCTGCCAGGGAGCCATTTTGAGCTTTAAGGCTCGGTGTTTTCACATCGGCCTAATGAATGCCTTACAGTGGTGGCATATTTCTACTACATGCCCCCACTCTCAAACGTAACAGGCACAAAGAGTGGCCAGCAGCCGGAGGTAATTTAATCCCACAATAGAGGCACTTTTGAAAAGGCGCCTAAAACAGCCGTTCCTCAGAAGAGGAGAAGAATTTCATTTTTTTTAAAAAAAAATTATTTATTTTAATTTCATTGGGGGGGGATTTCCGATGAAAGGAGGAAGAGAAAAAAGATTTATGAGGAAAATTTTTTTGAAAAGACAATTTTAAAGTACTCAGCTGAGTTGTAGTTTTTTAGAAGAACCTCCGGAGACGACTAGCCGCAATGGCGGTCGAAGAGGAACTGAGGGAATGGGCGGGAGCCGCACTAAGGAGCACGTGCGAGGGGGAGGGGCTCCCGCCCAGTCTACCTCAGCTTTAGAATTTTCCGGAACGGTCTCAGCGCAGGCGCAGAGCCCATATGTGTGATGCACAGAGACCACGAAGAAGAACTGCAAACCGAACTGCACTGGATTCTACCCTCCCGTTAATTGCAGGGCCTGCAGCCTGCTGCTGTAAGTGGGGAACATTTTTTTGAACTTTCCCGTAGATGGTAGCCACTCCCACACACAAAAAGGCAAACAGTTTGCCAAGGAGAAGCAGCCTCTGAGCAAATGATTTATCTTCCAAGCCCAAGCCCAGTTAATAGCAAACAACCAAGACATGCCAAAGAGAAGAGCATTCTCCTTTGCACATGACTCAGCCGGAACCAGCGTCTGCAGTGTGCTACCACTTCACTTGCATCTGGAGACTGCAAGCTTGATTAAGGCAGGCAAGGCCATCCTACAGCACGGTGGGATCCAGACATTTTACAACCCTGGGGATTTCCCCATTATCTCTTGAGGATCTAAAGGACACACAGTGGGCCAAATGATGCAGCTAGGGGATAGTGAGGCCAGCCACAGCACTCTATCGTCCCCTTGTCCCATTGGGGCTGAAGGAGAGAAGAACCAAGAAAGCTGGCCTCTGTAAGGCGGCTAAGCCTCCCAAACCCAATATCCCTGTCATGTACATGAGTATGAACCACCACCACCACCACCACGTCTGAAGCAGCCCCCGATGATCAGGTGCCTCCTAGAAAATGGTGCCCGTCTCTCAATAGGGCCCCAAGGTGAATAAGGAGAGCCTAGCAATAGGTAAATCCTCCCAGAGTTTTCATTTGGGGTGGTAGGCAGGTGATATACATGGAACTGGGTAGCAAAAGAGACCACTGTTGAGCGTGAGCTGAGGATCGTGTTTCAATCTAGAAGGTCTTTTAGCAGAGAGGTGGCTTTTCAAGGACTCGGACTCCACTGGAGTGTGACTCAAGTAGGTGGGAGAGTTATGCAACTCAAATTTTTGCTAAAGCAGCAGAAGAACCAAGGAGGCAAAGCTATATGGCCTCTAACTATAGAGCACTGAAGGAGACACAATGGAGCCTAAAACTTCCTTGGACATACATCACCCACCCTTGGAAAGGGGGATTAAGCTGTGCAAACTAGAACGGGGAGTCAGAGAATGGGCTTTTATTAGGAAGCAGATTTGTGTTTAGATCTTATCATTTGGTAATTTTCTAGTGGAGTTTGCAGCCTGGGAAAAGTGCCAGTTTTAGATTTAGGGTTCCATTTACATCACTGGTTTCACCTGGTGCAAGATGTATTTCCTAAAATGCATAGTGTGTTGGAAACCGGGCAAAGCTGTTCACTTCTTGTAGACTTGGAAAAGTAATTAACCTTAATCTTGTTACTTCCTTTTGCTGTCTATGACCTTGACAGAATCACAGGTCAGTATTTGCAGACTGATAGGCATTTCCTGTTTCCTTGCAAGCAAGGCTCTTCCTGAGAAAACAAGTGTGGCTACTGTTCTCTCTTGTTTGATTTGGGTGTGTGTGTGTTGTATGATTTTATTGTGTTTTATTGGTTGTACATTGCTGTGGGGTTATTTTGTAATGCAAAGTGGGTTATACATTTCATAAATAAATTAAATAAATGTGGCAAGATGGCCCAACTGTGCTTCTTGCCCCCCCCCGCACCCTCCCCAACCAATAATGCAGCGCCCCAATCAAAACCTATCGTAAAGTTGTGTCAAGTCTTCAGGAATGTTTTTGTTTTGCTTTGAAATCGTATTTATATACAGCCCAACTGTTAAGATGCCCTCGGAGCACTTTACAACCATAAAAAACGAATACAAAATACAACCACCACCAAAACAATAAATACAACAATAAAAATATCAAAATATTAAACCTATTAAAGAGCAAGTAGTGAAGTTAATAATCAGAGCAACAGATTAAAGATTAAATGCCTGCTGCAAGAGGAAGGTCTTAACCTGGTTTCTAAACGTAGACAGTGAAGATGCCAGGTGGACCTCCCTGGGAAGGGCATTCCGGGGTGGGGGGTGACAACACTACAGAGAAGGCTCTTCCCCAGTAGACACCCCGTTGCATCATTGCAGGTGGCAGCACCAAGAGATGAGCCTATGGAGATGATCTTAGCGATCAGATAGGGACATATGGGAATCAAAAGCTCAAGTTAGACGCATCAAAGCCCCAACTTCACTATCTGACAGTCAGAACATACCACCTCCAGTATAAAAGAATAAGCAAGCAAGGGGTCTGATGGGCTTCCTGATTTTGTCCCAGGCAACACTCAATGAGTCACGCTAGGACCAGCAAGATTTAAAAAAAAAAAAGGCCAGTGCCTTGAATCACATGCTTGGGCTCCTCCAGCACAAAGTATAATGCTGCCAATCTCTTTAATCCATACACTGCTGTCAAGCACCAGGATTAGGGCACCTATTACTTAAGAAGAGAGGAAAAGCAGTGGTACAAAGATGGACGAGGGTCCACCACAGTAGTCCTGAGTATCACCCTATACAACACTAACCCCTGCAGTTATCATTCACGGTAAGTGTTTGGCATGTCTGGAGATATTAAGGAGGAAGACAGGCAGCACTGGCAAGCCGGTGTGTACAGAAAGGTGGTGGAGCCAGGAGCCATGAAGGGGGCACATGGAACTGGACCAAGTCCTGTGCCTAGACCACAGGAATTTCCCACTCCACTCTAGTCTCTTCCTGGTTTTTGGTTGTCAGTACACCCTGGCTGAGACTCTTCAGATTTGCATCTACAACCATGAGGTCTAGAACCTTGCCATTCAACACACACGGCTATTCCACAAACCATTTCCCCCCTCATACAAAAATTAATACAAAAATTAATGTCAGGAAAGGTGTGTATCTTCTAATAATATGATCCATGCTTCCCAAACTACGTAACTATATGCAAACCAGAATATACTTCCCTGATCATGCAATCCTCTGATCAGAAAATGTATACAAAAATGCATACATTAGGGGAAACTGAAAACAAGATACCTATAGTAGGGAAGATTGCATACATAAAAGCATATAATTAGAGAACTGTGTTTGCAAAAAATGTGCATATTAGCAAAAATTGTGCACAAAAATGTGTGTATTAAGAGAACTGCGTATGAAAACGCATACCAATTTTTGTGCAGATTTTTATCAAAATTTTGTAAACTGATGCAGAAACAGGACAGGCTGTGCTTCAAAAAATTGGGAAGCTGTAGAAAATGAAACAGATTCGTCTTATCTCCCCTCGCTCAAGACACTGAATATCAACAGGACCAGATAACGCATTTAAGATCACGGTTGAGACAGGAAGGAGAATCTTACCGACTGCTGACAGTTGACGCCCAAGCTCCCCTTCTCTCCTCGCACAACTTTCATCAGGCAGTGGAGCGTGCGGCCCTTCCGATGCAGCCCTGAGCAGTGATGCTCAATCTCAGTGCGGCAACCGAGGATGATCTCCGGGCTCAGTGAGAAATCCTCCATCAACATGCGCCGGTAATCCAACATTTCGCCCTGGCACTCACTGCTCACCTGCCGACCTGAGGCAAGCCACAGGAGACACAGGTTGTAAGACCTCAGCCTGCACATGGCCAAGGCACATGTTACGTGTGCAAAGGAATGCCACCAACACAGCTAGAGCTATTCTGCACTTAAGACTGTGCTGAACGGCACACCAAGGAAACAAATTCTGTGCACAAGTCCATGTGTTAAATAATTTGCTCATGCTGTAAAGTTTAGGAAGGTTTTTCTCTCACACACCATTTACAGTTATTTCAGAATCAGAGTGCTGATAACAGGGAAGGCGTGGAAAGCATGAGCCAACCAGGACGCAAGGATAGGGCCAAGGCAGCTAGGACCCCTAAATGCCTATCATCACCTCTGCCATTAGCTTTAGAGCTTTCAGACCTATTTTAAGCCTCTCCTTACCACAGGATTGCCTTCTATGATCTCACAAATGATGAGAGGAAGCCAATGGCATAGAAGACGTCATATTTCAGGCTGCACTGGAATTTGGATTATAATCAGGGCTGTGGCTTCTCGATGCACTGTGCAGGTGCAGCATCTGCTTTCCTAGAACGCCGGTTTTCTTTGCATTGCCACATTTGCGCTTGAAACATGTGAGCAGTGACTGATTCAACTGCTGAAGCAGCGGACGGGAAGGGCAGGGAGAGAAAACAATCCGGACAAGTCTTCCAGGAAATCAGGGACAAGGCTTCAATGATGGGTACAGCTGGTCATCCCACCCCTCTCATTAGTGGCAGAGAACGCAAAGAACACTAAAACCTGGGAAAGGGATTGCCAAGCTGACACCCTGCCAGATGCAACATGCCAAGTTCACAGCAAGTAGGCAACAGCTACAGAAGAAAATGCCACCTTGGTCCTTAATGCAGTTTACTAGGTATTGCTATGCAGTGCAGACATGGCCCCACGCTTGGGAACAGGAGCCACATTCTCACTCTCATCTCTGGCCTTGCCTCCGTCAATGGGCTGCAGTACAAGGCAGCTAAGCTCTCAGAACAAGACGTGAATGACGGAAGCTGTTAACCATCAAATAAACTGTGTCATTTATAGCCCAAATAATGTATGAGCTGACTCAGGAGTAATCACTGTAGTCCAAATTCAATTCCAAAAATATAAAGTGGATTTTAACTCTATTACCGTTTAGAATTTAATCCTTCTCAAATGGTGACAAGTGACATTTTGTAGACAAATGTCACCGCCTTGACCTCCTACATTTACCGTAAGACCCGTCAGATGAAACCGAATATAGTGGTACTGTTTAGAAGCACACGCCCCACATTTTGTTCCTGGAAACAAAACGGATCCCACCGCTCAGTGTCAGAGGACGTGCTTTGCATGCAAAAGGTCCCCAGCTCAATCCCTGGTATCCAAGGCTGTGGAGTCGGAGTCAGAGTCGAGGAGTCGGAGGAAATTTTGGGTACCTGGAGTCGGAGTTGGCAAACAATGCACCGACTCCGACTCCTACTGAATTTAGATTGGAATTTTTAAAAAAGCAAGTTTAAATGTCCCAATTCACAAACAGTTATAATTAATGACTTCTGTTTTATAATAAATGCCCCTCCTGGATCCTCCCACTGCCCTATCTTCAGCAGCAGATCAGCACACAAAAAGGAGAAGGCAGCAGCTTCTGCCCAACTACCTCGCATATTAATTAATTAATTAGCATATTAATACAGAGGAGTCGGAGTCGGGGAGTCGGAGTCGGAAGTACAAAAAACTGAGGAGTCGGAACATTTATTTATCGACTCCACAGCCCTGCTGGTATCTCCATGCAGGGCTGGGGAAGACTCTTTTCTGTCTGAAAGCCTGGGGAGCCAATGCCGGCCAGCGGAGACCGTACTGAGCCGGCTGGCCCAAGGGTCTGATGTGGCATGAGGCCCAACAGCCAGCTCCCAGCGCCTCTCCTAGTCATCCCCATCCAGCTGCCCGGAGAAAAGGAGAAGCCGGAAGACTGGACTGGACATGCCCTCTCAATGGCTACTTTTGCTTTCTTCTGGTCTGGAAGAATGCATGTTCGGAGTACATCACAGAAAGCAGACGTGATGGTCTCCAGGGAGCTGACAGGAGGTATTCATCACACAGGTGGATCATTTTGATGGAGCAGCATGGGCGTAAGGCCTAGTTCTGATGAAGGTGATAAAACCTGTGTCCGGGATGCTGCCACTTCAGACTGCAGGTGGGGGCTCACATGAAGAATGCTCCTGCATATAGAGTAACTCTCGGCACACAGAAAACTAGCTTGTCAGAAAGAAGGATTTTAATCTAGCTTTCACTTTGACATGCTAATTTTCTATATGTAGCATTCCATCAAGGGAACCCGCACCCCAACTGGCAGCCTGAAGTGGCACCCACGTCCACGGGTGTCCCACCTCCATGACGACTAGGACAAAGCCTCATTGTGGAACAGCAAGACAGTATACAATGGAACGTCTAGATTAACTCCTTCACTCCCTGGCCACTTTACGTTGCTTGCTGATGTTAGAACAGGCTGCACCCCATGACATGCAGCAGTTCAACTGTCTGGCCCCTGTACTAGCCTCCCCAACAAAGATGGGGAGTTGAAACATCCTAGTGCCAGGGGCTGTGCGTGTGTGTGCACGTGCGAGAGAGAGAGAGAGAGAGAGAGAGAGAGAGAGGAGTTGCAGTCTGGAGAGGAACAAAGCAGGTGTATGGGAGAGGTAGATGCTGTACTAGGAAGAGGAGATGGCCTCGGCAGTGTTAGATTCTAAGGGACTAGCAAGATCCTAATGACTGAAAGAAATTTTCATTTACAGCAGCCTTCTCCAACCCAGCACCCTCCAGATGTGATGGACTACAGTGAGCCAGTGGCCACTGGGTGATGGGAGTTGTAGTCCAGCACATCTGGAGCACACCAGGTTCAGGAAGGCTGACTTGCATCAATATCCTCTCCTTCCTGTAAGGGTTTGGAAGAAACACAGATCTTATTTTCAGTGCAGGGCACTTGGTAGAATTTGTGTGCATGCAAAAAACTCAATCTTGAAGAAATCCATTTTTGACTTGATAAAATGGTCTCTAGAAATGGTTACTACCATCCCGCAGCACACATGGGCTACGGCAACAAGTTCCTCCACAAGTGTCATGTCCATTCTCTCTCATTAAAAGAACGAATACATTCCATTACTCAACTCTGTCCTGGTTCGCACGACAACCCACCATGGGTGATTACCCATGGTGAGTTGTCGTGATGTCTGAACCCGGCATGGCTTTCGCAGGGTGGCTTATTTTTCATGAACAAGCCACCCTGAGAAACCATGGCTTGTTGTTGGGTTGTTCAGGGTGGCTTGTTGTGATGTCCAAACCCAGCAGGGCAACCATCATGGGTTGTCGGCAATGGCTCAAGAGCCACCTGGCAAGAGCGGTGAAAACCCCGCTGCGCCTTGCAATCCTGCAAGTGCTGCTGCCATTCTCCCTCATCCCTTGTCAGTGCCCTCTGCCCCATGCGCCTAAAAATAGAGAAGAAAGAACACTACAGAGTGTCCCAGATGCGTTCACCATTTTTTAAAAATTTACATTTTTCTGTCTTGCGGAAGTGCGCACATTCGAAAGTGTGAAAGTTGTGTAATTTCCCCCTCCAATGTACTGTTCTGCCATGAAATATGTATATAGTTACTGATCCCACTCACTGCTCTGCCTTGAAATTTGCATATATTTACCTTGAAATTTGTGTATCTTTACGATCCCCCCTCATTCCCTGCTCTGATTTGAAATGTGCATATCTTTACCTATCCCGTCACCGCTCTGTAACCCATACGTATATCTGACAGCTAACAATGGAGACCAGTGGAGGAAAGTGACAAATATGAAGCAGGGGCGGGGGCCTGAAAGCAGCTGGCGGCTGCAGCAGGAGGAGCTTTCTGGGTGGGTGTAATTGGTAGTACATGAAGCAGCCTTTTTGAAAAAAGCTGTTCACTAGCAAGGCAAGCCTTGAAGTGGAGGATAAAATTGACATTGACAACAGGGGGATATTGGTATGCTGAGCTAAATAGCAGACAGAAGGTCTTGCGCTCTTGCAAGGAATCCTGAAAAGAAATGGCAAACGTGTTACCAAGGTCATAAGGGCTCAAAATTCCATCTGGAGATCTGATGTGGCATGGGGGTAGTTTCCCTCTGTAGCTGGCAACCCCAGCAGACCAATTGCAGACAGGGTGCTGATGTAGGGACCGAGGCAACAAGGAGTTCTGCCGCAAAGGCACCTGGAATACACTGCCGGGAGCCGGTGGGAGGACTGAGGGGGGAAACAAGCAACGGAAAGCTGCAGAGTGCCTGATCGTTGGTCAGGTTAGCAATCGAACAACCAACCCATGGTGGCTTTTTCTCCGGGTGGCTTAGCGTGACGTACAGACTCGCCCTCTGTGTTTCACAAATTCTTGAACATAAGCATGGGGGGGGGGGGGAGAAGGGCAGGCCTTACCTCTGTGCACAGCAGATTCCAAACACATGAGCAGGTAGGAGAGCCGGGCCTCCCGGGAGCGAGGAAGGTTCTCTACATTACAACGGTACTTCTTCAGGTCACTTTTGCAGGACTTTGCCAAGGAGTAGCTGACTTTGTAATCCTGCGCAATCAGTTTCTGCCGGGTTGTCAACGCATCACGACACTGAGGAGAACAAGTGAGATGTCAGGCGAATTGCCACCTGCCATTGGGGCGCATCAACTCACCACTACTCTGTCACCCACAGGTTAACTTAGCCAACACTGGACAAAGGGGAGGAACAAAAAGCAGCCACTGGGCCTGGAATTTTAGGGGAAAGCCACAGCTAGAAATGGAGCACACTCATGATGGAGTTTAGCATCCAAAGGTTTCAATTCACCAGGGCAGATATTTCATTATTTCTAGAGAAACCATGACAAGGGCGGGGCGGGGGGCGGATTGCAGGAAGCAGGACTGCGCAATTCCTGAAACATACCAAGCTACTAGCATAGCTTGGCATTTCAACTTGCTCTTTATTTCACATCCACTGTCCAAAAATACAGCAGGAAGTGAGGGGCATCACACCTGGAATCATGATCAATAGGATGCTTTGTGCTCAAAGTATTACCTCTCTGGAATGTAGACCTAGACTTCAAAGATCAAAAATCTCTAGTGAAGATAACCTTCCCACCCTCCCAAAGAACTGCAGGACTAAGTAAGTGACTGCTATCACACAAGACAACTCTATTGCTCAGAGACGGGCAGCTTGGCTCCAAAGCCATGGACTACAGAATATAACTGCCTTGGAGATATAAAAAGAAGGCTCCTTGAGCCAATACAGACTTGCACATCCTCTTCTTCCCTGCCTGCCCACCCTCCGCCCCTGAATCTCCCACAAATGTATACAGATAGGGCAGGAATTCAGCAACGCTCTGCTAACATCAAGTTGCATATTAGTTAGTTTCCCACCCCTTGCATGCAGCTTGGGGCATGCAGGAAATGAAGTTACCAAGGAACAGAACTTTGAGGTCAAACGAGGCAGTGGCCTTGATCCAACATTTGGCCAGCTGAGAGGAATACTTACCTTTTCACTCATAGCATCTTCAAACTTGTGGTTAAAGAGACACTTGTATACCCTGCCTTCCCCAGCCTGAGTCTGCAAAACAGAATTTGATGACATGTTAGGGTTCAGCCAGGATATGTATTTTTTTAAATGTATTTACCACATTATTACATTGATATCCTACTCACCCTCCAAGGAGTTCAGGGCAGAGTACATGTAATTATCCCATACTACCATAATAAGCCCACTAAAAAAACAATGAGGCTGGTTAGGGTGAGACACAATGATTGTCTAAGGCAGAGATAGGCAACCTGTCCGTCCGTCCATCCGTCCCCCCCGATGTTTTGGGCTCAGGCGCCAAGGATTCCTGACTACTGGCCATGCTGGCTGGGATGGGAGTTGTCCAAAATACCTGAAGGGCACCAGGTTACCTACCTCCGGTCTAAGGCCACCCAATGAGCATCAGGGCCCAGCAGGGGTGTGAGCCCAGTGCTCCCCAGTCCAACCTCAACATTTTATCCACCACATCTCACCAGCCGCTTTTTGTCATAGTCCAGGATACTGTGATGTGCAAGGCTGCTGTTCTTTAACTATGTTCTAGCTTCATGACCAAGGCTTACATCTGAACAGAGTTCAATGGATTCAAATACTGTACAGGCAGACTAAATTATTTGCATTGCTCACTTGAGAAACTTATCATTGTCTCTCTTAATCTGTGATATTTATTCTATGCAACTAGTAGGGCCCACTGGCTATGACTAGGCAGGGGGAGGCGGATCCTTGTACAATGGGAAGGAGGAGGATAAGCAGCAACTCACGTTTTCACAGAAGCGTTCCCGATCATCCCGGCAGGCAAAGTACAGGTGCCGGTCCAAGTGGAAGTCATCGGAGGAGAGCTCAGCCACACGGAGGATCGCCTTCTTGCACTGTTCCGAGACCTTTATTCGGGACTCACTCTCTTCCGCCTCCTTCACCAGGCCTTTCTCCAGGCAGGCCACCACCTCTCCTTGAGAATGGGCATCCTGAATGCAGAGAAGGAGGTTACCCAACAGCAGGAAACACTTGCATTCCACCACTTTCGTCTATTGCTCCAGGAGTCTACCGAAGCATGAAGGTAGCTGAATGCATGTGGTTCAGTTTAATCCATATGTGATGATGAATCACTATCCCTATATTCTGTAGGTGAACACACAGGGGTCCCCAGCTTTTTCAGACTGGTAGGCACGTTTTAAGAGAGTTGTGGGCACTGTCACAAAATGGCTGCCATGGGGGGGACTAAAAATGACCATTCACAAAACACTCATTTCCGAGAAAGCAAACTGGTGAGACTAAAAGAAAAGTAACTTACTTGCTCAAGAGCCCAAGTGTAACACAGAGGCGGGGACTGAGCTCTAAAACACAAAACCACTGTTTTGAACCCAAATAAAGATGGTGCTGGAGGGTAGCCCTTCACTTTGCAGCAGGCCAGCCTCCCAGTTAAAAAGGGGAAAAATCTTTTACAAAATAAAAAATCTGGAGGCTCAGGGAGCCTGGCAGATGCCAAGAGAGAGGGTCCATGGGCATATCAGAGGCCATGGGCACCAAACTGGAGACTCCGGCCATTATCATGTCTCAGTGGAACACCCGAGCCCGAAAGGGCCTGCAGCAGCCAAAAGCTGAGGGAACCCTCGGCCTGATAGAGCCTCCCCAGGATGTTCTTCCAGAAGACAACTCGGACTCGCTCCTGAAACATTCTCCTGCCATGAACTGGTACGAAATCATAGGGATTATTCTCTCCCCTTCCCACTCCCATTGAATGGACATGGAATCAGCAACATTGTGGAACAGATTGATTACCTTTTCTCCAGGTCGAATGCTGCCACACTTCAGGATGTTAATATCAGCCCTGCATAAATCCATGAAGCCACAGATCAGCCGGTAATCACTGAAAATTATGGCTGTCATTTTGGTGATGTACTGATGACACTGGTATTCGGTGATGTTTCCTCTGTGATCTACCAAGCAGGACACCAAGTAACCTTTTCCAATAGGCTCATCAGCACATTCTTTGATCTGTCCAGGAAGATCCATGACAAAAACAAGTCTGTATATCACCTGCTATTTGAGGAGAATTTCATTTACTACCTTCCCAGCTATTAACACTCAGGGTTGGGCTTCCTTCCTCCATATAGGGAGACTATGTAAAAACCTTGACACAAATTTTAAGAAAAGGGGCTGGAATAGATATAAGAAGCAACTGTAGATCCCCTAAAAGTAGCAGGACAATGAAATGGGGGTGCCCCCCTCCACTGATCTCTTTCTGAAGAGCAAAGATTCAATCACTAGGAGGGCCATTAGAGCAAAAATACAATCACTCAGCAACTTAAGATACATTTGTTGGAATCTCCAGACAAAAGATGGTGCCCATGGACAGACAGGCAGCAGGCTGAGAGTGTAGGAGTGAGACTCAAATACAGCCAGGGCTTCTATCATTCAAGTCATTGAAAACTGCCTTAAATTTAATCCAGTACTCCTCGGGGAGCCATGACCGCCCTAGTATAGTCCAATAAGAAAAACCCATACTTGTATTTTCTCAAAAAGCTGCAAATGAGAGAGCAGTATTGCTGAGAGATACACACATGTGCACACATACATACACACACAAAATCAATGTTTATTATTCATTAACATTTATATACCACCTTATTTGCTAAGAAGCCATCAAGGCAGTGTACAACAATTTAAAACAATAAAACTTGAGCACAATAAAAATAAGAACACTAAAAACACTAAAAACATTAAAACTACATAATTGCAAAGGCTAAATTAAAAAGATGTGCCTTCACACCTTTTCTAAAAGCCAAGATTGTGGGGGCCCATCACAGTTCTTGAGGGAGCACATTTCACAGTTTGGGAGCAGCACAGGAAAAGGTCCTTCCGTGCATGCTTGACCAATGGGCCAAGTGCAGGTAACGGCACCCTCAAAAAGGTCTCTCCTGCAGATCCTAATACCCGAGCAGGTTCATAGTGAGATAGGTGTCCCCTTAGATAGTCAGGTCCTAGGCCATTTAGGGCTTTAAAGGTTAAAACCAACACCCTGAATTGAGCCTGGAGAGCAGTTGGCAAGCAGTTGCAGGTTTTTCCAGAGAGAGATAATATGGACCCAATACTGTGCACTGGTTAGCAGCCTAGCTGTAATTGTTGCCAAGTCAGACTGACTCAGGAAGGATCATGACTGGCACACCGAGTAATTGTGCAAATGCACTCCTTGCCACCACAGCCACCTGAAGATCCAGGGACAGCATATTGGGTCAAGGAGCATTCCCAAGCTATGGTCCTGATCCTTTAGGGGGAGCACAACCTCTTGCAGAGTAGGTTGAATCCCAATCCCCAAGTCAGGCCAACAACACCTCCATCTTGTCTAGGTTTGACCTCAGCTTATTTACCCTAATCTAGCCCATTATCAAACTCAGGCAACACGGCTCAAAGGTTTTGAATGTTTCCTTGCTGTTAAGTGACAAAGAGCAATAAGGATGGGTGTCGTCAGCATATTGATGGCACCTTACTCCAAAGCTCTGAAAGACCTTTCCCAGCGGTTTCATGAAAATATTAGGCAACATGGGGAACAAGATAGAACCCTATGGGACACCATAGGCCAACAGCTGTGGAGTTGAACAGTAATCCCCCACTCTGTCTCTCCTTTTTATCTAATACAAGTGAGTGCTTAGGCAGAGTAATGCACTGAGGGTCAAAAAACTGGGCTTCAGACCGAACAAGATGGAGATACTGTTTGTGAGTGGTTTGTCTGTCTGGTTAAGCGGTGTTCACCCTGTGTTGGAGGAGGCTGCACTCCACCCTAAAGGATCAGGTTCATAGTTTGGAGGTGCTCCTGTAAACTTCTGTTAGTCCAGAACAGGGCAGTTAAACTTAACTGGGACTGGCCAATACAATCATATTATGCTAATACTTTGCTATCTGCACCAGCTACCCATCCATTTCTGGGCCCGATTCACAGGTTTTTAATTTACCTGTATACTGCCCAGAGAACTTCGGTTACTGGGCAGCCTAGATGCATAATAAATGTGTTGCCGGTCCCACTTGTTTAAGACTAAGTCTGTTTACGTGAACTGAGAAACTCATCTTCCTCAAGATGCTTTAAACAAAATAGATATACATTCTGGGGGCGGCATTCAACTCAGCAATGTTTGTTTCTGCACAGACCACCAAAAACGCCTCCAAACTATATTCGTTTATAGTCATACACCACAAAATATTAAATTATTTTAAAGTACATTATTTCATACCTCATAGAACATTCTGCTTACATTTGGACTTTCAATAGTTAACAGGGTCTATCTACTGAATAAAGTTATCAACTCCCCGTCCTTCATAGAACAGACTAAATTAGCAAGTTTGCCGTTAATGTATTCCATATTCATCTCAACTGACTACCAAATTGTAGTTTCCATCTTTTCATTTGGCTTAAATTTCAATTCCCAGTGTAGCTAAATTAATAATTAGTTTTGTGTCTCTTGTTATCACCATCATCTTTTAATAAGTCCTAGAATTGCCAAAGGGTGTATTGGTAATGAACACCCAACTGAGATATTCACAAGTTATGAAAGAATCCACAATGGAGACAAATGGGAGTTCTTAGAATTACTTGTGAAAGAAGCCTCCGATACCAGGACTCTAGTTGTGAAATAATTTCAAACACAAGACCTCCTGGCCCGGTGCAGTTCATTTAAACTAGAGTGGGCTTCTTTCTGTGGTTTCCAAATGCTCAGGCCAACAAAGATATCCGCCATCAACTCACAACCAATGCTCAATTTCTAGTGATCCTAGTGAGAAGGCTTAGAGCTGGCGTTAAAACTGCAGAGCTGAGCCAACAGGCCAAGCTGGAATGAATTTCCAGTGGTGAACTGAATAAGCAAGACAGTAAAGGGGAGGTAGCACTACGGTGGGCCATTGATGTCAAGTTCAGCAACCTTCTCAACATAACTTTGGAAGAATTATCTCTCTAGATCTAGAGCAGTGTTCTCCAACCTTGGGTCCCCAGATGTTTTTGGCCTACAACTCCCAGCATGGGGCATGCTGGGAGTTGTAAGCCAAAAACATCTGGGGACCCAGGGTTGGAGAAGACTGATCTAGAGAATGCCTCAGATTGTGAGAAATAAAATATCCTTATCAAAGAGGTAACTGCAAATTCTAGTCAAATAAGGTTTTTAAAAGATTTTATTTGTAAAAAATAAAATAAAATCAAGTACTTGCAGCCTGTCCACTTATAAGCTACATAAGTTATTAAAACAATATCTAAGTGGCCAAGAATCTGCCATTATGGTTTGCCATGAACATAAGCCTCAAATCAACCTTCCACTTTGCCTGAACCTCCTTCAACAGAAGGCCCTTTACTTATGGGAACAACAGGCTGTTCTCGCAGATGTCCATTAGTGGACTCCAGTCCATAAAAGCTTATACCATAATAAATTTGCTAGTCCTTAAGGTGCTACAAAGACTCTCATTGTTGCTTACAACAGGCAGTTGTCTTCTTGCAACTGCTTCTTACTTAAATACAGATGTCTATCCGGTTGCACAAGGACAAACTCTGCCAGCCCCAACGTTAATAAGTAACTTTTTGTTGCAAGGACATTGACACCCTCTCAAAGCTGAGCCTGCACTCAGGAAGGAAGCAGTTTCCAACAATTACAGCTTCCAAAATAAAAGCAAAACTGACCGCATACTGCCCTTGGAGGAGGTTCAATAAAATAGGGCCCGGTGGATGCAAATGCAGCCATCACTTGAAATTACCATTTTTTAAAAGGCGTAAATGTACCTGAACATTTCTGTAACTGTGGCAAAAACAGCAAATACGAGCTACTTTCAATTTTAATGGCCTCAGCCTTCAACATTTTCACCATGCTTTCAAAATATCAGACAAGCATCTAAGACACCAAAGCCTAATTGAGGTGCTCAAGCTGTCAGGAGGACTTTACCACAGACAGTGGACTGACTGCCCCTCCAAACAAAAAAAACATTGAGGACTAGCATGCCTAGGAGATGAGTTCTAGCCTTGGCCTCTCACATACTAGCTTCCTATGCAAGGAAACTGTTTGTAAGGGAAGCATTCAGAGCAGTCCACTCACAGGTTTACAATCATGAAAAATACACAATAGATAGAGAAGATGAAAGTTCCTTCTACAACTCTGACAAAACCAAGATTCACGGTGCATCTTGACTGGATGAGAAGAAAGCATGCTAGTTTGCTAATATGCCATCAATAAGTGGTGTGGCCAAGCTGCATGTCCCAACTATGCTTGCTGGCAGACATTTAGTTCCTCGGAATCCTTCCCATGTGCAGCTTTAAGCATCCTGCAATTTCATGCTCCCCCATCATCCCACACTTTAAAAAGACTCCCACACTATTGCATGTTACAGTACAATGATTTTCAAAGTATGTTATGGGGAACCATGAGGCTCCCTGGAAGATTAGGAGTATGTTCTAGGGTAGCCTTTCCCAACCTGGTGACTCCCAGATGCATTGGATCGCAACTCCAAGCATTCCCAAGCCAGCAATGCTGGTTCTGCGATTATGGGATTTGTAGTCCAACACATCTGGAGGGCACCGGATTGGGGAAGGCTGTTCTGGGTGTGCTCTCGATTCACACACAGTTGCAGTGAGGCCCAAGAGGGATGGCCAGAGCTTCATGGGAACAGACTGCACTGGACACTGCCCCAGCATCCTCTTGTTGTGTATTGAGTTTCCACTGCAGGCATGTCAGGGTACTTTGGCAGCCAGTGTGGAAAGAGTTGCTTCAAGGGAGAATGTTTGAAAAACAACAACAACCTTATTCTACTGGAATGTGAAAAACCTATAAGCCTCCTTAAAATCCCACTTTAACAGCCATGTAAATTCAGTGTTTGACCAGTTTTGTGGCTGGAAATCGATGAAAGTTGTCTAGTGTGTGCAACTGGTGTTACTAATCCAACTGGATTTTTACAGAATCATTCACTGGATGACTTAACACGCTGCCTTATCTGCATCATTAGCCACATGCTGCATAAAGCATTAGCATCCCATTAAAATCCTGCACATTCTCCTTTGCATTTATATGCTTTTACCTAAGATTTATAGTGCAACATTTAGAACAGTGAAAAACAGTGTTGGTGTAAAAAATGAATGTTAACTTTGCTGCAATAAGGAACCATTTCCGGACTGAAAAATAGGCTACAAATAGCTTGAGTGTAAAGGCCAATGATCTGAACAGTCAAATACAATCTTTCGTCAACTGATCCACAGTTAAATAAGTATATAAAAAATTATTAGAACAAAGAATTATATTAACTACAAATCACAGATGTTTACTAGAAGACTCCAGTCCCTGCTAGAACTTCACAGACCTCCAAGCCTGATCGTACGGACACCCTCTTCCTTCAGCAAATGCAATGGACTCTGGTGCTCCTGGGACACTTGATGTGTGCCACTGTGAAGACGGCTGCTCTGTGTGCACGGTTCACACACTTCCCCCTGAATCCTGTCTTCCTCTTCCTGAGTGCCTGCTGTTACAATCATATGGTCAACAGAAGCTGGGCCATGTGTCTTAAGGAGGAAGGCAGAGAGCAGAAGTTCCTTGGAGGAGTCGCAGGCCAGGGGTGTGCTCCTAAGTGAGGGCTACGTGGGCCATAACTTCGGCGAGGCTAGGAAGCAAAGGGGCCCTCACTGCTATCAGATGGCTCCACGATGCAGTAAGAAGGTAGGTCAACGCTTACACAAGGTTGTTCATGGCTATATGAAAAAAACTGACAACGTTTGACTATTTTTTATTTTTTTAAATTTATTATATTTATTAGTCGCCCATCTGGCTGGTCACCCAGCCACCCTGGGCAATGTACAACTAAAATAATACAGTAAAACAATACAATAAAATATGATAATTAAAACAGTATAAAAAATTTCTTTTAAAATCCTAACCCACCCCATATTCCCGCCTGAACAGCCATGTTTTTAATGCACAGCGGAAGCTCATCACGGAGGGGGCATGGCGAAGGTCACTAGGCAGGGAGTTCCATAACGTGGGGGTCGCCACAGAGAAGGCCCTCTTCCTAGTCCCCACCAGCCTGGCAGCCTGGGATAAGGAGAAGGCCGTCTGTGGCAGATCTTGTTGAGCAGCCTACTTGATGTTGCTGGAGGCACTCCTTGAGATAAACTGGGTGTAGGGTTTTAAAGGTCAAAACCAACACCTTGAATTCAGCTCGGCAAGCAACTGGTAGCCAGTGCAACTCCTTAAGCACTGGCGTGATGTGATCACGCCGGCAGCTGCCCTTAATCAGGCGAGCCGCCGCGTTCTGTACCAGCTGAAGCTTCCGAACCGTCTTCCAGGGTAACCCCACGTAGAGCGCATTACAGTAGTCTAGGCGAGAGGAGACCAAGGCATGAACCACTGATGGAAGCAGATGATTAGGAAGGTAGTTAACCAGCATGTAGCCAAACCCTAGCACACGCACTTACAGAGACACTTGCTGCATTTGCCATTCATGCAGGTCACTACCGTTATGATTCAACTGGAGTATCTGGTCATCAGTTTGAGTCATTGACCTGGAAGTGAAACCTTCACACACTTATGTCACATTTGTCATCAACTTCCACCCCTGCCAACTAACTCAAAAAGCTCCCAACTCATACACTGGGAATTAATAATATACAAAGCCTCGCTGGTTAGCTACATCCTTCCAGATGTATTTGTTCTTCCAAGATGACCTGTTCCATGGGATTACTACAGATTAAAACTTTCCAAGTCTTGCTATCAGTGCAGGTGCTGCATTGAAGCAAGAGAGAAGGAAAGCCACAGGCATCACTGACTTGCTCTTAGAGGAAAAGTGCTCAGAACAGCCTCAGCGGAGCAATAAGAGAAGCTTTTTACTGGAAAAAGCATGTGTACTAACGACCTGAAAGCAAACTCTTTCAACGATGATACAAACAATTATGGATTCATCAAAGGCTGAATGCTCTTTGAGTAAACATAGCATTCTGCTGCTTTCTACCCTAAAACCTATGAGTAGAATAAGCTATATAATTACTCAAGTATGTTATATCCAGCTAGCACACCACCTTAAAAACTACTTTTTGTAGCATGAGTGTATCAGATGCTAATGAACCAACAATTCTAGACTTTTTCCTAAACCCTGAAACAAACTCAAGTTAAGAATTTACATTTACTTACATCAGTAACCAAGTCTGAAGAGCATTAGCAATTTAAATAATACTGCAAATTCTAGATTAGAATTGTAGGGACTGTCACAGTCCATTCTATTGAAATTATAGTAAACCAACAGCTTATATCAACACCAGAGTGTTTTTTAAATCATAACTCAATCTAGTTACTTTGCAGGTTCTGATTTTCAGCTACATACTGGGCTGGCCCCTCCCTGCAATTGCAATGGATGATTTGATTATTTATTCGCAGATCTTTGTCATTCCCATTATTTGTTTCTTTCCTTCCTTCTTCAATTTTCCTTTTTTATTACTTTTTTAAAGGTCTATGCCTTTTATCACTTGCTAAAGTTCTCTGGAGAAATGTGTGTAATTCTCACTGTTGAGGAGTTCAAGCTGGAGTATCTGTTCCTTGAGCATCAAGTATTATTGTGAATTGTGATGAAACATAGGATGTTGCTTTCCACGATAAACCATTTCCCCATTTGTTTTGCCCGTGCCCTAGTAACATCCAGATCAGATTACTGAAGTGTGTCGTAGGTGAGACTGCCTGGGAAAGGTACTCAGAAACTTCTGTAAAGACTGCAGTAGCTGCGCAATTGGCAGGAACATACCTTGCCAGTACTGAAAGAACGCTATCTGTTTCTAGGCCCAATTCAAAGTGCTGGTGCTAATCTTTAAAGCCCTTTACAGCTTGGGACCAGCGCACATGAAGGATTGCTTACTCCCATATAAACCTGTCTTGCAGCAGAAATGCTCGACCCACAGTTGCATCCAACACTGCCCCAATAAATTGAATTTTCTTCATAGGTACGAGGACTGATATCTTTCTGTTCAGACAGAGTCCCAAGGCTTCCAACAAATCCAGAGTCGTCCGTAGGGCATTCCATAGACGTTGCTCTGATGAGTCCACCATAAGCCAGTCGTCGAGGTATGGAAACACCTGTATGCCTCGCGTCCGAAGGCTGGCACAGACCACAGCGACACATTTGATGAAGTCTCTCAGAGCTGTCGACAGACCAAACAAGGACAACGAACTGGAAGGTCTCTCCTCCCATGCTGAAGCGAAGGAACTTCTGACTGTCCGGGTGGATTGCTATGTGAAAGTAAGCATCCTGCAGATCGATGGATGCAAACCCATCAGGTCCTGCAAAGAAGGGGCAGGATTGATTGGAGGGTGACCATCCGGAACTTCTTGGGTGTTATGAAGAAGTTGACAGTCCTGAGGTACAGGACCGGTCGAAGCCCTCCGTCCCTTTTTGGCACCATGAAGCACCTGGAGTAGAGGTCCTTCCTGCTGGAGAGAACTGGGAACAGGTTGAATCACCCCTTTTTGAAGTGAGGAAGTAACCTCCTCCAGCAGCGGTGGTGATGGCTGTGTGGTCCGGATGTCAAGAAAAGGAGGGAGGGTGTCGAACTCAATCCTGTACCCATGCTGGATGATATTCTGTACCCAGCGATCCGTTATTTTCTTCCATGATGGTAGGAAGCGGGACAGGAGATCGTTGAACTGGACTTGTGAAGTAGTCTGAATGTTGTGGGTCAAGACAGGAAACGAGTCAAAGTTGCCATTTTGAAAAGTCCCCTCCTCTGCAGGAGCCCCAGTACCTAGGCTGATTGAAAGAGTGTCTTGGCGCCTGGGGCTGCTGTGCACGAGGGTGATGTTCCTGCACATTCTGTTGAACGAAAGAGGCCTAGTACTGTACTGAAGAAGATGGAAGTCAGGCCCACCTCCACTGTCGATATGGTTTGGATGATGGCTATGGGCCGAAGCCCATCTTCCTGGCATTCACCCTGGCCTTCTGTACTGCATCTAGAGCAGGGCTCTCCAACCTTGAGTCTCCAGATGTTGCTGGCCTACAGCTCCCAGCATACCCTGCCAGCATGGCTAATGGCAAGGGATTCTGGGAGCTGTAGTCCAGGAACATCTGGGGACCTAAGGTTGGAAAGCCCTGATCTAGAGAGTCGTCTGTCGAAGCACTGAACAGGCCTTCCCTGTTAAATGGTAAATCTTCAATCCTTGATCACACTTCAGGAGCCAGGGAGGTCGAGCGCAGCCAGGCATGGTGTCTCAAGGCGACAGAGACGATGAGGGAGCGACTATGGCAATCTGCTTGGTGTCTCGCAGTACCAATCTATTGATGGGACAGGCTGGTGGCTTCGGACTGGAACACCCGAGCCAGTTCTCTCTTTTCGTCGGGTAGGTAATTACAGGGCACCCATTTTTTCCAAAAGGAAAAGTTGATAACAGGCCATGGTAATTAGCCACCCAAAGTCCAAGAGAACTGGACCAATAGATCCGCCTGCCAAATCCATCAAGTCGCTTCCCTTCTTTATCCACCAGGGTAGAGTGTTGCCTGCCTGACCTAGATTGGGCGGACTCGACAATTATCAAGTTTGGTACAGGGTGCGAGAAATTTTGCGTCCTCCTCTCGCACCCTGTACATGGATTCCAAGCGCTTCGTCGTCACAGGAGTGGAGGCTGGAGTTTTCCAGGTGTTCTGCACCATCTCCAGCAGTGTTGGGAGAAAAGGGATAAGCGTTGGTGTTGATGTTGTCGATGAAATTACATCAAACACTGGATCCCTCGTCTTCCTTTCTATAGCCTTCGTCTCCATGCCCAGCGCCTGAGCCATTCGCTGTACATGGTCGACAAAGTGCCCCAAATCTCCTGAGGGCAAGACAGCTGCCTGAGACCCCACTTGCTGATCTGCGGGTGACAATTCTGACGTTGCAGAGTCCAAAGAGGCGGAATCTGAGGAGTAGTCCTCCAAGGGTGGGGGAGCATCGCGCCATAGGCAACTCCAGACTTGACTTCACCAGGCCATGACTCGCTGGTACTGCCAATGTTGTTGCCTGTGTAGCCTCTGGCGACTTGGACTGGTGTACCGAGCGCTGCTTGAGCAGAGAGCTGATCCCTACGGGGAGGTGAAGCTGATCTCGATTCAGCCCAGTAATGAAAATATTGTTGGGATCGTGGTGAGTCACATTCCTCCCAGGCAGACCTATCCCTGTGGTAGACGTAATGAGTCCCCTCGACATTTGTAGCTCTCGTGATAGGAGCGCCCAGTGGAAGCCACCGAATACTCTGACCCAACTTTGTACATGGGGGATCGGAAGCGATGGTCCCTTTCCCCCACGTAATGGGTTCGGCCCAGGCGATCCTGGCGTGGCGACACCCACACCACCTCCAGAGGAGGGCTGCGGTCTTGGTGTTGTCGGTGATGCAATGCCTCTGTACCACTCAAGCTGGATCTCTCTCAGGTGCGACGCGTCGATTCCATAGGCTCACGTTGAGGAGCAGTAAGAAAAGGACAACTTGATGATCTCGCCCTCCGAGACCTGTACTCCTGAGCCCGTGGAGCCCTTCGGAGTCGGGGAGCGAGACAGGCTACGTCGGGTATCCACCGCTTCTGATGTCAAGGCCAAGAAAGCAGTATCAGTTGCGGCCCTCAATGTTGAGGGGACCGTGTTGGTCGCTGCTTTTGGTATCAACTCAAGTTGTGGAGAGGCAGCCTTATGGGGGGCAAGCTCGGCAGCTTTGGCTTTCACCTTTTTCGCTGCTTTGCGGTGCTTGCGCCTCTCGGCGTCATCTTTAGTTTTGTGCGCCTTCTTTGCAAGCTTCTTAGCTAGCAGGGCCTCCAACGACCTCCCTGGTGTCGAGGGGCATTCGTCCGTGGCCATGTGAGTTGGAAGGGTCCTGGGCTTGGGCGGAGGTGGAGCTATTGATGCCGTTGGAGTGGGCACTGCCGCAAGGGCCTTGTGCCATAGAACTGCCTTTAACTTGTCCGCCCTGTGTTTTCTGGCCTGGCGGGTGAAAGCTTGGCAATGATGGCATGAGTCAACCACATGGCCTTCCCCCAAACAAAAAAGACATAGGGAGTGCCCATCGGCAGGGGGCAACTTTGCTCCACATTTTCGGAAAGCCGCCTTAAGAGGCATGGCACCTCGTAGAGTAGAATTTTTTTATTTTTTTTACAACACCACGCTCAGTTGAAGCACTGCTAGTAGAAGGAGAACCTCCCAAAAACCAACTAGCCGCAATGGCGGTCGAAGAGGAACTGAGGGAATGGGCAGGAGCCCCGCTAGGGAGCACACATGATGGGGGAGGGGATCCCACCCGATTTTCCTCAGCTATAGAACTTTCCCGAACCAGTCGCAGCACAGGCGCAGAGCCTATATGTGTGATGAACAGAGACCACAAAGAAACTTGGTATTGTCCAAGCAGGGTTTTTAAAGAAGTGACTTCACAGCTGCTTCATTTAAGGCAGTCACGACTTTCTCTTACTGAAGCATTCACTACCTCCCAGACTCAAATTAGTCACTCTCCCTTGATTAGATGTTATCAACCAAAATGGGAAAGGGCAAGTCTACTATCTTGTCAACATCCTCAAGCAGCAACAACTGGAACTTATCCAAGCAAAAGCAATCACTGTGTGTTAAACTGTTACTTATAGTTCTCATGTACCCTTCCTTGATAGCAAGACAAAGATGGTCTAAATCTAAAATAGAGGTTTATGTTCCACTCATGAAAAGAGCCTCAGAAAAGAAACATCCCAGTTTACAGCCATTATATGTTATTTAGAACATTAATAAAGTTCTTTTAAAAATGCATTCAGTGTCTGCATCTGAACAGGAGTTTAGTACTTGCTTTGGTGAAAATAAAATTAAGATTCCAATCCCACACCCCATCCAATCTCCCTCGGTCTTACCTCTGATATGGTGGATTTGCAAACCTCTCTAGCCACTGATTCGAATTTTGGATCTGTAGTCAGGTTCAACTTGTAGTTCCACAACAGCTAGAGAGAAGGCAACACACACAAAATAAAGCTTAGTTTTTATATCGCAGAAGTCTTTCATGAACTAGGATAGCAAACAGGCTTTTGGTTCAGACTTAAAGCAGCAACTCAGCCTCAACTACCAATAATTTGACTAAGGGATTGAGACTTGGTGCAGCTTCAAGTCAGATTTAAACCTATGCAAGCACAAGCCAATCAATATATTCCCCCAAATATTTTCAAAATATTCTCAAGCACACAATATTAATATACGTCTTCATTGGTAGAATCTAAGAATATTGACTTTAGGGAAGAATGAAGTTATAAGCAAATCTCAGCTTTTTCTGAAGTTAAATGAGAACTTATCTCACCATCATGCCAAGAACAATAAAAAAACAATAGATCTGATCCAACTGCCCCTAATAGCCCTCTAACAGCTCCATACCATGCAACCATCCCAGCATTAAGACAGTTACCTGGTATGTATCTGTTGCCCTCTGCTATTCTTAATATGCTATTTTAATGACATCTTATTGTTGTAAATCACTGAATAACTGTTTCAGGCAGACGAGTGACAAATTAATAAGAAACACACATAAGAGTATGACCAGCTCCAAAATATGCTGACCATATGTTTAATGCCACCTCAGAAGACTTTAACGTGCAAACCTATGCATGTTTGGAAAGAAAAAAAAAAGGCCTACAACTCCCAGCTGTGCTGGCTGGGGCATGCTGGAAGCTGTAGGCCTTTTTTTCTTTCCAAACATGCATAGGATTGCACCCTTAGTATTTCTATTGTTAAACACATAGATTTGCATTTTATAAATGCAATAAATAAAATGAACAGTACAGATTTCTCTTAAAAAGACACAAGTAGGGAAAACTGAGCACCTCAATCTATGAATTGGGAGTCACAGAAACATAGCAAATAAGCACTATTGGGGTCACCCATACAGATGCTCCCACAGCCTTCACTCCCCCCCCCCACACACACACCAAAAAGCATATAGTATTAAACAATGGTAGCTGCCAGCCTCCACTCCAGACCCTCTTTTTCTGGCTTTACCACGGGGGAGAAAGAATAAAACATTACAGTTGCCATAGGGTGGGCTTCTCCTGCCCCTTCTCCTTGCAAAATGTCTGTTTTTGCTTTGCTTTTTATTTTTATCTTACACAGGGCAACTGAGTGCACCGTCATGCACAGTGCTGGCCAAGGCTTCAACTGCCCGCCGTCTTAATTCCCCCAGAGAGCCTGTGGGCCCATGTAGGAATCTGGGTGGGTAATGAATTTGGGGGAAATTGATTTCGGTGTGATCTTCCTAATAATCTGGGTGAATAAATTAATTTGAGGAATTTATTAGAAGTGATTTGGAGAAATTAATCGGCTTGCCCTTGGTGAAACAGGCATCCCTTTGGAGAAGAAAACTGGATTCAAAGGAGTGGTTTTGTATTTTGGGGCTCAGATCCCACCTCTACCACTCAGGTTCTTGGGCAAGTTACTTCTCTTTCAGCATCACCTAGTTTTTCTTCTGCTAAAAGGTTGTTCTGTGACTGGCCATGCCTTCCAGCAGCCATGGTAGCCATTTTGTGACATTTTCTCAAAATTCCAAACAGTTCCCACAAGCTCAAAAATGTTGGGGATCCTGCTATACCGTTACAATGCATTGCTCAGCCCTGCGAAGCAGCACAGCACTGTGGCCATAGCAGAAGTGCAGGAATGTGCCAGTTCCCGCTCGGCTGCTTACCCAGGGGCAACTACTGCATGTGGCAAACTGCACAGCTCACCAACTACTTACTTCTCCATTTTAACTAAGGTACTATCCAGTGCCTATATAATGCAAAGATCATGATATTCCTATAAAGATTATCACCAAAGAAAGCTTCTAACAAGGAGGCATTCTACTGGAAATCAAAATGTTGACTGCCTACATAGGTGGCCACGGAAAGGTAAAGAATTTTCCTATTTGGAGGAGATAGAGCAGGATTTCAGAACATTGCCCATTTGCCAAGAGCAAATATGATAAATGGAGCAAGCACCAGACTCCAAGAAAAACAATACACTTACGTGGTTGCAGTCTGATGAAATTTCATTGTCCGGCTAGAAAAAGAAAGAAAATGACATTGATTCAGAATAGGTCAGGATACACCGCCTTCCTTCCATGCAAACAGGCAAATGCTATTGTTTCAGAATAACGCGCATTATTAAACTAGCCTTGCACATCAGTCTACAAAGGTTAGCATCCCACAGGTTAAATGCAGGTTTATCTAATCTAATCAATTTCTGCCACCAAGGGGTTGGCATTGATTCAAAGGCATCAGCTACATGTTTTTAATGTTCCCTTTACATTGCTTTTCCAAAAGTCTTATTTCATAAAGCAATATAGCTTAGACAGGCCGGACGTTTGTACAGCTTACAAGAGTTCCATCAAGCAAAAGCCAGCAGGTTTCACTAATGAATGCTCAATGTCTCTCATGGCCTCTTCAGATTGTAGACTGGTCAACACTTTTTCCTGTCCATGTGTCACAATTTACAATTATGAATCGCAAATCCATAGTAAAAATAATTGCTAACAAAATCCACAGGAGTATTAGTCTGTCCCCTTTGGACCTTAATTACGTAAAACCAAGAGCAAAAGACCAGAAGAGATCTCCTCAATTCACTAAACATTTTACGATCTATGGGGTCTCCCCCCTCAAGAACTGTCCACAGAGAGTAACAGCCTTAATGAGAAGCTGCCCCATTCAGCCCTCGTTCTCCCCGAACTACCAGCTGCAGCTTGATTAGCTGGAGACATCTCCTCAGCCAGTTCTTCAGACTTCTTAGTATGAATTCTCTGGCTGCCTCCTGTGTGTGGAACTCCCTCCTTGAACATTATGTGGTGTCACCTCTTCCACTCCACCTTCAAAGTCAGGGCTGGCCCTCCCATGAGGCGGGGTGAATCCCCTGCCTCAGGCAGCAGATCTGAAAGGCTGGCAGATCCTGCGAGTTCCATGCATCCGCCACCAGGAGTCCCGATGCCACCTGCCCTATGCCTCTCAAAGTGAGGCCTAGGCAGCTGGCCACTCTGGAGAGCCACACAAGCCAGCAAGGCTGCAGCAAGGGAGTGTCCAGCACGACTCTCCACAGAGCCTGTCCATCCCAAATGCCTCACTCTGAAGGGTCCTTCCTTGGAGCAAGGCACTGGCAGGGAGGTGACCCCTGAAATCACCTATGCTGCCACAGCACAGCCAGTCTCCAGGCCCACCTCCATGCCAACGCCTCGCTCTGAAGAAGGACCCCTCAGAGCAAGGTATTGAGGAAGGTGGCGGCTGGCAGGGGGATCCACATGGTGGTGGTGGCGGCGGCAGCGGCGGCTGGCAGGGGGAGTTATGTGACAGCGGCGGCAGCTGGCAGGGGGACCCATGTGGCAGCTTGCACTCCCCCCTCCTGACAGTGGCATGCGGCAGTGGCTCACGCTCACCAACCGCCCCCCCTCCTTAGCATGGTGGCTTGCGCTCCCCTCCCAGCAGCAGCATGCGGCAGGAGGTCTTGCACCGGCCTTGCTCAAGGTCCTCCGAAATACCTACTAACTTTTCTTTGAGGCCTTTAGATTAACCATGCTTAAGTACTTGCAAGCATATTGGCTCACATTCACCGCTCGCTATCCCCTTTTCTCCTCCCTCTACTGTCTTTTCCCATGTCAATTAGCGCCATCTTTGGCAGCAGGGGCATTGTTTTGCTCATGACACTCTAAAGCAGCATGCGCACTGATGGAGCTATACATTTTAAAACAGGAACAGTTCTATCCAGCCACAGCCAAGAGGCCATGAAAACCTTCATCTTCCCTGGTTCTCCCCTTTCTGCTAGCTCCAGTGAAATTCATTGCGACTTCAAGTTGGATTGCAGAGCGCTGCTCACTCCACAACAGCCGCTTGAGGCGACAAGGTACAGATGAACAGGCATAAGCTTCGCAACCTTAATCTGGGTTGGTCTGCTTGCTCCTACCTAGAGCTTCTCCTTTATCACAGCCTTTGCCAACTTGGATCCCTCCAGATGCTTTGAACTACACCTCCCATCAGCCCCAGCCAACATGGTCAAATGTCAGGGATGATGGGCGTTGAAGTCCAAAGCATCTGGAGGGACCCAGGTTGCGCGAGGCTGCTTTATAGCAAAGGTTCTAGGCCCGTCAGGCTCAATTCAGCCACTCTACCATCATGATCACTTGTTGCTTCTATTTTTCAAAGCAGCCATTTGATACAGGCAAGAATTAGTGGTACTATCTCTGAACACAGTGACCCCTGTGTCACCTTTAGCAAGAGGTGCAGGCATGAGGAAGCACTCTGCATTGTAAGGAGATGCTTATGAAACCTAAAGGAAACACAGCTCTACATTCTGTTCCTCAGTGCACAATGCTGCTGCCCGCCTGTTTTACCCCTTCGGAAGAAAATGAGGTAAAAGTTTAACTGCCATGTTTTGTTTCAATAACTGAGGGTTAATGCTTTTTACTTGAGGCTTATGCCTGAGCAAAGTTACAAATATGGCGTGCTGCTGGCAAACTGGCAGCTACTGTGACCACTAAGCGGTGAAAAAATGAAGCCAGGTTTCTGTCCTTATATATGGGAAGGTGGGATCGAAATTGGTACCACCTGATTGGAGAATAACTGAACATTCTAAGAATGCCCATTCGTCCCAGGTCTACACAGAGGTGGGGTGACGGAATGCTGGCCGAAGCTGACTGGCTGGAGGGTTCTGCCTGGAGCTAATATAAGGAGCCAGGGTGAGTCTCACAGAAGAGTTTGCCTGAGGAAGAGTTGTCAGGAGGTGTCTTCGGGAGAGGCTGGGGAGCCTGGAGGACACATCAGCCAGGAAGAGGAGCAGCCACAAGACCAGAAGGCCCAGCTGAGAGCATGTGAGGCAGAAGGAGCCAGCGTGGCGTAGTGGTGAGAGTGCTGGACTGGAACTCGGGAGATCTGGGTTCTAGTCCCCGCTCGGCCATGAAACTCACTGGGTGACTCTGGGCCAATCACTGACTCTCAGCCTAACCTACCTCACAGGGTTGTTGTGAGGATAAAATGGAGGGGAGGAGGAGGAGGACTATGTAAGCCGTCTTGGGTTCCTTGCAGGAAAAAAGGTGGGGTACAAATATAATAAATAAATAAGTGGGGAGAGGAAAACTCCTGGAGCAGCCTTCAGAGGAAAGAAGAGTTGAAGCCTGAGAAACAGTGGGTGGTGGTGCTCTGAAGACTGAGCAGCTGCTGAACCAGACTGAAAACTTCAGGAGAAGCCCAGTGAACAGCCTTGAAGGTTCCAGGGGGAAGTCAATCCCGACCAGAGAGAAAGAACTGGGGTGGAGCTTTATAGGGGAATTGGCTTACGTTTGGTTAGAGGTAGGAAACTGGGGCTTCTAACACCTGATTAGTGGTAAAAGTAATGGCATAGAAACCCTCTTTAAAAGTAGTAACAACATTCGTAAATAATAAGCTTTCTTGCTTTATTTTTTTTGAATAAAATACTCATGCCTGACACCTTTAGGGGAAAGTTGTATATTAAATAAAAGGGGTTTAGTTTAATAGTGGCAATGTTAGTGAAGGGGGGGGGAGTACCCAGTGGTGAGGGGCGATCCTCCACATTCGGGGATGGGAGCGAGTTTGCCTTACAGTAGAGAGCCCCACCCTAAGGAGAGGTTCTCCATACTCCTTCACAGCTGGCTCAGCTTGTCTGAATGTGGAAAGCTAAGCAGGGTCAGGCCTGGTTATTACTTGGATGGGAGACCCCCTCCTCTAGTTTCCTGCATTGAGCAGGGGGTTGGACTCGATAGCCTTGTAGGCTCCTTCCAACTCTATAAATATGAAATCTATGAAACCCTGACCAGTTAACATGCTCCATTCACATTCTGCATCAACAAAGAGTGTCTAAAAGCTACACTGGCTAAGGCTCTGAAAAAATGAAGAAGACACAAAACTATTTCATTTTGGTTTTCTAAAGTCAACAGTGGAAAAGGAAAGTGATACAAGCTTCATATAGCCTTTCAATGGGAACACACCACAGCAAACAGGATGCAGTATTTTTAACCACAGAGGAGTCCACTTCTCAGAAAACAATTTGCCACAGGCTTATTGAGCACAGCTATTGGGAAAGTGCTATTCTAATTCAGTCCTACTGAATTGCTCCTCTCTTCGCAAAAGCAAGGAAGGAATAAAACATGGGATTTAAGCCATGTGTCTCCTCATCTACTGACATATACTACCAAGTTAAGTTTTTAAGATTAGCATAATTTCATGCAACAACTTTAGTGTTCATATACTAAAACATGACAATAAGATTTAACAACAGAACATATACCTCTATTTAGCCTTAAGTTCATGTTCAGTGGTCTAGCTGCAGGTCAAAGAAAAATGTATTTAAATATTATAGTGACCAGCACCAGCAGCTTAAGAGCACGGGCAACCAAGCACCTAGAATTTTTCCAGCCTTACTAACTTGCCCAGTTAGGTGAGCTAGTCTGAACATTAGCTCATACTTGTTTCAGTATGCCCACTAAGTTTCTGTTTGGGAATGAACACAGCAGCAAAGTTGGCAAACGTTTTTGGCAGCCACCGATAGCGCCATTACACAGAACACGTGATTATCCTCTTGGGCAAATGAATGCTTCCTTCAGCGCCACACTAAAACATTAGCTTATTTTTAGGTTATGAACTGCCTTTACCTTAACTGAGTTACCCATTAATTACTTTTGCTCTTTCTTGAAGTATAGAGTTAAATGTGCTTCCTAATTTAATCCAGCAAAAAAGTGCCCCAGGAATCAAAAGTCTGGGAAACATTGATCTAGAGCAGGATTCTCCAACCTTGGGTCCCCAAATGTTGCTGGACTACAGCTCCCAGAATCCCTTGCCATTAGCCATGCTGGCTGGGTATGCTGGGAGTTGTAGGCCAGCAACATCTGGGGACCCAAGGTTGGAGAGCCCTGCTCTAGAGATTGGGACATGCTGCTGCTGCAGCAACCTCAGACTGTAATCAAGGCTGTCCTATATTCATAACAAGAACAAGCCACAGAACATTTCCTTGTAGAGCCTAGCAAAGATGCAGCCAATTTGCTTCCTAAACAGGCCTGTGGCTCAGCTTGTCTGAGCGTGGAAAGCTAAGCAGGGTCAGGCCTGGTTATTACTTGGATGGGAGAACCCTCCTCTAGTTTCCTGCATTGAGCAGGCGGTTGGACTCGATAGCCTTGTAGGCTCCTTCCAACTCTATGATCTATGAATCTATGAAATACCCACTACCTTCATGGTATGCAAAGCTGGGGTCATTTGTGTTGTAATGCTCCCAGAAAAAGGGACATCAAGACAAAGTCTAGGGGCCATAGGCCTTGGTGAAATGGCTGAAGATGCTGGTTTCTCCTTCCAGGTGCTCAGAAAAGCAAGGGATGCTGAGGACAAATGTATCCTACAAGGTTTACATTAAATGAGAGGCAAGTTAGGTGGCACTTCACGCCTTCATAGAAAAATAAGCCTCTAACAATACAGGCTTACTGATCCAGGTAGCTTTAGCAGGGTTACATAGGAATGAACTTAAGAGGAAATCATGAACTCCCATCAAGCCTCTCCAAAGTGTTTTGTATAGTATACATGCACAAGCTCAAGAGCAGAGTACAATGTAGGAAGGGAACCTTGGCTGACTGGATGATGACAAGGAAGTCAAATCCCTATAGAAAAGTTCTACAAAACTTGTACTTACTGCGCAGAAGAAAATCTCTCTCCGAAAAAGAACCAGCAGGCTCCTATGTTTAAACCTCAACACAGAGGGGCAAGTTGCTATTGTCCTACTGTCATTCTGAAGAGAATTAAAGCATGGAGGGGGTGAGGGAGTAGAAAGGAGAAATGAACTACGAATCAGCTCTTCCAACTTGATCAAGTATAGGGTAACTTCCAAAAGATTCACTATAATCTCCTGGAAGTAGCAGTGGGCCTCCCCCACCACCAAAGCCACCTGCCCACTCACCACCAAAGCCGTCGCCAAAGCCCCCACTCGCTACCCAACCAGTCCTCCCTGTGTTTTGTTTGTTTGTTTGTTTTTACCTGGGGGGGTAGCAGCAGCTCCTCCTTCCCCTCCCCCTCACCCCACCGGCCCTGCTGACAAAGTGCTGTGGCAGTGGCACCCAGCTGGCCAAGCCTGCAGGACCAGTGCACTATTTCATAGGAAAGTAGAGTTGGAAGGGGCCTACAAGGCCATCGAGTCCAACCCCCTGCTCAATGCAGGAATCCAGGCCAAAGCATCCTGCAGCTGTCTAGCTGCACCTTGAATGCCTCAACAATCTGAACTAATCAGATGCTGCCTTGAGGGGAGACTTGGCCAATAAGGGCACAGGAACAATGTAGAGATCGCCCCCACCAGCCCTGTTCCCCAAAGGTGGTACCTAATTGGTTCGGATAACTGCTACTCAAAATGTAAGGAAAACATTTTTCTTTGTAAAACATTTGGCAGGGAGGGCGAGAAGGTGGATGGCAGCAGCTGCGGCAAGCTCAGGGGCAGAGATGGGCCCTTCTGAGCCTCTGAACCCTCGGCAGCTGCCCACCCATGCTGACCCCTGACCTGACGCTAGGCCTACCTGTGGAAGGCGTTCTTACAGGGAAGCACCTACTTACAAGTTAACAAATATTCACAACCTTAAGGGGACAATGCTAACTACTTCTTCATGCTACATAGGATGAAGAAAAAAATGTGAGACTGCTTTCCTTTCCTGCCCCAGTTATCTGACTGTTGTTCCCAACCACCCGCAAAAAAGACCCTGGCTGGGTTTGCACGGTGGCTAGTTGTGCAAACCCAGTCAGTGTTTCTTAGCCATGGCTTCAAGGCTACCCTTCGAAGCCATGGCTTGTTCTAGGGTTTACTGTAGGCACCCTGGCTGAGTGTGTGTTGTGCAAACCCAGTCACTACTTCCTCCTTTAAGTAGATACAAGCTACTGAAACTGACCACGCTCACCTGAAATCACAGCCTAGGATCTTACAGATTGCTGGACTTTTCTTTCAAATTTTCATGTCTTCTTATCCAAAAGAACTCAGTACTAGGATCAATAGTAAATTGTACTCTACATATTCATTTATACAACAGTTCTGCTGTCCTTGGGCATACTCTGCTTTTAGAAAAGCTATTACTGATTGGGGGGAGTATATATGCCCTATAATAGAGAACATTTTATATAGATTTAATGAAAATGAGTAAAGACACCTGGAGATGTAAAATTTCAAGAAATGTTGATGTAATGGGGGGGGGGAATACCTGCTGCCCCCAATTTTGGGAGAAGTTGGAATGGAAAAAAAATGGGGAAAATTGAAATATATGCAGTACTGGTATTTACTTTCATAACAAACCTAAACTTCTTTTACTGCTTTAACATAAAATGCATTGTTCATAACTTAGCATATACAATTATGCTATTTGGCATGTTTTAGGAATTTTTCAGAGCAATTTTATTTAAACTGATATCTTTTGGTTGCCTTTTAGGGTAAAACCCTCCAGCAGTACCTTACATAAAAGAATCCTGTGCATGTTTACTCAGAAGACCAACTCAGTTTACTGGAGCTTACTCGCAGGTAAGTGCATATCAAAAGCCTAAGTGCCTCACAGTGCAATGCTAAATGTTTACTCAGAGGTAAGTCCCATTTAGTTCAGTGGGACTTACTCCCAGGTAAGTGTCTAGAGGATTGCAGCCTTTGTTTTGGACAAGTAAAACTGCTAATATACCCAGTCCTGGAGGGTGTGCTGCAAATAGCTGCATCCTATCTATGCTAGTAGTAAGCTCATGTTTCTTAGTTACTGAAATATGAAAAGTAGGGGGAGAAATAAAAGTTGAATATAGAAACCACAGAAGAATGTGTATTATTTAGATTAAAGTCTTATACAGTCACAGTATTAAGTAGCAACATTTTTTGATATCAAGTTAAACTTTATTTTTAAAAAAACAATGAACTGTACAGTATATACAGGAATTGTTCTCTAATGCTGTAGACTTGTTTTACGGGGGAAATCTTCTCACTTAACTTTTTGAGTGACTAAAACCTCATCTTAAAGCCATTTCACTCATTCCAAAAGAAAAAAAAATGCATGGTGTGTGTGTGTCCCACCCCACAATTCGCCAACATTCCCATTATTTTTATTGAAAAAATTGTTTAAACTCCTTGGGAAAGGAAAAGAAAAAATTGTGTGTGTTGTGTGTGTCCCGTCCCCCCCATTTCTGTTTTTGTTTTCCTGGGCCTTCACATCTCTAAATATGCCCACACTATCCAGCAACCAGCAGTAGCTTGTTTGCTTCTATAGTTTCTCATGTTAAGAAGAAACCGTCCTCTTCCTTCAGGATCATCCAAAAGATGTGCTCACTGAGCTTTTGCAAAGCCTTAAGATTACTAAATTAATCAGTGTGACAAATTCTCAAAGGACAGTCATAGCAGTCTGTCACAGCAAAAAGTCTTGTAGCATCTCAAAGATGGATAGATTTGTTGTGGCAAAAGCTTTTGTGGAGTAGAGCCTACTTTGTTAGATGCATGAAATGTTATCCTCAATTGCCAGGTACGTACTTTAGGAAACTGGGCGCTACAGTAAATCCTTTTAAGATCTTTTGGGTGGGGGTGGGGCATAGCTCAGTGGTAGAGCACATGTTTTGCATGCAGAAGTTCCCAGGTTCAATTCCTGGCATCTCCATGTAGTGGAGCTAGGAAAGAATTCTGCCTGTAACCCTGGAGAGATGCTGCCAGTCACTGTCAACAATATTGGGCTAGCTAGATGGAGCAATGGTCTGACTCAGTATAAGCTTCCTATGCCACTAGACTTTTCAGCTCAGCAGTTACAAGGTAATTCCCCGTACCAGCTTGGCAACCTTTTCATGGAAGACCCAGATTGTAAGGGACCATTTTGACCCTCAACTAAGAAGCCAGAGGACTCCAGCAAACCACATACTGATGAATGTCATGAAGTAAGCAGAATGGCATCCTGCTGAACGCTCCAAGAGGGCTGCAAAAATACCCCTAAATAACTACGTACATGTTTTAAGCTGCTGAATAGGGTTATTTGAAATTGACCAGTTAAATATAAGAGATTGCTTAAACCACCACTTAGATTTTAGTATAAATTGTTACTTCAGGCAGAACTTTGCCAGCATAGTTCTGCCAGTGTGGCGTAGTGATGAGAGTGTTGGACTGGGACTTGGGCTTCTAGTCCCCGCTCGGCCATGAAACTCACTGGGTGACTTTGGGCCAGTCACTGACTCTCAGCCTATCCTACCTCACAGGGTTATTGTGAGGATAAAATGGAGAGGAGGAGGGGAATTATGTAAGCCGCCTTGGGTTCCTTGAAGGAAAAAAGGTGGGGGTATAAATATAATAAATAAATAAATAAATAAATAAATAAATGAAATCCACCAGACTTTTAAAACCACCCTTGGTCAAAGATAATATGATCATATCATCTGCATATAAAATACCGACCACACAATTTTCTGTAGCAGGAGGACATGCATTCAGTTCCACAACCAAATCCTCTACGTCAGTGTTCTCCAACCTTGGGTCCCCAGATGTTTTGGGCCTACAACTGCCCCCAGCATATCTGGGGACCCAAGGTTGGAGAACACTGATCTACATCATAAAGGTTAAAAGGTAGGGACATCGACACACAAGTACCTGTTTAACTCCCTTCATCACCGGGATTGAGTCTGACAAAAGCCCACTCCTAGTTCCTGAAATATTCGAGGGGGAGAAATTAAAGCATGCTGATACTATATGGAAATTTTTATTAAGATATTTCTAAGATTTTAAAGACAACAGCATGTACTTCCCTTACACTGTTTACATTTAAGAAGAAAAATAAAGGTAAAACTGCTGGCATACTAATTAAAGAACTGTGCATGATACCCTGACAAGCACTCATCTATTTCAAAAGCGTTCAACACTCCTCCGCTGAGACTGATGGGCACCTTCAGTTTCACTGCTGCTGCTTATGAGTTCCATTTCACAGAGAGATATATCAATGCCTTATATGTATTATCTCACATACTTGCTAAGGATAATGACCTGAAAAACATTACTGTATTTTTAAAAATATTGTATTTACAACTTTGAAACTGCCAAGTTTGCCTAATGTTGTAATTGCACCTGGCATACATCCATTGTTACGAATGAACTTATGAAGCACAGAATTTTCTGCAGAAACTTTTCTGCCCCACGTCATTGTTGTTTAGTCATTATTCTCACTGGTATTTTTGGTTTGTTGCTTTTTGATTCTTGAGTTAGCTGCCTTGAACTGTACAAGGAACGGCAGAATATAATTATTTAAAATAAATTATTATATCTTGCTGGTTAAATCTCAACTGCCTTTTTACAGAAATCACAATTGTTGTGGAGAACTCAGGCTGGCTGTTTTTCAACAGTGGGTAAAACTCTTAAGAGCAGGAAATTCAAGCTCAAAAACCTGTTCCCCTGCTGCTGGTATCAAAGCTCTGCCAGATCATCTCATTAAAACATACAAGCGCCTTTGGTATAAAAGTCAGTTTAGGCTCACACAAGCAAGAAGATTGTGACAATGCAGCTTTCACAGCTATTACACTGAGCGCAACTAATGATGCTTTTGCTTTTAGTGCTGTCTTGCTCTGGCTTGGCTTCGCAAGTCTTGTTATGAAAAAGATGTTTCATACATTTGAGCAAGGGGGTGGGATTTTTCCCTCAGTCAGTACTTTTATTGTACAACTCCACCTGGACTGGCGCTTTCCTATTGCCACTGCAACATCTGAAACTGCTTTGAAATAAGCCATTTGCTTCTTTTTAAAAAGTGAACAGAATTTGTTTAAAGAGCTCAATTAGCAGGGATCCCAAAGGAATGTTGCTATTCTGGTTAGAATATCAAACAGTACAACAACATGAATACCAATCCTCTTCCCTGCCCCCACCTACACAATTCTCCTCGGGAAGAAATGCTTTTCTGGTTGGCATTACACAGTCACTCTTTTTGTGGCTTAAGTAGTATGTATAGAGCCCTGTGGTGTCAATTGCAGCAAAAGGAACTGAAAATTGCAACTGTTTCAAAATTGCAAAAGATTCCTATTTCTTCACATCAACCCAGATCCCAAATTTTTGACTCACAAGAAGCAGTCCTACTCAAGATCAGTGAGATGCCAAGTCAGTTCCAACTCCCTGATCTACAAAGGACTGTCATGTGAGAAAGAACAAAAAGGCCATCAAGTCTATGAAACTCTATTGTCCACCAGCACCTTAACTGGAGAGCAAGAACTCTGCAGATACTTGCAGAGCAAACCACTCTAGTTGACACAATCAAGCTAAGCCACAATGCTACAGGTACAGGAAGATTGTAGAGCCACTAAGGTTCAAATGCTACTGCAAAGATAGAGACCTGGCATTCTACAGACCAGACTTTAAAGCCAGTAGATTGGAACAAACATGGTAGTGCACAGAAACTGCAATCGCACCCCCCCCCCAAAGCCCTAAAAGTAGTTTAGAAAAAAATGGAATGCTGAGGGAGAAATAGTGTCAGAACAATGGATTAGAGAGTACATACATCATGTACCGCACAACTGAGCTACACTTTACAGTTCCGGGATAAAACATTAGTGTAGATTACATACAGCCTCCTGCCTGCTAATTTCCCAAAAGTGGGAAAACACTTATTTCAGTTAGCACTGGAAATCAGGTGATGGTGGCTCTGATCCTTATATGGATTTTGTTCCTCTGCCATTTCTTTCCTTGTTTGGTTTATTTAGATTGTATTATTTTACGCTTATTGCTTTTCTAGTTTGAGAACTGCTTTTCAAAATTAATACAAAAAAAAATCCTGCCAAATGTATCCCACTATTGTGGTAAATTCAGAATGGTTGTGGACCTTTAAAAGGTTCTGCTGCTAAAAGTCCAAGTTCTCACCACTCCTGATCAGACGCTGTTGTGCAAAATAACTGCTGGCTTCTGCTCTCCAAGGTGACATGTATCCAATTTTCTCCTCCCCAAACAGATACTGGGCTTCAATGACTAAACGTGATTTTCTGTATTAGATTGCATGCATGGGACCAAAGAAGCTGCAAGGCATTCTCTCTGCCTAGGCTGTTGCTTTCACATGGAGGGAGCAATCCTATGGCTCCTGGACATTATCTGAGAGGCCATAGGATTTTTCGTATTCCCAGAGCTCCAACCTCCCTCCCCCACAGCTGGCATGGAAAGAAGCACACCAGCTGCTCTCAGAGGCAGGGAAGCAACCTCAGAGAGGGGGGGAAGGGGGTGGTTCGGTGGGCAGCGAGGAGAGGAGGCTAGGGAGGCGAGGATATGAGCTATCCTGATGCCTCTCCAACCTCCTTCCCTCCCCTTCCAAGATGCTCCAACTAGACAGGCGAAAAAGCCTGTCTAGCACAAATGCAGAGCGGGAGGATGGAGAGGCGAAGATCACATCCGTGCTCCTCCCACTCTACATGGGATGCCCGTATGCCTCCGAGTTTGGGGACTTACAGGCATCCCAATAGGATTGCAGCCAAAGTCACTGTGCAAGAGAAAGCTACACAATGTACGGTAACACTTTTCAATTGATCATTACATAATCTTTGCCCAATTTGTGCCCTTATCAAGGATACATCTAGGGCAGTGTTCTCCAACCTTGGGTCCCCAGGTGTTTTTGGCCTACAACTCCCAGCATGCCCCAACCAGCAAGTGTCCCTTATCATCCTACCTTAATTACACAACTGGAGGGGAATGTTTCTACTTGGGTAGCATTTTTTTCACTAAGTGGAACTTGTCTAATAGTGATAACATCCAGCTACAAAAATGGTGGCTTTCCTTACACAGTGCTCTGTTGATAATTCAACACAGCTGAGATGCTGGAACTTTATTCCCAAGTACAGCCTATGCAATAAGTGTCTGATCCTTTTTTAAATATAATTGTGGAAGACCAGCAACTGGGTCTTCTGCGTGAGTTCGGCACTTAACAGGTTAACCGGCACAGAGATATAGCCCATCAAAGCAATTTTAAGCGATTTAAACTCAGGCGCGACCTAAAAAGCACAGGAATCCATTCGCTTCAAAGAATAGACGCTTTATTTACTATGAGGTTAATGGAGCGGAACTAATAGACTTCTAGGAATACTACAACATCAACAAACCCGGGTCGTGACCTCAGATAGCTGAATGACTTGGTTCCCAGGCTAGCGTATTGCAGCAATGGAGTTACCTTAGACCAAAGACTTTACACTCACAAACTTCTAGTAGCGGTCTGCATAGCCGGACTCCGAGCCCGTTCTGGCTCGGGGAAGAGAGCTGCTTGACCCAGCCGGGGCTGGACTTGGAAGGTGTCAGCTCGCCCGTGTTCCCAACAACCTGCGTGGAGCTGGCAGAGGGGCTTTCTACCCTATGTGTGTTACCTGTCTGGCCAGTCTTGTATCTCCTGTCCCGCAGCGGGGATTATGCAGACAGGGGTTGCCAGAGGAAACTATGTGTGGTTACCAAGGAGGGAAACTGTGTCAGGGTTCGTGTGTGTTCAGGATTTCTCCACAATAATCATCAAGGAATCTCAGCCACATGTGTTGTAGAAATGCACAAGGAGAAGAATATATCTTGATATTCTTGGCACCACTGTCCCAGTTTTAAAGCTTGCTTCACAATTATGTCAGCTCCTCACGTCATGTTCATATATTACCATGGTACATAGGAACACAAATTGCCTTTAGCTGAACAGGAGTTCCATTGAGCCCATAACCATGAACTTGTTAAACCACAGCTACAAGCTACTCTACAAATGCGTGCATATCGTGCCTGCCAGCTGCTTATTGGAAAAACTGTCAAAACGTCTACTCACCTTTTCCTCCTTAACACCTCTGCCTAGCATTCTTTCTACTGCAGTCAATGTATCTACCAATGTGCCCAGGCAGTCATGACTACCTGCATCACATTCTTTGTGCCGTTGAATTCTCTGACCAACACACAGGCCATTGGAGAGTGCTTATCAATAATCGGCATTTGATGATTTACATTGTAGAGATACCTGGATTCTCAGCTCATTCATGTTCATGTCACAATGTTCACAAAAGGATAAAGAATCTCTGTCAAATCCAAACATAAATGCAATCACATTTATCATTATGATTTACTATGAATCAAAATGCCTGTGCATAGACCAACTCACTGTCATACTTTTGTGCATACATCCTCAACTTTTAAATGATTCCTAGTTGACTGCACTGTACGTATCTTCTTCATCAAGGGCATGCAAAATTATTGTGGCCAAGATACTGACGTCATGAGTAGGTGAAAGGTAATGGCAGCATTAGCATCTGACTGGTCCATGGCTCCTATCATTGCTTTTGTTGTCACTGTGTGTGATATACTATCCAAGCATTCAGCAATGTTGAAAGCGTGTACATACATGTTCAATTTGCAACCCTTGCTGCAGTTTGCAATAATCCATGATGCAATTTCTCCCCGAGTTATCACCACACCTTAAATGTTTGGGGGGCATCTTCTTGCATGTCTCATATCTTTAGCCACATGTTCATGTGCATGAAGTAACAGCATGGTTTGCATATAAGAGGTCCTAGCTTCAATCCCCAGCATCTCCAGGAAGGGCAGGAGGAAGACCCTATCTGAAACCCTGAAGAACTGCTGCCAGTCAGTGTAGGCAATACTGACCTAGATGGACCAACAGTCTGACTTGGTATAAAGGCAACTTCCTAGGTTCCTAAAACTTTAAATTTCCTCTAGACCGAAGTATATTAATGTACTCACCAGTTTGATAAAGGATATGAGCACATGCATATCTCCCAATTGCCTTGGTCATCTATATATAGAATTGCTGAAGGAATACAAGTCTGCACCCAATGGATTTGGACCAAGCAGACACACACATATGGGAACAAAAATAGAGTTCATAGATCATAGAGTTGGAAGGAGCCTGAAAGGCTATTGAGTCCAACCCCCTGCTCAATGCAGCAAACTAGAGGAGGGGTCTCTCTCCCATCCAAGTAATAACCAGGCCTGACCCTGCTTAGCTTTCCACGCTCAGACAAGCTGAGCCAGCGTAAGCCACAGGCCTGTATTAGTGGTTCCTTACTTGCACCCATTTTCCAAGTACTGCATCACACATACTAATTCTAGCTGCCCTTTGCTTTTGATACACTTTGAATTCTTCCTCCTTATGCATGGATGAACAAAACAGGACACAAAGTTCCACATGGTCATACCAGTGTCTTGTAAAACAGTGCTTTTCTATCCCTAGCACAGCATTCAAGAACTGCATTTGCGGCTCACTGTCATCTTGTGATCAGCCTATACTGCAGGATTTTTCTTCTCCCATTGTTCCCAGCAGATGAGCACCCCACAACTCCTAACACACATTTCTTTGTCTCCAAATATATGGGTTTATGCTTATGCTACTAATGAGCTGGCATTTGACGAAGTAGCACTGTGTGGTACAGATTATTGGTTTGGTTGCACAGCTGCAATAATAGGGGCAGTGCAGGCTTACAGACATGGAGATGTAATTCAAACTGGTGCCCAGCTGCCTCCGCACTCAAACTTCCAATTGAATATTCATTCTTTAATGGAAGGTTTAGCTGTGTCAATATTGGTTAATTGAAGACACAGATCAGTGAATGATAAATTATAGCTGTGATTAAGAGGAGCTAATGCAAAAGGGTGGAGAAGCTTACGCCCTGGTTCCAGTTATTTTCACTAGACCTTGCAGAGTCGCACACACACTTATGCATCAAAGAGATTTATGTTGTCTTCAAAATTGGAGAACTACCTTACCTGATTTGGTGAAGCTACAGCTTAGCCGCCAACCAACCCACACACACACACACACACACACACACACAATTCATACCACACAATTCATTCCGCCTTTAAAATTTATCTCATGCAAAGCAATAGAGCCCCTCCTCCTCCTCCTTTCATCCTATGTCCAGAAATGGTTGGTACAATGTCATTTCCACTGGCATTTTTATGTCTCTCTTTTCTCAACATTAACATAGAACTATGAACTGGCTCTCAGGACAAAAGCAGTGATGCTGTCACACACATGCTGGAGGATTTCCCCACAAGGGACATTAACATAGCAGGGAGCAGCATCTGAAACCGCCCCACAAGGGACATTAACATAGCAGGGAGCAGCATCTGAAACCGAGATCAGTACACCCAGCAGTCGTCCTGCATGTTAATTAGGAGATAACCCCCTCCCCCACTTTCCACTCATCTAAAATAGCTCCTTTTGTATGGAAGAAGAGAGGAGATGAAAGGCCATTTACTCATTATCTGGACCCTTTTCAGCATCTGTGCTTGTTTCAATACAGGGGTTTGCTATAACAGGAGAAATACGTACTGAGTTCTAGCAACATCTCAAAATTTGGTTTTCACCTATGAGGTGAATCCACAGACTTTAGGATGCAGAAAATACAGAAGTATTTCTCCAACACTAAAAAAGAAATGTGTGGTGCATGCTCAGTGCACAGCTCTGACCAGAGCAAGCTGAAGGGATTTTTATACATTTACTAGGCAGGGCAAATATCCACCAGCACTTATCAGAGCTCATCATGCGCTCAAAGTTGCTTGCTACCAGTACTAAGAGGACAGAATATCCTTTGTTCTAGTTCAAATAGTAAGTGTTTTGGTACTGGATCTTGAAATCCACCAAACCTCCAAGGCAGCAAGCACCTCAGGGAAGGCCTATGCCTCTTCACCTAGCAATTCTAAGACCAATGATCTGAAGCTAATCTGGCTCCTGGGCTGAACTCTGCATCGGTTGGCGCAGCAAAGTACAGCAGCCCAAAGTTGGCTCCATATTTCTCAGCTAAATCATAGAATCATAGAAAAGTAGAGTTGGAAGGGGCCTACCAGGCCATCGAGTCCAACCCCCTGCTCAATGCAGGAATCCAGGTCAAAGCATCCCTGACAGATGGCCGTCCAGCTGCACCTTGAATGCCTCCAGACTGGGAGAGCCCACCACCTCCATAGGTACTGTAGTTGATTCCAAATGAATTCAGGCTGCAGTTCATCCGGAGGTGCCCCACTAGAGATAAGGTGTGGGAGAGGCAACAAGTTGTTGCGCCTATCCCGAATACAAAGTACAAGACAATGAGCTGTGGCAGAGCAAGACAAAGGGGAGTTTGTCGTGCTACTGCTAACAACCCATAGTTAAACCACAGCACAGGGTTCGAGTGGAACAACAACCCACAATTCAATGACAACCCATATTCAATTCGTACTGGTCTCACACTCATTTTTCGCTGGTTGCATTTATTTATTACGTTTATATTCTGGTTTTTCTCCAAAGAGCTCAAAGTGCTGTACGCTCTCCATATTTGCAGGAGGCCTTCCCCACCTTCAGCAAACATCCCAAACCATAGTGCCATAGCCTGCATGTCCACACACTCAGTCCATGGATATAATTTCTAAGTTCCAGTCTACACATAAACCAAGGCACAGATGACCAGTCCCTGCCTCACATTTTGGATTAAATGAGGCCCACAGACTCAGCTGCAGCCAGACACAGTTTTCTGGGAGAGCAGAGTGAATGAGGTCTGCTAGGACAGTTCAGTTGGAGGATGGGGCTTGAATTATATTGCAGATATTTCACACATACCCTTTGCACCCCTTCAAGAGACAATCAGAAAGTAGGGACTGGGACCCTAAGAACATTCTAGAGACATTTAACAAATTTCCCTGAATTAGTACCAGGCCCAAAACAACTGCACAGAATTTAAGTAAAAGCTGTAACTAGCTTTCCAAATTCTTAAAATATTGTCAGGAGTATGAGGAAACAAGAACAGAAACAGACTGACTTTAGCATTATGCAAACACACTAAAAGCCCATGTGCAAAATGGAGGTGGAAGTACCGGTATTCAGAATAGGCATACAAAGATGCGTTGGATACCATTTGCACTGGAGTCACTCATTCATCAGTACATGAAGGAAAAATTAAGCCAATTGGCATAGCTGAACACAAAACTGTAGCAAACTACGGTAGATACATTCTTGAAGGGTCTATGCCTTTTGCTATAAATATAATTATAATTCAAAACAAAGAGGTAGAAAGGAAATAAAAACGTCAGTCCCTCGGCAGAAGTCTGGTCTATACCATTTGGTCACTCACCACCACCTCACACGCTCTGCATCCTCATTCTAGGTATCTTTTGTTTTGTTCAAACCAGAAATAATTTATACCCCCAGGTCACAATCCAGTGCAGATGACAGCTACCATTTCTAGAACAGACTCCCCCTGCCATGTGCACATAAAAGACTAGTGGCAAGACAGGAACGCTGGAGACCACTGCCATGATAAACTCTGTTTAGTCAAGAGTTAAGCCAGGGAAGACCACCTCCATTCAGCCATCTGTTTCAAGAAAGTGAATCAGTTTCTCTGAGAGGGTCTCTCAAGGCTTTACCACCAACTCCACCAAGTGCTGCTGTACAAACAACAACTACTAGTGCTGCAAGGGAAGGGTGTGGCCTGAGAGCTGAAAGGGAAGGGTGTGGCCTGAGAGCTGAAAGGGAAGGGTGTGGCCTGAGAGCTGAAAGGGAAGGGTGTGGTCTGAGAGCTTAAAAGGAAGGGTGTGGCCTGACAGCTCATTCTGTTCCTGACTCCCAGCTGAGCAGGAGCACAACAGGAGAGAGGCTCCAGCTGTTTTTGGGGCTGTGATAAGGCAAGCAGGCTCCCAGAGAGCGAGCGAACAGAGCGAGCGAACAGGGAGAGCAAACAGGAGTTTGGCAGCGGAGTAGAACGACAAGTGCTGCAACAGCAAGTGCTGCTGTACAAACAACAACTACTAGTGCTGCAAGGGAAGGGTGTGGCCTGAGAGCTGAAAGGGAAGGGTGTGGCCTGAGAGCTGAAAGGGAAGGGTGTGGCCTGAGAGCTGAAAGGGAAGGGTGTGGTCTGAGAGCTTAAAAGGAAGGGTGTGGCCTGACAGCTCATTCTGTTCCTGACTCCCAGCTGAGCAGGAGCACAACAGGAGAGAGGCTCCAGCTGTTTTTGGGGCTGTGATAAGGCAAGCAGGCTCCCAGAGAGCGAGCGAACAGGGAGAGCAAACAGGAGTTTGGCAGCGGAGTAGAACGACAAGTGCTGCAACAGCAAGTGCTGCTGTACAAACAACAACTACTAGTGCTGCAAGGGAAGGGTGTGGCCTGAGAGCTGAAAGGGAAGGGTGTGGCCTGAGAGCTGAAAGGGAAGGGTGTGGCCTGAGAGCTGAAAGGGAAGGGTGTGGTCTGAGAGCTTAAAAGGAAGGGTGTGGCCTGACAGCTCATTCTGTTCCTGACTCCCAGCTGAGCAGGAGCACAACAGGAGAGAGGCTCCAGCTGTTTTTGGGGCTGTGATAAGGCAAGCAGGCTCCCAGAGAGCGAGCGAACAGAGCGAGCGAACAGGGAGAGAAAACAGGAGTTTGGCAGCGGAGTAGTACAACAACAAGTGCTGCAAGGGAAAGGCGTGGCCTGAGAGCTCATTCTGTTGAGCAGAAGCTCCTGCTGACTGCAACTACCTGGGGCTGATTGCAGCTGATTGCAGGAAGTGGGGCTGATTGCAGGGCGTGGCCTGGGAGCTCATTCTGTTCCTGACTCCCAGCTGAGCAGGAGCACAACAGGAGAGAGGCTCCAGCTGTTCTCGGGGCTGTGATAAGCGGGCAGGCTCCCAGAGAGCGAGCGCACAGGGAGAGAAAACAGGAGTTTGGCAGCGGAGTTCGGCAGGGGAGGTCAAGGGGGAGGTCCCTAAAAAAAAAAAAAAAAAAAAAATCTAGGAAGACAGAAACCGAGCACTATGGAAGGAAAGGACTCAGCAGTGGTGGTGACCTGCAAGGGGTGTGCTATGTTTGTTTTCCTGCCGGAGATCGACATGGCCTACACGTGCAATAAGTGCAAGCTGGTCACGCTGTTGGAAGAAAAGGTCAGAGGACTGGAGCAGCAAGTGTCAACCCTCAGGAGCATAAGAGAAAGCGAGGAGTTCTTAGACAGAACGGTGGATCTACAGCACCAAAGCACAGTACAGGAGCCAGAAGGGCAACGGCAGGATGAGGCGGAGTCGGAGACTGCTGAGGCAAGGGAAAATAACGCAGGGGGAACTCCCTGGAAAAGGGTGACTGTTAGGAGCACAAGAACTACAAGACACTCTGCGCCTGTGGAAGCAGTGGAGCTATGGAACCGCTTCCATGTACTTGAGGACGAGAGCAGAGGACAGCCTGCAGAGGACGGATTACCGGGCACCCAACGTGATAGCGAGCAAGAGGCTGAGGGTCAGTCGAGTGGAGGCAATCAAACCAAGGCCTACAGCAAGAGGAAGAGAAGAGTACTCATAGTGGGAGACTCCCTCCTGCGGGGGATCGAAGCCAAAGTATGTCGCGAAGACCCATGGACTCGCCAGGTGTGCTGTCTCCCCGGAGCACGGATTAAGGATGTGTCAGAGCAGCTGCCGAGGCTCATGCAGCCCACCGACACATACCCCTTTCTTCTCTTCCACGTGGGTACAAATGATACTGCCAAGCGGAGTTACAAAGAAATCACGGCAGACTTTGAAGAGCTGGGAAGGGAACTCAAGAACTTCGGGGCCCAGATAGTTTTCTCATCCATCCTTCCAGTACTTGGAAGAGGCATAGAAAGGGAAAGAAAAATACTCCGAGTGAATGACTGGCTACGAAGGTGGAGCCGACGTGAGGGATTTGGATTCTGGGACCACGGGCTACACTTCCTGGAAGATGGACTGCTGGCAAAGGATGGGTTGCACCTCACAAGGACTGGGAAGAATGTGTTTGGCCACAGCATGAGGAACTTAATCAGGAGGGCTTTAAACTGAATCCAACAGGGGAGGGAGACATAAACTCGGGGGTACCAATGGAAGAAGGCCTCTATGCCACAATGGAGAGAACAGCTCCAGCGGTGCCCATTGATAGTCTACCACAAAATGTAGGGGGAAAGTCGGACTATAAAGCACATAGTCTTCGATGTCTTTATACTAATGCCCAGAGTATGGGCAACAAACAAGACGAACTTGAACTCTTGATACATGAGGGCAAGTACGACTTGATAGGGATAACTGAAACCTGGTGGGATGACTCCCATGACTGGAATACAGAAATTGAAGGGTATAACTTGTTCAAAAGGAACAGAAGCAACAGAAAGGGAGGTGGAGTTGCACTGTATGTTAAAAATACGTATCTCTGCACAGAGATACAGGAAGAGGAGCTTGGCAGCCCCATTGAGAGCATCTGGGTTAAAATAAAGGGGGCAAAGAATAAAACGAACATGGCGGTTGGAGTCTACTACCGACCACCCAATCAAGGAGAAGACGAGGATGGAACTTTTGAAAAACAAATTGCCAGTGTTTCAAGGAGGCACAATGTGGTAGTAATGGGAGACTTCAATTTCCCTGATATCTGTTGGGAGACTTTTTCAGCCAAACATGGCCCCTCCAAGAAATTCCTGAGCTGTGCTGCTGATAACTTCCTCCTACAGAAAGTGGAGGAAGGAACTAGAGGATCGGCTATCCTTGACCTGATTCTAACCAACAGAGACGAGTTAGTGGATAAAGTGGCAGTTTCGGGAACTCTGGGGGAAAGTGACCATGTTATACTTGAGTTCTTGATTCTAACGGAAGCAAAAGCTGAGTGTAGCCAAACACGTACCCTGGATTTTAGGAAAGCCAATTTTAACAAACTCAGAACAATGATTAGTAAGATCCCATGGCAAGTGACTCTCACGAGAAAGGGAGCCCAGGAGGGGTGGGAGTTTTTAAAAAAGGAAATTTTAAAGGCACAATTGCAAACAATTCCCAAAAGGAAAAAAGGCAGAGGGCAACAGAAGAAGCCAATGTGGCTTCACAATAAACTCAAAGACGACCTGAAAACAAAAAAGGACACGTATAGGAAGTGGAAGGAAGGACAGGCTACAAGTGAAGAGTACAGGCAGGTAGCACAGAACTGCAGGAATAGTGTCAGGAAGGCTAAAGCTGAGAATGAGCTAAGGTTAGCGAGGAATGCTAAAAGCAACAAAAAAGCTTTCTTCAGATACATGCGCAGTAAAAGACAGAAGAAAGAACTGGTGGTTCAACTACGCAATGAGGATGGCAAATTGATAACAGAAGACAAAGAAAAGGCAGAAGTGTTCAATTCCTACTTCGGCTCGGTCTTCTCCCAAAAGAGGGTCTATGACCCCCCTGGCAAACCTGAAGTGCAGACTGAAGGGGCAGGATTGCAGCTTGAGATTAATAGGCAAATGGTCAAGGAGCACCTGATTACTCTGAACGAGTTTAAATCTCCAGGGCCTGATGAGCTGCATCCTAGAGTAATAAAGGAACTGGCAGAAGAACTCTCAGAACCACTGTCTATTATCTTTGAGAAATCATGGAGGACAGGTGAAGTGCCAGACGACTGGAGGAGGGCAAATGTTGTTCCCATCTTCAAAAAGGGCAAGAAGGAGGAACCTGGGAACTATAGGCCAGTCAGTCTGACATCAATCCCCGGGAAGATTTTTGAGCAGATTATAAAGAAGTCAGTCTGCAAGCACCTTGAAAACAATGCAGTGATTACTAGAAGCCAGCATGGATTTGTCAAGAACAAATCCTGTCAGACTAATCTGATCTCATTTTTTGATCGGGTAACCTCCCTTGTGGACTGTGGGAATGCTGTGGACATTATATATCTGGACTTCAGCAAAGCTTTCGACAAAGTGCCTCATGATATCCTGATTAGTAAGCTAGCTAAGAGTGGGCTAGATGGAACAACTATCAGGTGGATCCACAACTGGCTACAGAATCGGACTCAAAGAGTGCTTATCAATGGTTCCTTCTCAAACTGGGGAGAGGTAACGAGCGGGGTACCACAGGGCTCGGTCCTGGGCCCGGTGCTCTTCAACATTTTTATTAATGACTTGGATCAGGAGGTACGGGGAATGCTTATCAAATTTGCAGATGACACAAAGTTGGGTGGAACAGCTAATACTCTGGAAGACAGAAACAAAATTCAAAGTGACCTCGATAGGCTGGAGCGCTGGGCCGAAAACAACAGAATGAAATTTAATAGGGATAAATGCCAAGTGCTGCACCTAGGGAGAGGAAACCAAATGCAGAGTTACAGAATGGGGGACACTTGGCTCAACAATACTACAAGTGAGAAGGATCTTGGAATTGTGGTAGATCACAAACTGAATATGAGCCAGCAATGCGATGTGGCTGCAAAGAAGGCAAATGCAATTTTGGGCTGTATTAATAGAAGTATAGCTTCCAAATCGCGGGAAGTGATAATTCCCCTTTACTCGGCACTGGTTAGGCCTCATCTTGAGTACTGCGTCCAGTTCTGGGCACCACACTTTCAGAAGGATGTAGACAAACTGGAGAGGGTTCAGAGGAGGGCAACAAAGATGATAAAGGGACTGGAAACAAGGCCCTATGAGGAGAGACTGAAAGAACTGGGCATGTTTAGCCTTCAGAAGAGGAGACTGAGGGGAGATATGATCGCACTCTTCCAGTATTTGAAGGGATGTCACACAGAGGAGGGCAAAGATCTCTTCTCGATCATCCCAGTTTGCAGGACACGGAATAATGGGCTCAAGTTACAGGAACCTAGATTCCACCTAAACATCAGGAAAAATTTCCTGACTGTCAGAGCAATAAGACAATGGAATCAACTACCTAGGGAGGTTGTGGGCTCTCCCACTCTGGAGGCATTCAAGGTGCAGCTGGACAGCCATCTGTCAGGGATGCTTTGACCTAGATTCCTGCATTGAGCAGGGGGTTGGACTCGATGGCCTTGTAGGCCCCTTCCAACTCTACTTTTCTATGATTCTATGAACTCACCGGAGGCCATGAAGACCAAGGAAATCAAGTTGGGATGCCAAAAAGCAAGTTAATTTATCTCACCTTCTCTCAAGCTGCCTACGTAGTGTAACTTCTATCAGATACAGTAATACCTTGGATTGCAAGCATAATTCGTTCCGGAACCATGCTTGTAATCCAAAACACTCTTATATCAAAGCGAGTCTCTGGCGGGCATGAGCGGGGCCGATTTCGGCCCACTACGCCCACTCGAGGCGAGTGGTTACATCCCTACACTTGTATTGCAAGATGTCGCTTGTTTATCAAGTCAAAATTTAATTTTTTTAAAATTGCTTGTCTTGCAAAATGCTCTCAGACCAAGTTACTTGCAATCCAAGGTATTACTGTACAATTATTCCATAGAATCATGTGCACCTAGTATCAGTTTGGTTGAGGAAGAGAACTATGCAGTGTTCAGTTTGGTTGAGGAAGAGAAGGACAGGTTGCTTACCTGTAACTGTGGTTCTTCGAGTGGTCATCTGTGCAGTCACACATATGGGCTCTGCGCGTGCGCGGAGGCCGCTTCGGGAAGGTTCTATAGCTGAGGTAAATTTTGGGCGGGAACCCCTCCCCCCTGCGTCTCCCTTGCGCGGGTTCCCGCCCTCTCCCTCAGTTCCCCTGAGACCGCCATCGCGATCCCAGTACTAAGGGAGAACATAGGAAGAGGTTTTTCCACTTCCCTAAAAGAAGTACCGAAATTCCAATTCGATGGTGTCGTACGGTACCGATCATAGTGAGCCCAAGAATCCCGGTTCAGTACACCATCGAACTCGACAGTGACACCGTAGCGGGGATGGATGGGCGGGTTGTGTGACTGCACAGATGACCACTCGAAGAACCACAGTTACAGGTAAGCAACCTGTCCTTCTTCTTCGTGGTCTCTGTGCATCACACATATGGGCAGAGTAGCAAGCTGACTTACCGGTGGAGGGTCGGTGTCGTCGTCACTGTAGGACCGAGGAAAGGACAGCTCTGCCAAAGGCATTGTCCCTCCGGGATCGAACATCGACTTGGTAGTGTGAAACGAACGTCGAAGGCGTGGACCACGTCACCGCCTTGCAGACATCCGTTAACGATACTCCTCTCGCGAAAGCCGTCGAGGCCGATACGGCTCTGGTAGAATGAGCTCGCACCGAGTTCGGCAATCGCTGTTGTTTGAGTTCGTATGCTAGCTCGATACAGTCTACAATCCACGAAGATAGGCGCTGGGTCGAGACTGGTAGGCCTTTGGAGCGTCCACCGTAACAAATAAAGAGACGGGGAGATCTCCTTATGGACTCAGTGCGGGACTTGTAGAACAACAGGGCCCTTCGCACGTCCAGCATGTGGAGCTGCTGTTCCAATGGAGTCGACGGACTCTGAAAGAAAGCCGGTAAAATAATGTCCTGATTTAAATGGAAGGCGGACACGACTTTAGGAATGAAGTCCAGATCTGGGCGCAACACCGCCTTTTCCTTGTGGAAGCTGAGGTAAGGAGGATCGACCCTTAGAGCCGCCAGTTCCGATGCTCTCCGAGCAGAGGTGATTGCGACAAGGAATACGGTCTTAAAAGTCACTAAGCGGAGATCCGTTGTCGCCATTGGCTCAAATGGCTTAGCCATGAGCACCTGCAGAACCAATTGGAGGTCCCAGACTGGAGTGACTGGTTTAAACGAAGGGGTCATATTTCTTAATCCCCTCATGAAACGCTTGACTAGCGGGTTCGAGAACAAGGTGGACCCATCTTGACCATTATGATATGCTGATAGGGCAGCCAAATAGACCTTTAACGAGCTCGTCTTAAGCCCTTTGTGATGCAAATGAAGCATGAATTGCAGTACTTGGTGAATAGGAGCGCTCGAGTAGGGCACTTCAATCCGACCGAGGTAATCACAGAAGGCTTTCCATTTTCTGGCATATGAAGCTCTAGTGGATGGTTTCCACACTTCCTGCAGTACGAGTTTGATCTCCGAAGGGAGTGCGCTCGGTATCAAATTAGCCATGCCGTGAGCTTCAAGATGGACGGATTCGGGTGTAACAGCGTGCCTCGAGCTTGAGAGAGTATCGATGAAGTGTTCGGTAGATAGCGATACTCTCCCCTGGAGAGTCGCAGAAGTGGTGTGAACCACGCTTGCCTCGGCCACCATGGAGTCACTAGGATGCAGTTCGTGCCCTCGGACTGGATTTTCGAGATTACCTTGGCCAACAATGGAATTGGTGGGAATATGTAAAACAGAGTCCCGGACCAAGCTATCAGGAATGCGTCCCCGATCGACGCATTGTCGTGTCCTGCTCTGCTGCAGAAAATGCGACAGGCTGTATTGGCTGAAGTGGCAAAGAGATCCACTGTTGGAGTTCCCCACAGGTGGAACAGCGATTGTCGAATTCGATCGTCAAGTTGCCACTCGTGGGAGTCGAGTGACAACCTGCTCAGGGCGTCTGCCAGCTTGTTGTCTTTCCCTGCAATATGGATGGCCCTCACCGATATATGACGAGGGATCATCCAGTCGAACATACGAAGAGTTAGGTTCGTCAGCCGTAGTGAGCGGGTGCTGCCTTCCTTGTTCAGGTAGGCCACAACCGTAGTATTGTCCATGACCACTTGTAGGTGTCTCGCAGCGAGTATGGGTTCGAGGGACTTCATCGAGTTCCATACGGCTTTGAGTTCTAGAACATTGATGTGTCTCTCCCGGTCTCGCGGACCCCACTGTCCTTGGACTGTATGACTTCCGCAGTGAGCTCCCCAGCCCAGAAGAGATGCGTCCGTCGTGAGCGTAAGGGAAGGAGGGACGGGTTGGAAGGGTAACCCTTCTGTCAAATTGGAGCGGATCATCCACCAGCGAAGAGACTGTTTTATGCTGGACGGAATAGTTAGTCTCGTTCGATGGGCATTCATCTCGGAATCGAACGACCTTATGAACCAGTTTTGGAGCTGGCGCATACGAAGTCGAGCGAGAGGAACGACCGAGATGGATGAGGCCATGAGACCGAGGAGCCGTTGAATCGAGTGGGCTGTGCATGACATCGCCTTTCGCAGTTTCGAGGCGAGGGCAAGTATTTTTAGAGCTCTGTCTTCCGGTAGAAAGGCACGACCGACCGTGGCGTCTAATAAAGTTCCGATGAATTGTATCCGTTGAGTTGGGAATAGAGTGGACTTCTTGTCGTTGAGGCAGAGACCGAGAGTGGACAAAGTGTCGGTAGTCAGGCGGAGGGCGCTCCGAAGCTCCCGAGCAGATGGAGCAACGATGAGCCAATCGTCCAGGTAAGGGTAGAGCGTCACCCCCTGAGTCCGTAGAGTCGCGCAGACTACTGTCATACACTTGGTAAACACTCTCGGTGCCGTTGAAAGTCCGAACGGAAGTACCTTGAATTGGTAAGCTTCGGACCCGATCTTGTACCTCAGGTATTTCTGGCTGTCTCGATGGATCCCTATGTGAAAGTAGGCATCCTGGAGATCGATGGATGCAAACCAGTCGTCCTTGCGAAGGAGAGGCAAGATCGATTGGAGAGTGACCATCCTGAACTTCTTGGGTAGAATGTAGAAGTTCACTGACCGCAGGTCCAGGATCGGTCGGAGCCCTCCATCCTTCTTTGACACCGTGAAATACCTGGAGTAAAGGCCGTCCTGTGCCAGGTGAGGCGGGACCATCTCGATGGCCCCCTTGAGTAGCAAGGAAGCGACCTCCTCCCGCAGCGTCTGGGATGGCTGCGTGGTACGGATGCCAAGAAAAGGTGGGAGAGAATCGAACTCGATCCTGTACCCATGCCGGATAATGTCCAGAACCCAACGATCGGTGGTAATTTTCTTCCATGATGGTAGGAAGAGGGATAGTCGAGTTCCGAACTGAGGTCGAGCCAGAAGGATCGGAGTAGAGATATCGGTCATGCCTTGGGTCGCGTCAAACCCGACGCCTTTGAAAGTCGCCTCCTTTATGGGAGCCCCGGTACCGTTGCTGCTGGAACTGACGGCTCGGTGCCCGGGGCTGCTGTGGACGGGAACGACTGTCCTGCCACTGCTGGAGTTGCTGACCCTGCTGGTTAGGAGCTACTGGAGACGGATACGGAGCCCACCTGCGGCGTCTGAATGTCTTAGAAGATGTTTGTGGGAGTAGGCCCATCTTCCTCGCATTCACCCGGGCTTTCTGAACCGCGTCGAGGGAGTCGTCCGTTTTATCATTAAAGAGGCCGACTCCATCGAAGGACAGATTTTCAATTTTGGCCTTAGCTTCTGTGGTCAATGTAGAAGACCTTAGCCAGGCGTGACGGCGGAGAGCGACTGCACTCACCAGGGATCTCCCATGACAGTCCCCTTGGTGTCTGGCAGTATGGATCTGTTGTCTGGAGGTGTTCGTTGCTTCGGCCTGGAAGACTCTGGCTAAGTCTCTCTTCTCGTCCGGTAGATAGTCAATCAGTCCTCCCATCTTTTCCCAAAGGAAGAGTTGGTACCTAGCCATCGTGGCTTGGTACCCAGCAACCCGGATCCCCAGGGCACTCAAGGTGTAGACTCTTCATCCGAAGTTGTCTAACCTTTTTCCTTCGGGGTCGGACGGAGTGGAGTGCTGTTTCCCCGATCTTGATTGTGCTGATTCGACTATCATCGAGTTCGGTGTGGGATGGGAGAAGAGAAACTTAGCTGTGTCTGGCCTAATCTTGTAAAGGGCTTTCAGACGCTTTGCCGCAGGAGGAGCTGTGGATGGCGAGCTCCACGATCCTTGTACCGTCTCCAGCATCGTCGGGGTGATAGGGAGCAAAGTCGGGCCCGAAGATGATTTGGACACCGCATCGAAGAGAGGATCTACTTGCTTCTTCTCCTCGACCGCCGTCTCCAGACCGAGGGCTTGAGCCATCCGGAGGACCTGGTCCTGAAAGGTGCCCATATCCTCAGAGGGGGATACAGCAGCCTGAGTGGAGACGTTCTGGTCCGGGGATGTGGACGATGGGGACAACGAGACGATCGAGTCCGAGTCCGTTATGGGAGACCCCGGTGTCGACGACTTACGAGAATGGGATACAGACACCATCGAGGCCGTAGCTAGCCGACCTTCTCTTTCGTCCACTTGAGAAGGGAGGGCTAGGGCGCGGACCGGAGGGGACATTCTGGGGTCGGGACGCACCCCTTCTTGTCTCGGCAGAGGACGTCTTTCATCCCTTCTCGGGGAGTGTCTCCTGAGTGGGGACCTCTCTCGGGAGTGGTACACCCTGGTCTGGTATCTGTATTCAGACACAGGGGAGTGCCTCCGGTGGTAGCTGTAGTGAGACGCCCTGGAGTATCTCGAATCCCTCGAATCCTGAGACCTTTCCCTGTATCGCCAGGGGTCTCGGGTTCTACGAGAATCGGATGACCTTGAGGATGCCCGGTCCCGGGTGATCAACACCTCCTCGATCTCGAGAGAGCTAGATCGAGTCCGTGGAGTACGAGCCCATATCGCACGAACCGGGGAGGCTAGAGCTGGGAGAGCAGTTGTCGGCTCCGATGTAGTGGCCGTAGGTCTCGGTTCCGAAGGTGAGTCCGGTATCTCTCCTTCAGATACAGAGATTCGGGCAGCCTCCCTCGATCCCGAGGGGGCTTTCGGTGAAGAGCGAGGCGGAGGGTCCCTCGAGCCCGAGGAGACCCGTGGAGGAGGAGATTTCAGTCCAGTCTCCCTCGATCCCGAGGGGACTCTTGGTGAGGAGCAAGGAGGAGGATCCCTCGAGCCCGAGGGGACCCGTGCGGGAGGAGATTGCAGCCCAGCCGGGCGTTCAACGGTCACGACATCCGTCGGATCCGGAGCTACTGTCGATCTCGATCCCGAGAGAGACGAAGCTAATTTCTTTGCCAATCTCCTTGCCTTATCTTTCCGCTCCTTGTTCTTCCTTTTCTCCTCCTTTTCTCTACGAGCCTTCTTAGCCTTGCTCTTCGATATCATTGCCGCCATGTAGGCCTCCTGAGCGTCCGCTGAGGAGACCATGTGCGACGGAGGCGTACTAGGCCTAGCCGAAGGGATAGGCTTTTCCGAGGGCGATTGTAGGGCCTTTTTATACAGAATGGCCGTCAGTTTGTCCGCCCTGTACTTCCTCGCTTGTTTGGTGAACGCTTGGCAATGATGGCAAGCGTCCACATTGTGGCCTTCACCGAGGCAGGCGAGGCACAGCGAGTGTCCATCAGCCGGAGGAAGCTTCGTTCCGCACCTTACGCATTTGCGAAAGGGGGCTTTCGGAGCCATAATCGTTTTGGTGATCCCACGACGAACGGGGGGAAAGTTGACGAAGAAATTACGAAAAAACAGTAACCTAGCTGAATTCTAAGACTAGAATTCCAGAACCTCTCGAAAGAACAGCCACACACGATGGCGGTCGAAGAGGAACTGAGGGAGAGGGCGGGAACCCGCGCAAGGGAGAAGCAGGGGGGAGGGGTTCCCGCCCAAAATTTACCTCAGCTATAGAACCTTCCCGAAGCGGCCTCCGCGCACGCGCAGAGCCCATATGTGTGATGCACAGAGACCACGAAGAAGAACTATGCCAGTGTGGCCTAGTGGTTAGAGTGTTGGACTGGGAGTCGGGAGATCTGGGTTCTAGTTCCCGCTCAGCCACGAAACTCACTGGGTGACTTTGGGCCAGTCACTGACTCTCAGCCTAACCTACCTCACAGGGTTGTTGTGAGGATAAAATGGAGAGGAAGATGAGGATTATGTAAGCTGCCTTGGGTTCCTTGCAGGAAAAAAGGCGGGGTATAAATATAATTAATAAATAATAAAAATAAACCTAAGAGGTTCTTCTCTGTATAGCTTCTGGCATATACGCATAAATGTGTTGCGCTTCTATTTATAGAAAGTTTACCAAAGATGGGATCCAAGTCCCTTACTTTCAATGTTTAACCCAGATGTTTCTGAATATCTGCATAGAGTCCTGTTCTTTGCCCTCCCTGCCATGCCGCAGCAGCAAAAGCAGATTTCCTAGAATATGTGACACACTGAGAGAGAAAAAGCTACTAAGGCCCAAGGAATGTGTTTTCCAGGAGATGCATTCAGGGTTCGAATGTGCAAATTTAGTTTAACTGTTCAAATCAAACTAGCTTAGTGAAAAGGAACAGAACTGCTGGAGTATTCAGGCAATAGCAGTTAGAACACAAGCATGACTCATCACCACAGCTATTACACTGTGGTTGCAAAAAATGCAGAGGTGGATATTACCTGCCTTAACAAAGCTTCAGTGAAGGGCTATGCGGGAAGAAGACCACACTAAGCAGCTTCCGTTTCCCCCAGTGCCTTGGGTCGATATGAGGCAGGTGCTGTTTGTACACCAATTCATCTTTGCTTCAGTTCATGCTTCTTAGTCCAGCTATGTAAGTGTGGTCGTGTGCATTTTGCTCTGGCTCTGCTGGAAATAGGTAGACTACCTGTTTACTACATTTTTATTGGAGACTATATATTAATGAGCCTTAACTAATGAGTTAAACAGCTGTACTAACTGCTTAATGACAAAGACTATTCCAGCAACACTGTTGAAGATCTCAGGCACCATCTGCTCACTTGAATTTTCATGCAGGCAATAAGTCATCATGCCTATCTTACCACAAAGTGCACAGGGAAGCCAAAGTATATAAACACTGAAGCTTTTTTACACTGGCACCCACAGCAGAATAACATGATACAAATTCAAAAACTTTCTGAAGTCCTCCTGTTGAATGTAAATATACGGTATGTAGAGATTTTCATGAGGGGTCATCCATACAACCTTTGATGAATACAATCTGGGCATTTTGGCCTGACTGGGTCCAACTCCACCCCTCCCAGAAACATCTGCTGCACTGACCATTCCACCATAATGTAACTTCAATATATTACATAATTTGGCACCTGGATTTGATTATTTTCCTCTTCCCTCCCTATTTATATTATTTTTGTATCACTTCCCATAGTCAGCCATTATTTTAAACTGTGACTCACCCCGAGTGCTTCAGCAGTAATGAAATAAATCCAAAAAATGAGAGGTTGTATAGGACACATAGGGCAACATTTTGTTGCAGTTCCCAGATATACTGTTACTTGACCACACACTGATTGGCCAAACATCTCCACTATGTAGATGACAGAATACCTTTTTATTTCACAATGGTGTTATTAGCAAGGGCAGATTGTTTGGCTGCAAGAGTTGTTTGGCTACAACTCCCAGAATCTCTTAACCAGCTATGTCTAGGAGAAAGGCGGTTGCACGCTGCACACACATCTGAACTTATAATAGATTAATTCAAGAGCCTTCAGGCTCAGCTTGTTCATTGAACTAAGATCAAATGAAGACTTACAGACTCAGTTCCCATCAACAACTCAATTCATGCAAATGTGGAGTCAAGTGACTTAAGGCACAATCCTATGCAAGTTTAAAGAGAGAAAAGAAGGCCTGCAATTCCCAGCATGCCCCAGCCAGCTATGCTGGCTGGGACATGCTGGGAGTTGTAGATCTTTATTCTGTCTAAACTTGCATAGGATTGCACCCTTAAAAACTGCAAATTTTATACACGCTCTACTTTCACCTTCCATCAGTTTAGTGCTGATGCAGGGTGTTTAAAAATCAATTATTCTTAAAAAAAAAAATTTTTAATGGATTTTTTAAAAAATTAAATCAGATTTTTTTTTATTTAAATCGATTTTTTAAATTTAAATTGGATTTTTTAAAAAATAAAATGCTTTTTGAGGGAAAATCTATCTAAAAATAGTTTTCTATTTATGGTAAGATACATTATAGTCCAAAGATTATTCATCATGAAATAAGGATTAGTTTTTAATTGATAGTCTTAAGTTTATATATATATATATATATATATATATATTGTTTAACCACATCAGTGAACAAACATGGATGTTTAAGCAAATACAAGAATACATATGCTATAATGTTATTGTTTTAGTTAAATAAAACTATTTAAATTGTTATTATTAAGGTATTATTAATGATTATTTTTCTCCTTCCAATAAAGTACAGCAGAAAAGTTGTCCAAATATGAATGATTAACCTATTAAACTGGAGATAGTTCACCTCACAATAATTTCATAATTATCCATCTATGATGTGTTTCTAATAGTATAACCAAATCAGTATTTTTTTTTATATAACTGTAAAACTAATCTGAAAAGTTGTTATCCTAAAAATGAAACCTTCATCTGGTTGTCAATATTAAGATTATATTAGCAAGAATGAGTCTTTGGTAACTCTGAGTTGTGTAAAATATGTATTAAGCTTATAGCGAGGAAGGGTGCACCGGGTGTGTGTGTGTGTGTCACATGATTAAATCGAGTCTTTCTGAGTAGTGATTTAAATCGGGATTTAAATCAAATTGATTTAAATCAAATCCACCCTGTGCTCATGTGACAACAATATTTACACAGCAACATATTCCAAAGTCAGTTCCACAATAGGGGTTACTCCCAGGGAAATGGATATATGATTGTGCAACCTCAGACTGCAATACAACAATATTGGTGTATGGTCACAAAATGTGACCCTTTCAATGCAGCGGGACTTCGTTCAAAGAAGACATGTATAGGATTACATTGTTATTTTAGCTGCCCTGCATTTCTTTTTACTTGTTATTTCAACCATTTAGTTGGCTACATACCCATGGCAAGTACAACTCCTTCTGGACAAAGCACGCCAGAACCACCACTCAAGTTGCTCTGCAATCCAGAAGCACATGCACACTGTAATGTTTTTTGTAGGTTTTGTGCACCTTTTGAATAGTCATATTGCTTATTTACAGAAGAGAATTTAAAAAGCAACTTTTCCACAAGCAGCTAAAGGCAGCATCCCAGGAGATACAAGGCAGCATCCAAGCAAGGGACACAGCAGCCTAGCTCAGATTTCACATTCTAAGTGGGAATGAGCAATGAGCTTAAGCACTTTTCCCCACACCTCCTTTTCTCACATGCCTGGATACAGAAGAAATTTCCTGGCTTGTTAAACCAGTTTCCTGGTTCTGCCATCACAGGAAACTTTAGCTTAGCAAACCAGGATATCTCATTTGTAGCCAGTACAGGAAGGGAGGGAGAGCTTGAACTCCTTGTTCATTTCCACACCAAGTATGTTTTGTTGGACCAGAAATATTACACCTGAACCAGGCTTGTATGTAGCAAACCAGAGACTAAAGCAGAACCCTGCACACCTTAAAAAGCACTTAACCATCAGAATGGTGGGTGGCTCCATGAAGATAACAGATGTTGCCCATTACACACATCAGGTTATCTATTAAATCTAAAGCTACCTGACAGCTCTTACACACAGAAGTCAGATGATGGCAGGAGTGACATGGAAGGCTGGAAAACTGAACCCTCTGTATTACCTTCCAATCCAACAGGATTTTATGATAACAATGCATATGCATCTCCAGGCCTTGAAATGAAGATGCAGAAGGGAATACAAGCAGGAAAGCCAGCAGTAGAACCTCCTGTCAAACGATCACTAATCTTATATAATCAAAAAACCATTTAAAATCTCAGAAGGTCCACGTTACTCAGGTCCATTTTGGGTTCAGGTGTTGGGGAAAGCGGGCTTATAAGGGAGCCATGGAATGGAATGGGAGTAAAACTTTGATTCACAAGCAAGCCTGTCTTTCCTTGTGGGCAGAATGTTTTTGCTGCCTGGAGCCTGAGATACGGACAGTTATGCTGACAAAGCCGTGGTACAATGCACCAGTATGAGAAGTTACAATATTTGTTACTCCCTGCAGCTAGCAGCAGCATGAGTCCGGAATGTTCCCGTGTACCCTGATAAGGCTTGGGTCAACATCAGCTGCCTAAAACTATGGGAAAAAGACGGCTTTTTGCAGGTTTCTGCCCACCCAACATGTCGTTCACCAATCCAGAACCAAATTTCTAGTTGGCAGCTGGAAAGAAGGGAAAGGGTCAATCAGAAGGCAGGAACATTTAGGGGAGTCAGTGAATCGAAAAGCAAGTGCACCCTAGGAGAGGAATTTCATTCACTTCTTTCTTTTGTTTTTTTTCCTTTCTGCAAAGCTCTGTTTTTTGCTAACAGATTTTTGGTAGTTCTGGCCTTGGGGCCAAAGTTTGCATGCTTGCCTTCTTTTGGGGAGAATTTCTTACTCTGACCATGTCCCTTCTTCAGTTTTTAAGGCTGTAGCTGTCCATCATTTCCGAACTAGCTTTTTGTGGCTAGACATTTGACTCCTCAGTAACTTGGAACAGATTCAGTTTTCCCCCTCTATTTTATTTTACTCGCTGGTAAGTCTCAGACTTCACCACCTTTTTCATTCTTAAAACATTTTCTTCACTTTCTACCTAGATTAATCTTCCTATCTGTGCTTTGCTGAGTCCTACACATTGGGCTCTGGAAAAAGTCTCCTCCAATCTGGGTCCACAAAAGCCTGTTCTTTAGATCTCTGATTGGAATAGGTAGCTATAATTTTCCTTTCCCCTAAAGGTTTGGACTACAATGTTATCTAGTTGGATTGCATTTAACTAGTTTGGACTGGTGGGAGTTGAAGTGGAGCTAAGTAACAATTCCAGCTGTTGGTAGTTTGGCCTACTATACCTTTTGTATGCCATAGCTATTTCATTTGATGCTTTCCTAATATTATTTTCTAATAAGCCTCAGCAAGAGTTAAACTGTAGTTTACTTTGCATCATGAAATCTTTCCATTAACAGACACACAGCTTTGTAGTTCATGGTTACAATTGTATTTTTTCTGTAATCATTATGTGTTTAACATTTTACTTCTGCAAGTGATGTTCTTTTGCATTTACTTTTTGTATAAATAATTCATATCTTAATATTTCCTGTATGGCATGTTTTCATTTGTTTAACATGTTGAAGAGCATTCACTGTTTTCCTGCTTAAGTTTTAAAATATATTTTCAAACATATTGAACTTTTAAATAGCTGGTTACACTTTCTCGACCACTGGGGCAAAGTCAAAACCTCATTTTCAGCCCAGTGCCATGCAAGAGAAATTAGCGTCATGTTCCAATGTCCTGAACAAACTAGGAGCTTGTCATATCACTGCATCACCAATTCAAGCCCACCTAGATAGATTTGCACTCATTTGTCATTGCTACTGACTAAATTTTTAACTGATAAGACAAGAAACCAACACAGATGTAACATTTTTTGAAGTTTTTAAAGCATGAAAAAGTGTTTTACTACAATGCTTTAGACTGCCATTAAAAGCGTTTCACATTCTTAGTAACCCTTACAGCTCCCCTATAAGGTAGGTGAGTATTATCCGCAAAATGCAGATGCTAAGAGCATGTAAACAGTTCTATATTACAATCAGCCGATCACAATACTGGTTTAGCACCAATTTTGCTATTTAGCTAAACCTAACAAGATTTTTAATAGTGTATAAATAGAGGTAGGCAACCTAGAGCCCTCTAGATGTTTTGGACTACAACTCCCATGATCCGTGACCACTCCTGAACATGCTGGCTAGGGATTATCAAAATTGTAGTTCAAAGCATCTTAAGAGCACCATCTGCTGTAGTTCCAGGGGTAGGCAAACACCCCTGGGGTAGGCAAACACCCCTGGGGTAGGCAAACACAAGCAAGCACTCTAGCTTCTAACGAAGTCTGCAGCACCTCTGGGGGGCTTTAACAATAATGTTACAAGGTTGTATCCATGGCTTAAAACATTGTAGTTGTCCAATACTATTTTTTACATAAAGCACATTCATATGAAATACTTATTAGAGTATCTTTGAAAGATTAAACACATTTTAATATCAGTATGTTACTTTAAATGTTTGTTACTGCCCCCAAATTTTGGAATGTGCTCCCTCAAGAACTACAATCAGCCCCCACTCTCATAGCCTTTAGAAAGGGTGAAAAGGCACATCTTTTCAATTTAGCCTTTCAAAAGCTGTAGTTTTAATGTTTTTACTGTTTTAATGTTCTTGTTTTCATTGTTTTGAGGTGTTATTGTTTTAAATTGTTGTACACCACCTTGATGGCTTTTAGCAAATAAGACAGCATATAAATGTTAATAATAAATAATACATAAATTATGGGATATAGTATTCCATGAGGTCTTCATTTCTAATATTTCTTATTTTCATACCAAGCCTCAAGGGGAAAAGGTAAACCTTTTCCCTTCAAATGCTTCCAGCTCTTCCCCCAGACATCAACATCTCTACGCTAAGCTACATGACAGCAATATTCCAGAGATTGCACTGACCAACAATTTCCTCTCCTAAAACTATTAGTCAGTGAATGTTCTTTTTAAGTTTACAAAGCAACATTTTCGACCAGGTAGAAAACTACATAGCTGTGGTATGTTTCAGAGCGTGTGGGGGAGTTCTTAAAAAGCTTTTGACCATACTGGAACAAACCTGCCAGCTTCCAGAGCTACCAAATCCCTTTAAGTAGCAATTTCAAGAAACAGGTACAAACAGAAGAGACTAGTTAAATTGTCATGACCAAATGCACCACATATGAATGCCACACACACCCCTGAAATTTGAGCCCTTCGTTCCTGTGTAAGTACAAGATCTACAAAATAAACTATCATAACCTTACGGCACGCACAACAGAAGGCTCCTCTTAAGTTGAGCACACGTGGTGGTTGTTTTCCTCCCTGCCTGCAAAAGAAGTTGGGTAGCTGTTCATCCCAGGCCTCTTTTTAATAGAATTGACACTCTGTGAAACTCACTGAAGTAAGTCATTCAGAGTATAACTTCCCCAGCCATTCAAGTATCCTAATAGAATAATGAAAACAACGAAGCAGGAGAATAAATAAGGTTAAATATATCCCAATGCTTGAGGAAGATGTTAAGTTAGCCTGCCTTTTCAATAAATACCACACAAGTGTCAGGGGCAATTAAATAGATGTATAATAGTAGCTAAGAGACTAAAGGCACAATCCTATGCAAGTTTAGACAGAAAAAAGGCCTACAACTCCCAGCATGCCCCAGCCAGCTATGCTGGCTGAGGCATGCTGGGAGTCATAGGCCTTTTTTCTGTCTAAACTTGCATAGGATTGCGCCCTAAGCTATCAATCAGGAAGTCCCCAGTTTGAGTCCCACCTTTGCCATAGGCTCACTAGGCTCTTTCGCCCTCTGTCTCCCCTCCATCTGCAATAATAATACTGACTTACCTTACAGGGTCATTGTAAGGATTACAACTAATTAATGAATTTGAAGTGCTTTGATCTCCTGAAAGTGCTATATACAAATGCTAAGTATTAGGCCACAATCCAGAGGGGCATATAAACCATGTTCTCCATGATTTTTGCTTATGCTGAAAACAACACTGACAATTCGCAGTGAACTCATGAAGTTCAGTTGCTGCAACTGCACTCCAAGCAACTACATCGAAACATAAGGAACCACCTAGAGCACGGCTCTCCAACCTTGGGTCCCCAGATGTTGCTGGCCTATAGCTCCGAGCAAACCCAGTCAGCATGGCAAGGGATTCTGGGAGCTGTAGCTCAGCAACATCTGGGGACCCAAGGTTGGAGAGCTCTGATCTAGAGATTCTAGAAGACAGGATACAATCCATCCTAGTGCAGGCAAAGCACCTGCAGGCAGAGGGATCAACATAGGCCCCCGTTTCTTACTCTGCATGTGTACCCTGTGCACAGGGCCATTAGGGAAGTCTGTGGCTGCACACACCTGCTGTCTCCCATTCCAACTGTCCAACTGCAGCCCAGTTACTCCAGCTCAAAGTAACTGAGGTAGTTAGGGACCCAGGAGGTGTGTGCTGCACCACTGCCAAAGAAAGAAAGGTGGGATGGGAATCTACTGAGTCTTATGAAGGGAGATCCCTCCACAGGGCCTTCACTTAGTTTAGCTCAGTCAGAAAGTGGAACTTTCCCTGAACCTGAGAATTCCCCCATCTATGATTAGCTAACCTAAATTACTAAACAGATTTTAATGTGTTAGAAGCAGCAACAGCATACAGATTGAGGTTAAGGCTCTTTTCTTTTAATTTAAATAAATGAACCGCCACACTGTAAAGTTACTACCAGAATGCAAAATGTGTTTCAGTTATTTTTATTAGAATACTTGTCTGTCGAAGAATGGTTAATGATTACAGTGGATCAGGCTGAGAAGGTTAGATTTTCGTCCTTACTTAGAAATAAGTTAATACTTTTGTTTATGGTGGAGGGGAAACCTCTAATACACTTTTTGCAGAAATTATGAAAATAAGGATTGATGTACAGTACTTGGGAGTTTGTTGAATAAGAAGAAAATATGTTGGACAATAGAAAAAAGTGAGGTTTCTTTGTACTTATAGTATAAGAATAATTATTGTTACTTATATTTGCTGTGGAGAAGTTCGGAAGTCCATTTTAGTTTACAGTAATACCTTGGATTGCAAGCAAGGAATCTCACAACAGCCAGTAATTACCAGAACTCTTTTCCCATAGTAAATAAGCAAACAGTGAAACAGATTCCCAAGACTATATTGAAATAACAAAAAGAAATAGAAACCTGTATTCATTCAGAAGCTTCCATAAGATGCATCAAGCTGCAGAGTAACCCTTACAAGTCAGAACTATCTCGACTGAAGTAAGACTGGATTTCTGCATTTTGTGGATGCAATCCTAAACACATTTCCCAGCCATCTTATAGTGATAAGCAGTGTATTTAAGAGCACATAATGTCTTGCCTCACAGATAATGTCTTGCCTTCTTTGGAAGTCAAGTATGGGGAGAAGTTGAAGGCTGAGCACTTGCCATCCTATGCATGGCTTCCCTTTTCTCCGTAGGACAGAAAGTGCAACTGCTACCCTCATGCTGAGGCTTCTCCCAGCATCAGCTTCATTGCCAGAACAATTTTCCTGCTGATTACCCTCTGCCCAACACAGCTTTGAAGTGATGGACAAGGGTACCTGAGCAAGCACTGACAAGGACAGGGCAAAGATAACACACAAAATCCACTAAATTGCACTGGAAATGGGCAACCAGAGCTTGGCTGAACGGTTTGTTCACTTGAGCCAAGGTTTGTTCTCAGCCTCCCAGAATACCCTCCCTAATGAAAGGACGCTTACACAAATAGGCAGACAGACTTCAAATATACGTACTTGGTGAATTTTTATTCTGAGGAGAGATCTCAAAGGAATGACAATGAGCAGGAATTAGTCTTTTCTCACAGACTTGTATATCCCATATCACATCACAGAATCATGCAAATATACTTTCCAAGTTAAACAGCCTTTTAGTTTACAAACAATAGCATTTGTTAACATCTATTATTTACTATTGCTTGTTCAACTTGCAACAATATATAGTAGAAACAGTGATTACAAATTCCTAGATTCCTATCAAGCTAACTAGCCTGAAGCTGGATCTTTTGCCACAGCATTGTATCTAATGCTGTGGCAAAAGATAATGGTACAATAAGTTAAAATATGACAAGCTGATATTAAAAACAATCTATATACGTCCCACCCATGACCCCATCTTCACGATCACTGACTTTTCCCATATGTTTCTCACAGTTCAAACTATTCTTCCCTCTGCAGCTGCTGACGTGAAGCTAGAGTTGTCTTGTGATTAAAATCCACAAGTGTTACTAGCCTGCCTGCGCATACACATGCATAATTATATTAGTCATTTGTGGCACAGAGCACAAGAAAAAAGAAACAACTCTTAATTGACAAAAGCCTTCCTCCTTGAAGAAGATTTTTTCTCACTTGTCACAAGCTGCCAAGCAAGGAGCTGTTGCCAAGCTTGAATTATAGGATCAAGCTATCTACTTTTTTTGGTCTAGAACTAACAAGGGTGATTCATTTTGGAACAGAATGCAACCAACCATGAGCTGCACTACCTACATATATTCACTCCTTTGTGTTTCAAGATGTACCAAACAACAAGCCTAAATAAAAATGGGGGAAAGAAGCACGGTATATTCGTCAGGACCAATTCCCTTGATCAGCAACATTGTTTTCTGCCACCACCACTTTTTTCTTCTTCTTTTGTTAAAACTGAGAATATTAAACTGTGTCCCAAGGACTTCGAAGCCCAGTAGCACCGCTGCCAATGAAGTATAAGCCAGCCAAAGCTAGGAGCAGTGTGCAGACTTTGCCTTTACTACAGCAGTAACAATGGCACTCCTGCACGCAAGTGCACTGCTTCACCTTTGCCCCCAAAGAAGGAAAGGAGTCCCTGCATCAATGGGGTGATGGCCCCATAGTACCCTTGTGACCCTGGACATGAAGAACCAACCAGACATGAGCACCCCTAACTAGCTGCAGAGCCTCATCCAGAACATAATTCACCAACCTGTCCTTCTTTGAGGAGGGGCTGTACCTCAGTGGGTAGAGCACCCGCTTGGCACGCAGAAGGTCCCAGGTTCGATCCCTAGCAGCAACTCCAGGTAGGGCTGGAAAAAAAATTCCTGCCTGAAACCCTGGAGAGTGGCTGCTGCCAGTCAGTGTCGACAATACTGAGCCATATGGGCCAAAGGATCCGACTCGGCATAAGCCATCTCCCTATGATACGGATGTGGTGGACTACAACTCCCATGCTGGCAGGGGGGTGATGGGGAGTCGTAGTGCAACACACCCGGAGGGCACCAGGTTGGGGAAGGCTGCACCGGATCATGACGGAGAGCGGGGCCAGCCGGGTCTCCTCAAACGCCTCAACCGCACGCCGAGGCTCCTGCACGCAACCTCCCTCCGACCCGGTAAGGAAAGTTGCTCCCCTGGAGCCCGCAGCCCCTTCTGTCTGCCAGCCAGCCAGCCGGGGGGCCGCCCGCCGCACTCACCTCCCGCACGTCCTGCAGGCACTCCAGGACGGCCAGGTTGTTGGCCCAGCTGTGCTTGGGGCAGACGCGGGTCACATCTTCGCGGCACACCGGCTCGTCCGCCAGCTTCCAGCCGCCTCCGCCCGCCGAGGAGGCCCCGCGAGGCCCCCGCCCGCCTCCACCCCCAGCCGGGGCAACTCCGACGACCAGCCCCGGCTGAGGCTGCTGCTGCTGCTGTGGCGGCTGCTGAGGCTGCTGCTGGGCCCCCAAGCCCACCACGGCCGGCTGCTGCGGCTGCTGTTGCCCTAGGAAGGCTCCGGCGGCGGCGCCGCCCGCGGCCGCGCCGCCCTGCTGCGCCCGGGCCGGCCCGAGCGCCACGAGCAGCAGGAGAAGGAAAGGGCCCGGCCCGCGACTCCGGGCCCGGACACGTCCGCACGGCGCCATCTTGGATGCGACTCCTCAGCTCAGCCCGGCCCGGCCTCGCTGCCTTAGGCCCCGCCCACCGCAGGCTACGTGCGCCGACGGCACCGGCGAGGACACGCCCCCCTCCTCCTCCTCCTCCTCCGCACGCGCGACGGCGACGCGGCGTGCCCAACTGGAGGGTGACGTCAGCGCCTGGCGAGAAGAAGGGACCAATAGGAAAGTGGCGCGCCATCTAGCGGCGGACCTTTGAAAGGGAAGGAGGAAAGGAAGGAGGGGTCGCCCGGCAACTTCCTTCCTTCGTTGCCTGGCAACCGCATCTACGGGGGGGGGGGGTAAGAAGGTAGCTGCCCAGATGCAGAGACTTCAACTCCCAGAAGACCCCTGCCAGCATATCCAATGGTCAGGAATACTAGATGAAGTCAAAAACATCTGAAGATCTACTTCTGCCCACCTATGACCATAGAATCATAGTCAAGTTGGAAGGGGCCTACAAGGCTGTCCAACCCCCTGCTCAATGCAGGAATCCAAGTGAAGATGGCTGTCCAGCTGCATCTTGAATGCCTCCAGTGTGGGAGAACCCACGACCTCCCCAAGGTCATTGGTTCCGCTGTCATATCACTAACAGTCAGGTTTTTTCCTGATGTTCAGCCGGAATCTGGCTTCCTGTAACTTGAGCCCATTATTCCGTGACCTGCAAACTGGGATGATCGAGAAGAGATCCTGGCCCTCCTATGTGTGACAACCCTTCAAGTACTGGAAGAGTGCGATCATATCTCCCCTCAGTCTCCTCTCTTGAAGGCTAAACATGCCCACTTCTTTCAGTCTCTCCTCACAGGGCTTTTCCCCCCCATCCCCTTATCATCTTTGTTGCCCTCCTCTGAACCCTTTGCAGTTTGTCTACATCCTTCTTAAAGTGTGGTGCCCAGAACTGGACACAGCCTTCCCCAACTTAGTGCCCTCAAGATGTGTTGGAGTACAATTCCCACGGAGTTGTAAGCCAAACATCTGGAGGGTTCCAGGTTAGGGAAGGCTTATCTAGATATACTTGGCCCTCCTTGAAGTTAACCAGTCGTGCTCCCTGCCCAACTGCTCCGTTTTCCTAATCCTAATGCTTAGGGCAGGGGTGGGCAACTTGTGGCCCTCCGTATGTTTTGGCCTACAACTCCCAGTAGCTCCTGGCCAACATAGCCAGTGGTCAGGGATGATGGAAGTTGTAAGCCAAAACAACGGAAGAGTCACAAGTTGCCCACACTTGTTTCAGGGGAAGACTTATTTTATGCAGAGTTATTAAAATCTTATTTTCTGTGAAGGCGGAATTGTGTCCAAATAAAATGTCAATCAGTGCCACCTTCAAGTTTCTAAAAAGTCTTGTTTTTTTACTATCATTTATTGCCCTTAGTGGTCTGTTTTTTCCACCACTGAATTTAGTAAATGAAGTTTATATATATATATATATATATATATATATATATATATAATATAATCAGCCTTCTCCAACCTGGCGCCCCCTCTAGATGTTTTGCCTTTCAACTCGCATCAGCCCCAACTAGCATGGCCAATGATCAGGAATGTTGGGAGTTGTAATCCAAAACATGTGGAATGAACCAGGTTGGGGACATCTGGGCTACGTGAAGATGGACAAGACATTGTTAGACTGCTGCAATCCTATACACATTTTACCTGAGAGCCAGCCACCCATTGACCACTGTAGGACTTACTTCTGAGAAGACGTAAGATTGGGCATTAAGTGTGGTGGTGGTAGTGGTTTTGACACACATCCTCTGCCCAGAATCATACAGTTGCCATAGTCTGTGGCTAATGCAACACATATCCTCTCTCCCCCGTCTATTGATTATAATTTACAGATAAGCAGTTGGGAGCCTTCAGAGCCAAATCTGCCCCCTTGAAGAGTATTAGTTGCTTCCTCACAACAGTCGCCAACGCCAAGCCATAAGGGTTTTAGGCAGCCATGGCAATAGAACTTGCTAGCAGTCCACTTTGTGGGTGGGACAGGACGCCGGCATCCCATTCCCCAGCCCCTCCTGCCTCCTCAGTGGCCATCCCATACTATTGGTTGCAGACAGCGGTTATACTTGATGTCCCAGTTTTGCACATTGGCCTGATGAATGCCCGTAATTGGCCCCATGCAAGATGACAACTGCTAACCTATCCTCGCCTTTTCTTTCCTTCCTTGGCCTCTCCACTATGGTGCCAAGAAAGGTGTTCTCTTGCAGCTGCTTCAAACATTACAAATTTAACATTGAATCCGAATAATGTGTGCAATAGCTTCAGGCCCAGACATACTCAGGGGAAGGTAATGAAATGTCTATGTGACATTTATTATTATAGCAATAATATTGGCCGATCTGGCAGAGTTGATTTAAGGGTTGCTGTGGGAAGTGCTTTGAGAAAATGAGACATGCTCCTGTCTAGTATTCTTTCCAGCCAGCTGTGCCTTTTCATAGAATCATAGAAAAGTAGAGTTGGAAGGGGCCTACAAGGCCATCGAGTCCAACCCCCTGCTCAATGCAGGAATCTAGGTCAAAGCATCTCTGACAGATGTCTGTCCAGCTGCACCTTAAATGCCTCCAGAGTGGGAGAACCCACCACCTCCCTAGGTAGTTGATTCCATTGTCTTATTGCTCCGACAGTCAGGAAATTTTTCCTGATGTTTAGGTGGAATCTAGGTTCCTGTAACTTGAGCCCATTATTCCGTGTCCTGCAAACTGGGATGAACGAGAAAAGATCTTTGCCCTCCTCTGTGTGACATCCCTTCAAATACTGGAAGAGTGCGATCATATCTCCCCTCAGTCTCCTCTTCTGAAGGCTAAACATGCCCAGTTCTTTCAGTCTCTCCTCATAGGGCCTTGTTTCCAGTCCCTTTATCATCCTTGTTGCCCTCCTCTGAACCCTCTCCAGTTTGTCTATGTCTTCTGAGGTGCCCAGAACTGGACGCAGTACTCAAGATGAGGCCTAACCAGTGCCGAGTAAAGGGGAATTATCACTTCCCGCGATTTGGAAGCTATACTTCTATTAATACAGCCCAAAATTGCATTTGCCTTCTTTGCAGCCACGTCGCATTGCTGGCTCATATTCAGTTTGTGATCTACCACAATTCCAAGATCCTTCTCACTTGTAGTATTGTTGAGCCAAGTGTCCCCCATTCTGTAACTCTGCATTTGGTTTCCTCTCCCTAGGTGCAGCACTTGGCATTTATCCCTATTAAATTTCATTCTGTTGTTTTCAGCCCAGCGCTCCGGCCTATCGAGGTCACTTTGAAGTTTGTTTCTGTCTTCCAGAGTATTAGTACTATCCAGTTCCCTTTCCCCTCGCCCCCAACACTCTCAGCTGCTGTTGTTTTAAGGGGGGGGGCGTTATGTTTTTCCCCCTAAAGATTTGTCTTGCTTCTAGGAAGCTTGGGGTTTCTCAGGACTGTTTTGACCATATATAGCCACTGTAACTCAGCACGACTTTGCTATTACTACATACTAGTAAGGCCTTGCAAAAGAAAAAAAAATATCAGGGGGGTTTCTGCCCTCTGGCATCTCCCAGTCCAGCTACTTCTCAGCTTGGAGCGTTCAATGGCACAGATCCATGCCTTCAAATCTCTCCCTTCTCAGGCAGGAACACTGCCCAGACCAAGAAGACCTCCTGACCAGGGGGAAGGCTCTGCATCTCTCTCCTGGCTCCTTCCGTTTCTTCCCTCAATTTCTGTCACTTCCTCCGCTCGGCAACATTTAAATAGTTTATCATTGTGAACAAGAAATGACCTATCCAGACAAGTGAGATGATTCTCTGCACCCTTTTTACGTATATCTTCTTCCTTCCTCCTCTGCCAACCACCCCATTGCATTCCCTCTCACCCCATTAACAGTTTCCCCCCTTCTCAGACAGCATTTCATGGCCATTGACTCCTCACTGGGCTGCTTTCGGGGTTTCCTCACCATAGGGTTTTCTTTTCTAAAGATTTTTTTTCTAGTCTTGCAAACCTGTGTACTCCTGAAACCACAAGTCTGCTAATACGCCTTCCCTCTTGTGTACGCCATTTTGGCTACATTTGTGCAAGCCTGGGAGACTTGAACCAGAAATAAGAGGGGATGAGGATTACATCACCTCTTGCCAAAACTGCTATCCCCCAAGTTTTTCTTCCCCCCACCCTGACAAGAGTATAAAGCTTTTATAGTCCTAAATACTATTTTGAGGGATGTGCTCATCATCAGGAACACAATCCATATCATTTCTACACAGGGTTGGGCATTGACCAATCAAAAAAGTTCTGGTCAATCGATCAAGTATTTTTAAAGCATTAAGGTGGCCATAACAAAGATAACCCACAACAGGTTTGATACTTAGGCTAGTTATAAAAGACAAATTAAAGAATGTCACTGTTTCATAACAGCTAAACACTTGTCTGTCACACACTGCATTCATTTACAGGGTTGCCACTAAAATTTCATTCCCCATTCCCTTGACCGTTTGCCAATTTCCCTGACCACCATTCAAAAATAACCCCAACTTAAAAGAATTCACAGGTTACATTATATTAAATAATGGTTTGATTAAATGGTTTAAAACTACACACGTACTAAAAGGTTTTGGTTTTTGTTTGTCAAGATAGAAGCGTCAGTATAAGCTGCTTTAAACATGAAGACTGGGTTTGCATGAAGTGACAACCCATAAGCCACGGTGGGTTGTCGTGTCTTGTGAACCCGGGACGGGTTTGTCAGGGTGGCTTATTTTTTGGTTATAAGTCACACTGACAAGCGTGACTTGTAGTAGGATGTTTGACCCACAATGGGTTGTCATGTCATCTGAACCCAGACAACAGGACCCAACATGGGTCAACCCCGGCTACAAGTGAGCCGCTTGGCGAGCCGCAAAATCCCCTTGCTGCTCTTGCCAAGCAGCTGAGGGGCAACCCCCATTGCCAGCCCCACCCCCCAAGTGCCCGAACAACACTTTGGTGGCGGCTTGCAAAGGCTCCCCTCCCTCGCTGCTACCGCACCCTGTTTTGGGGTTGCCGCAGCTTGACCTTTTTCAGGGGAAAATTGTGAAAGCCGGCTGTCAAGCAGGATTTCGCAATCCCCATGGGGGCATCCACAAAGCGCCCTTCCGAGGACTCCCTGCGGTTCCTTGGAGGGGCTGCCTGTGGTCGCTTCTCCTTTTTTAAAAAAATGTACTGATAACGTGCACAAATAACTGCTCATGTTTTAATTTTTAACCCGACCTGCCTGATTTGCGCAAATTGGGCAGGGTGGGTTAGCTCAAGGGGGTCCCTGGGCTAGGTACCTGCCCTGTACAGTGCCTACCCCAGGCTTCAGGTATTATCCCCCTTTGCAAGGAGCTGACAGGTCCAAACCTATCAGCTCCTTGAAAAGCCCCAGGAGATCATGGATGATTTCATTTCTATACCGCCCCACAGATGTTGAGCGCAGTGTCCAGGTAGATTGCGGTTGGGAGAGGCGTTCTGTCAGGTATTGTGGTCCTAAGCCATGTGGGACTTTATAGGTTAGAACCAGCACCTTGAATTTGGCTCGGAAGCATATTGGCAGCCAGTGCAAATGGGCCAGGCTTGGACCTTCTGGTCCCCGTAACAAGTCTGGCAGCCACATTTTGCACAAGCTGCAGCTTCCGAACAGTCTTCAAAGGCAGCCCCACATAGAGTGTATTGCAGTAGTCTAGTTTAGATTAGAGATTAGCAGAGTGTAGATTACTGAGAGCAGGCTATCCCTGTCCAGATAGGGGCGTAGCTGGGCCATCAGCCGGAGCTGGTAGAAGGCACTCCTTGCCACTGAGGCCACTTGAGCCTCAAGTGACAAAGATGGCTCCAGGAGCATCCCCAAGCTACAAACCTTCTCCTTCAAGGGGAGTGCAACCCCATCCAGAACAGGTTGAGCACCCTCTATCTGGTCAGAGGAACCAACCACTAACAGCATCTCAGTCTTGTCTGGATTGAGCCTGTTTCTTAGCCCTCATCCAGCCCACTGTTGCAGCCAGGCACCGGTTCAGCACATCCACAGCCTCACCTGCTGAAGTTGAAAGGGGCTCTTTCCCACCTTTTTGCAGTGCAATTCCCTGGTTTCTTTAGGGGAGATCAGGTGTACCTAGTGCTCCACCACCACCCCATTTTGCAAGTGTCCCCGGCGGGGGGGCGGGGGGATTCCCACTGACAGGAGGAAGGGCTCAGTTTGACATGTGTCAAAGTAACATCAAACTCATGTACCCCCCAGCACTGAGAATCCCCCCACGTTTTGTCGCTCCCCGAGGTGCTAGCAACTCAGGGTCAATGGCAAAACTAAGAGGGCACTTGGGACTTGTGATCACCCAACTTTCCCACAAGGATCCAGCTGGGAAGGCAATTAAGGCCCCCAAAACACCCTTTTCCACACGATCCCAGGGTTTTTTGCGGGGACTTCATGTGCCCCTATGTTATCCATACTTGGGAAAGTGAGCGCAGCCCATGAGCATGTGAGCACCCCTCCAAAAACCCGAAGATTCTGCTGCTAAGGGTCCTTCCTACACCTCCACCCTTTTTTCCAGCACTTGTAAAGTGGGTTTTGCAAAGTGCTACAATGTTCATTTTTTGGCAGGTACACTTGCTGGGAGACAAACTGTGGCAGGACTGGACTTTACAGCTGGCTAGAAGAAATAATGGCTGGCTACTAAGTCCAGCCAGCCACAATTGGCTGACCCCAGTCAAAATATTCACATCTTCAAATCATCTGAAACCGATTCCAGTTTGTTTGAATGCACAAATTACCCAGTTGCAAGAAACCAGTCAGCTTCTCGATAATAAAATAATGCTATCACATGCAGGTTCATTTTATTCTGTTTTACTGTTAACAACCATCAGCCAATTGCCTCAAGTGCAGACTGTCCTCTTGCAGCGGCATCTCAAAAATCCATTACGCAAGTATAACTTAATCACAATTTCCCTGACCAATTTCCATTTCCCTGACTTTCCAGAAAGTGGCAACCCTGATTTACTCTAAAGTAACCTAGTCCTCCTCTGAAGTAGGCAAGTGACTAAGTTTTCTTTTGTAAAACTTTAGAACATTTGATCTCAAGTGGACCAAGGTTGTGTTTATAACAGAATAGCTACAATTGAAACAGTCAGCAACATTTACTATCTGCCTGTGCAGATAGCCATGGGGAGGCCTCTAACAGAACTTTTGCCTAAATCTCATGATACATCACCCCCTCACCAATCCCAGTATCATGTACTTCAGTTCTGCAATTTTAGTCTTGGCTGCAGTATACACAAGACACAATCTGTGATTCAGTCAGCATAATCTTAAACGTACCCTAGTCAAGTGTTTGATAAAGAAATGTCTTTATTATACAGAAGCTTATTTCAGAACAATCCTAATTCTGATACCAGAGTCACAAACATATATTTACATTACGTTCTATATAATGTACTTTAATATAAAGTGACTGGTTCGCTGTTAAATGATGAACTGCAGCCTGTTACTCTATGCAAGAGTTCACAGTAAAAGGACAACAGCTGCTTGCTTAAGCATCCTTTCACCTTAGAATCCAGTGTCCTCCAACCTTGGGTCCCCATATGTTTTTGGTCTACAACTCCCAGCATGCCCCAGCCAGCTACACTGCCTTAGATGAAGTATAAGCAGTGGTGGCCACCTTGTGACCCTCCAAATATTTTGGTTGACAACTCCCATTAGCCCTAGCCAGCACTGTCAATAGTGAGGGATCATGGAAGTCTGTGGCCCTTCAGATGTTTTGGCCTACAGTTGCCCACCCCTGAAGTACAGGAATTGACCCAGACATTTAGATTAGAAATTCTACATCAGCCTTCCCCAATCAGATGCCCTCCAGATGTTTGGCCTACAACCATGCCTGACCACTGGCCATACTAGCTGGGAGTGTCCAAAACATCTGAAGGGTACCAGCTTAGGGAAGGCTGCATGGTTAATTTCCAGCAAACAGTTAAGGATCAGTTCCACACTTGTTCCCAAACCCTAAACAGATTAACTCACCACAAGGAACCATCAGTTACAAGAGGAATTATTTCCACAAGATCTTGGGATCCACTAATCCAAGCCCCAGACACTCCACTTCCCTCTCCCTTTTGGCATTTACAAAATAGTGTATTTTGCAGGCTGTCTGGCAGTGCATGCCTCAACTTAGTACTGCACTGGAGGGTTTTGCCATTTGGAGGAAACCTTGGGTATTAGATTAAACATTCTTTATTCTTCCTGTTGTGTAATTAAAAAAATCTAGGAACAAGAGTATTACACAAAGATAAGGACAATTAAATAGAAACATGTAGTAAGACAGATTGATGAGCCATAAACTTCAGCTTTAGGAATGGTGTAGGCAGCACAAAAAGGTACAATTTACACTGGCTTCAGGCAAAGCCAAGAAAGGTTTTCTGATCAGATCAGTCTTGCAGCTTACACCACACTGTTGATTGTTGGTCTTTGGCAAGGTACAAAAATATATATTTCCCATTTTAATCCACAGCAGACAATGAATCGCTAACATCCTCAGCAAAGCAGTCTGAAATGGCTTCATGTTTCAACTCCCAATGATCTGTCAGGCACAGCATTCAGCCCAGTTTTTACTGAAGTCTGCAGGAAGTCTCGTAAGACTGAAAGGTAAGATTTGTACCTGAAGTTTGATCCTTCACCAAGCCACAATTGTGTTTTTCCATTCAAAGCATAATTTAGTCACCAGTCCATAGCAAATTCCACCTTTTCCCAAACCCCAACATGATCAGGAGACGTGTCACTGGAAGAGCTCACTGCAGACAAGTTCCCATCTTCTTATTGGGAGATGGGCTAAAACAGAAATGCAAGCTGCCTTCTGCTTGATACATGACACACTGGTGCAGTAAGAAGTGACTTGAGAAGTACCACCAATGCCGCAAGCCTCCAGGTCACACGAGGAGCAAAGCTAATAATCTCCAGCCAGTTTTAGCAAGTGCCAATGGTAAATTTCTATGAAAAGTACAATGGCAGGCAAATCTCTTCTCAGGGCCCGTAATCTGCCCATGGCAGTAAATCTTGGAAAACAGAGGATCCATAACAAGCTACAAGCAGTTTGCTGTAAGAATGAGGAGAAATAACTGTCTATAAATAAAAATAATGAACTGGAAAGCAAATGTGTAGGTTACGCCGGGTGGGGGGATGGGGGAATTCACCCTGAAGTGAAAGGCTTTGCGTGTGCAGTCAGTGCTGGCAAGGTCCAATCCCATCCTCGAGGCACTAGCATCAAGTCAGCAGCACAGCTGGTTTGTGGGAAATTGGCTCCACTCACTAGGGAAGCATGCAGCAGATGGTCATTGCCACTTGTAGATCTTCACCATCTTCTCTGTCAAGGTAGCAAGGAAGCTGCTGCGATTCACCTCATAAGGACAGACGTCTAACACGGGAAGGTCAGCTGGGAGTTTCTGCAGCAGGGAGCCACTCCCTGCATCCCAGAGCTGTGGGATAAACAGAAAGAGGTCACAACCCACCAGGCACCTTCCTATGGGAAACGTGGCTCTATGGCTCCAGCTGACGCAGGACAGGACAACTGGACAGGTTATTCAGCAACAAGGGAAGCCACAACTTTACAGGTATCGAGTCTGCCCAATATAACAAAGCTCCCTTCCTACTTTCCAGTCACATGACAAGCAGCCCATCACCACAGCAGGTTTTTGAATGGCTTCAAAATAAGCAAGCAACTAGTGAGGGTAATGCCGGGAATGTGCCCGTCTGACACTACCCATGTTCAAGGAGTAACTGCTGCCCCAGATCTGAGAATATGGATTCCCTGACAGTGTTCTGTCCCTGCAAATGAGTAGGGAGGGCAGGAAAGCTCAATTCCCTCATCAGTGTCATGCTACAGAACTGGCACTGCCTTAGCCCTGAAAAAACACTCAAGACACAGATGCATGCGATGGCATTTTCACGATAACAAGGACTTAAACTCTCTCCATGACCACACCAGCTCTGTGCCCTTGGGAGTGGCATAGTCTTAAGGGCAGAGAAAAAATGATATTACTGAAGTACCCCACCACCACTCCCCAAGATTTCAGAATTCTACTTTATTAATCTAAAGGCAGCCACAACTCCCTACTCCTATACCAAGAACAAAACAGTACCATGGCAGAGTTTGATGCTTCGTCCCCAGCACACACAAGAATGCTGCCATCATCTTCAGGACTCTGGAAGATGGCATTTTTGGTCAGGAGTTTGCATGTTGGACCTGCAGTAAGAGTTTGAACTGGGCGACACGAACAGACGACGTCATCAGCTCCATCGGTCAGTTGAGTAGAGGTCAGCTCCATCACCACACACCGCAAACAGTTGTGGTTTCTATCTGTAGGATGAAGGTGAAGATAATCAACACATTACACTGTATTCATGTCTCAGCACAGGCGCCACCCTATCCCATTGAGGGGCCGTTCCCTGGTGCTCATGGAGACTGCTCTGTTTCCTTATGATACCATTCCCATGCATGTGCACTCCCTTGCATGTTATCCTAAGGCAGGCCCCTCTTGGGAGGTGTGAAGTTCTAGGGAGGGACAGAATCATGAAGCAAGTGATACTTCCCCTTCCCCTGACAAAGGATCTACATTGCATTTGTGGGGTGACTGTATCCTCACTGCCGCATCAACATAACATGGTTTAGGAAGAAGGGAGCCAAGAAGAGACATTGCTTTGTTCTTATGCTACTTCACGGTGCAGTGTTTTAGGAATGGGTCAGCGGTATCCTGTTCTACACCACTTTGAATGCCAGTGTTTGGTCTAGTACCCTAACCCACAGATCTTTGCACTCTGCAGCAGTAGACTGTATCCACATAGGTGTGAGCAAGGATCTCTGCACATTCACCTGTAGAATAGACAACTGACACCTGCCAGGGTGAGTGAGCCAAAGCTAGAATTCAAGTTCAAGAAGTTATTTGTTATTGTTACTATTAATTTTAATTAATTCATTCATTATATTTATATACCACCCATAGGAACATCGGAAGCTGCCTTCTACAGAGCCAGACAGACCCCGGGTCCATCTAGCCCAGTATTGTCGACACTGACAGGCAGTGGCTCTCCGGGGCTTCAGGCATAAGTTTTTCCAGCCCTACCTAACTTGGGACCTCCTGCATGCAAAGCATGTGCTCCATCACCGAGCCACAGAGCCCAACACTTATCTTCTGGAAACAACGGCAGTCAGGCCTAGGGTGCCAGCAGCCCCCATGAGCAGCAGAGCTAGGGCTGTAGTTATGGGGGAGCAGGGAGGCAGGCAGAGGCTCAGCAATCCAAGAGGGGCCCATGAGCCGCTTGTGGAAGAAGAATACCTACTGACTGCAGCTCAAAAAGGTTTTGTGCAGTCAGGCTCTGTTTGACAACGATCACATTAGGTCTGGCCACTAACATGAAGGTGATAGCCATGAAAATAAAAGGAGGGTGGTTAGGCCATACCCATCATCTGCGCCTCTCAACGGTATGTGTGTTCCACTCCTCCATACACACGGGGTCCCCCCACCCAGGTGTATGGAGGAGTGGTGCACACATACTGTTGGGAGGCACAGATGGGGGGGTCAATCGTGATCCTCTCCATAGCATTGGAAGGAGCTTAAGAGCCCCATATCATGCTCTGCAGGTGCATCAGTGAGAGGAGCCAGTGTGGCGTAGTGGTGAGAGTGTTGGACTAGGACTCAGGAGATCCACGTTCTAGTCCCCGCTCAGCCATGAAACTCACTGGGTGACTTTGGGCCAGTCACTGACTCTCAGCCTAACCTACCTCACAGGGTTGTTGTGAGGATAAAATGGAGAGGAGGAAGAGGATAATGTAAGCCGCCTTGGGTTCTTTCCAGGAAAAAAGGTGGGGTATAAATATAATAAATAAATAAATGAGGGGCCACGCCCACGGGTTGCCCGAACCGCCCAACAATCCCCATCTCCATTATGAGACTAAAAGGTTAGACTTACAACAGCTTTGGGACACATTTGGGGCAGCCTGAAGATTGACTCACTCTTCACTGTGTCTTCAGTCTCACTCAGGCCCTGCCTATCCCCACTATCTTGCCAAAGGTGTGTCAGTGGCTTCCCAAGAACACCTGCCACAATGCCTCTCTCTTCCAAGCTGGTGCAAGCTTTTACTAGGCTTCACACCCCATCTATTGACTTCTTGCATGAGCTTGACCGGGATTTCTCAAATCAATCCACTTAACACATCAAAGGATGTACGATTCTCTATATTGCTAGTCTCTGGTTCCTGAGCTGCCTCCCTTCCTCAGAAAGGCAAGGTCCACAGCCCAACAGATATTTCATAAAGGAACCAGCACTGCAGCATAGACCGCCCCGCTCCCTCCAACAAGCAACCTCTAATCTAAAATCAGGAGACAGCAGCCACTTCTAAACTGCCTGGCGTTATGGCAAAGGCCAACTGAATCCATATCCATTAGGGCTGAACTGAAACAGCCACCCAAATTCACCACCCGCATTTGCAGGTGGAGGATTGGCGGGCCATTTTGATGGTTTTCAAGATGAGGACCCTCATTACAGGAGCACTGGGGCGGGGGGGGGGGGAAGAGAGAACAGAGACATGGTGCCAGCAGAAGTTTGTTCACAAATGCAGCATTTTAAAGACAGAGTTAATTAAAAGTAACAGGGGAAGATAATAAAGAAGAGCTGCAGCCACTTCTGGAGCAGATGGTGCCTTCAGAGAAAAGAAATAGCAGCCGTCTGCCATGGTAAGTGTCCCTCCCGATCAAAACAATGCCCCCCCCCCAATTTCAGGGCAAGGGGGAGAATGTCCAAACTGAGCAAAAATAGCCCAGCCCCAATATCCACGCATGACAACTTACTGGGCCTGAATGTTGCAAGGCAGTGCCGAGTGCTGGCCTCCGTCTGAAGGTCAATGCAACCTCCAGGCTCTAGAAGGAGGTGGTGAGGCCGGTAGGAATTGCTGGCCTTCTGTTCCCAAAAGCAGGCTCCTTCTAGAGTCCCAGACACCAGTCCACCATAGGGCAGTGAGGCAGAGGCCATTCGAGGAAGATACGACACGGACACCACAGGGCACCTGGGCGTGACGAAGGAAGCAGCAAGAGGCAGCAATGTCAGACCAGTCCACTTTCCCCATTCATCCTATGATGCAAGTCTTACTGTGGAAAGATTTCAAAATGGCAAAGCAGCTCTGTACTCTCTCACTTCTGGAGACCATAGGCCAAAGAAGTTGCGAAGACCGAAATCTTATGCATATCTACCTGGGAGTAACCACCAATGAACACTGCAACTGACTTCCGGGTAAGAACAAATAGGATTGGGCTGCATGTCACCCACCACAGTAGCAATCCAAGGAAAGGCCAAGGCAGTAGTCATCAATGCAGGCATCACCGCAAGCAGGACTGACTCCCTCCCTGGCTTTACCCTCATCCTGTGTTCTTCACTATTCCCCATCCACAAAACTGACAGGAAAATATGGATCTCTCAGAAGCTGTGGTGCAATGCTTCAAAGCCTGGAAATGGGCCCCAGACAAGATGGCCCAGGCTAAGCCCCCGTCATTCCCACCAACTTAAAGGCCTTTCTCCTGGGTCACAGGAGGAGGAGGTAAACAAAATCACTATTCCTGCATCCAAATACCCCAAATACTATGCCGAGAAAGTTATGCTAATAACCTATAGTAGGCAAGAGTTTGCAAATTAGATGCCACTTTTAGAGCTGTACATACTTTAAATTGCTGTTTAAAATAGTCTATGTTCTCAATTCACATGTTTAGAACACAACCTAATCTTACAAGGCTAGAGATGTGAAGGCCCAGGGGAAAAAATTGGGAAAACAATTTTCTGATGTCCGCCCCCCCCACCCCCAAGAATTGGAAAACTTGAACAGCTTCAGATTATGATTTGTTTTTCCTTTTAGAATAATAAAATATTTAAGACAGGTGTTTATATGTTGTTACCAAATGATTTCTAAAAACTATGTAGTAAGACTTCTGTAGAAAGACTGGAGATGTAAAATGTCTGGAAATAGTGAAGCCATGGGAAGAATTTTTTAAAATCCTTTCTGTAAGATTCCCAGCATAGTTATTTTTCCATTCCTTATTAAAATTATTGATCTAACTAGCTTTTTTTACCTGGCATTGCACAGGTCGTCATTTTCCTGTAGGCACTATTTGTTCAAAATTCCTTAAGGTAGCTGACCGCTGTTTTGAATCCCTCCATAGGAAAGGGCTCCCCCGGGACTACATAATGGAATCCCTGCTCTCCCCCCCACCACCGCCCCGGGACTACGCAACAATGAATTCCCTGCCCCCCCCTCCGGACTACACAGCAGCTAAATCCCAGCGCGCCCCCCCCCCCCAGTCTGCAGTTCATATGAACATTCTGTTTTGAGGTAGGAGAGATTTGCATATCCGCTCCTGATTGGGCACCTGTGGCAGCAGTTCATAGGAACATTCTATATGTTGTTGGAGTGATTTACATAACCGCTCCTGAATGGCCCCTGCGAACATTCCAGGTGACGCCATTGGCTCTCATCTATTTTGGGCCGTACAGGCGCGAGGCTTTTTCGGAGATTTGAACCCGCCAGTCTTTGTCCTTGGGTGATGGAGAGTATGCGTGCCAAGTTTGGGGCGGATCCGTCCAACACACCCACCCACAGACACAGACAAACTTTCACATTTATATACGGTAGTAGATGTATCTTCTACTTATAGATATTTAGGGATGCTCCAAGTCATGCTCAGTTTCCCAACATGTAACTAGAATCACTGTATCATAAGATGGAAGAAAATGTGCATTCTTGACAGTTTGAGTTTTCTTCTATAGAGTCCTGTGTTTCTGAGCTTGCTCTGGTTAAATACTGTAGTATTCATAGAATTCATAGATCATAGAGTTGGAAGGAGCCTACAAGGCTATCAAGTCCAACCCTCCTGGCTCAATGCAGGAACTAGAGTGATGGGGTCTCCCCTCCAAGTAATAACCAGGCCTGACCCTGCTTAGCTTTCCACGCTCAGACAAGCTGAGCCAGAATGTAGTTCTAATCTAAAACCCACATGTACCACTACCACCAGATATGACAGAACAGCATGTGGGTTATCCCACCTGTATTTCTTTTCTTTCTTTTAATTAACTTTGAGGCTTAGGTCTATAGAACTCACTGCCACAGCTTTTAAAGTTCTCAATTAGACCTCATCACTACAGAATGCTGCCTCAGCTATAAAACCTTTTAACTGCTGACACTAGGAAAAAACGCTCTCTACCTAAAAGAAACTCAGTAGCCTGGTTCCTATGGCATCGACATAGGGACTGACAGCACTACAAGAGACCTTTCAAAATGAACAAAAAATAAGATGCTCATTAATGGAAACTTACAAAAGTGAGTAATAATTTGAATATCTTCAAATAATAGGTTGAGATTGCTTAAAGGTTCTTAAATTAAATATGGTTGCTATCCATGCTTAAGTCGAGTCTTTCCCAGCTAAATAAAATTTCAGCAGCTTTTCCTGCAGACCAGATTTTCCTAAACTCCACCCCACGAACAGGAACAGTTCTTGTACACCAGTCTTCCTCTGCCTCCAGTCCTTCCTGCTTTTTCTGGCTTCTAGGATTAATTTAGATGTTTCAGGGAATACTTGCTGAAGTTCCCTCTGGTCCAACATAAAATAGAAATCTAAAACGTGTTGTGTATACTTGCTTTACCCATAAAGTTATCATGTTTGGTAGATAAAATTTTAAAAGTATAGTTTATTCAGACAATAATTACAAAATTTAATGAGTTTACTTTTAAAAGTTTTTAATTTTAATAACTCTATGAGAAAATCAAGTTATAATATATACTCCTAAAGCAGCTTTCCCCAACCCGATGACCTCCAGATGGTTTGGACTACAACACACTGCATTCCTGACCATTGGTCACGCTGCACAGGGCTGATGGGAGCTCAAGTCCAAAACATCTGGAGGGCACCAGGTTGGGGAAGGCTATCCTAAAGCAACAAAGTGACTTTAGATCTGCAAAGAGTACTAGAAACAATAATTATAGCTAATTTTTCAATTTCTCCACCCCCCCCCCCATTCTTTTTTTTTCCCCCCTGGGAAAAAATGTAATTTCCCCCCATGGCTTCAACATTTCTGGAAATGCTGGAGGTATACCTGGACTTCTGTGGAGCAAGCTCCTGGACATGAGAACTTGTGTCCCGCAGGTCATACACCAAGACAGAGCCATTGACCAATCCAGCGTAGACATAGTTGGTGTCATCAAGGCACCAACAACAGCTCCAGATGGGGCGGCCAGCATTGTACGTCTGCACAACGGTGTTTGTTGTCAAGCTGAGAGAAGGGGTAAAGAGCTTTGTAACTTTGGCACACACTGCACCTTGGCCCACCTCCCCTTGGCCCGCGCTACCCAGCAGTTGTGAGCATAAAAGCACAGCTCAGACTAAGCTCCTCTGGAGAAGGCGGGAGTCGCTTCTAGAACAAGACCTCACACCAACTCCTGGGCCATGGGGGGCGGGGGGGGGGGAGAGACAGCTTTTCCTCATTATCAGCACTCACCTTGTAAGCTTGAGGGTATGGTCCAAAGCAGCAGATAAGAGCAAGCCATCCGCACGGTTGCTGAAGGCCAGGCCACGGATCTGCTTGCTATGGATGGGGACATATTGGCTGCTCTTCATGTTGACAGCACTCATCATCTTAATTCCACAGCCTAAGACACAAATAAAAGTTGGGCAGCAGAAGGCTCATGATGCTGAAGTTCAGCTGCTGTCCAGAATGTCTGTCCTCTAGATTGATTGAGGCTACAAAAAGCCCACTATTTCTGTCTACCACACTCGGGGACATACTTCAGTTTGTAACTCACCAGGAACTAGGGTGCTTTGTGGAGAGGGCTGTGACACCACGAGGCAGCTCAGTGGGTCGCAGTACGCCATAACCCGACAGTTGCCCACCTGAGATACCAGAAAGGCTCTCTCAAAATGGTACTTGTGTTGGCCCTGGCTGGAGGAGAGGCAGCCTGGGAAGCAAGAGCGGGAGTTGCTGGGCTGCTGAGAGGAACTGCTGCTGTGCCGGGCCATCAGGGCCTTCAATTCCTACAGAATGGGAGGTTGGGGATGAGGAAGAAAGAGAGAGAGCATGTGTGGAGTCCAGAGTACTAAGTGCTTCCACATGCAGGACATCTTTAACAGTCAGGACCATGGACTTGTTACTTTAGCCACAAGGGGAAAAGATGACACCAGAAGCCAGAGCTGTTTCAGCACACAACAGTTCAATCCTAAGTTCACCTCTGCAAGCTTATAGGCATCTTATCCTTCAACAGGCTGCCATTCTTCACTCTACATGTGGTTGCTTGCCTGGGCTAGCATGAATTTCTTCACCTCCGTCTCCCGAGAGGACCACTTGTTGCCCCTTCCTGTGTTGGGGTAGGTGGGGAGAATGCTGTCACCTTCCCATACTCTGACATGGGGAAGAGTTCACAGTATGCAGGCTGGAGCCAGGAAGGTTGCTGTTTCAGAGAGCTGTTTTAGAAGCGGTCTCTGGTGGTATGTCAGGGAATGCCCTGTACACGTTTATTTGGCATTCTTCCTACTACTGCAATGCTGGAATGGGGCAGGGTAAGGGGGACAGGAAGAAAGAGTGCCATTTGTCTTGAGAAGCTCCATGTGAGCAGTAGTCTTATCTTTTCGACTTAAATATTCAAGGCTTGGAAATGCCTCTGTATAAACTTGCAAGGTTAGGATTCCAATTCTGACCCCATCACTAGGATTTGCACTAAAAGTGTAATATTAACGCTTTGTCCCTCCACCCCAACTAACTGACAATCTTTTGACTTACAAAACCAAATTCTGCCAAAATCAGGGAATCAAAAAGGGGATGCCCTCCATTCTCCTACATCCCAGCTATCAGAGTGCAGAATAAGACCCTCTCTCATAAAACTGCACATTCATTTCCTTCAGAAGAACACATGGGAAAGAGATGGAAAGCAAGTAGAAGGTGCTGCATGAATGGGCTACAACTAAACCCACCTGAACTTGCTGCCGAAGTTTACTGCACTCCTCTGTCAAGACCTGCAGCTGGAGACGACTCTGCGCCGATTCCAGCTCTGCTTTTCTTCGCAGCATTTGCTCCTTTTCTAAAGAGCTGCAGAAGAAAAGTACATCAGACTCCATCTTTACCAGTTGAGATTCAGAATCTGCTACCTTAAACAATCCCATCAGCCAACCTGGCCCACTGTCTCCTCCCCACTTGCTTTCATTTTACCTTTCTACCTGCCCAAGTGATATAAAAGACAAATTCAAGTAATGGTCTCTTGAATTTTTTGAAAGACATATCTGAACAGTAGCACTTTCACACCATGTGACCACAGGAGATGCAACCCAATGTAACCGCCATCTCATTTAAGTATATATTAGTCCCGTGTCCCGTCCCGTCCCCCACACAAAAGGTTATAGAACTAGGCAAGCCTCTACATACAGACATCCAAACCCTACACCTGTAATAGCTGGCTAATGCAAGTCTAACAAAGCATGTCCTGAAGCCAAAACCTGATGTTAGAGGGCAAGATCAACAACTTCAAAGACACTTCACTTTCTATACCTGACTAACCTGAGTTTCTGGGAGTGCTGAGACTAAAGACCTCAGTAATAGCTGACAAAGTCAGATGTTTATTATTTTTTTGTTTTATTTTTAATCTGTCCAGTAATGGCTATTCTCTGGGTGTATTATGAACAGTTAAAATAATAAAATACAGTAGAAATAGTTAATGTCTATGCTGGGTACTATTTCTCCCCCAAATAGGAGGGAGGTTGAGAGCATATACCTTTTCATGTGTTCCTGCTCGCTGGTGTCCAATGCTTTCAGAGTCCGGGCATAAAGGACTACAATGTCAGAGCGTTTTGCTTTCTTATTGCACTAAAAAGGGGAGAAAGTGGCAAATGTGAGCCAGCTTCTTAGTTACCAAAGCCATCCACTGCCTGCTGCGGTTCAGCCTTCTGTGACTGCCACACATCTAGGTGGTACACCTGTTGCTTCTGCCTTTTAAAGTGCCGTCTTTGCAGAAGGGAGAATGTGTACGCCAGCCTTCCCCAACCGGGTGCCCTCCAGATGTGTTGGACTATAACTCTCAGCATTCCCCAGCCAGCTATGCTGGGAGTTGTAGTTCCAACACATCAGGAGAGCACCAGGTTGGGGAAGGCTGGTGTACACAATGTTTTATTATATTTATACTCCGCCTTTTTTCCTGCAAGGAACCCAAGGTGGCTTACATAATCCTCCTCCTCCTCCTCCATTTTATCCTCACAACAACCCTGTGAGGTAGGTTAGGCTGAGAGTCAGTGACTGGCCCAAAGTCACCCAGTGAGTTTTATGACTGAGCGGGGACTAGAACCCAGATCTCCCGAGTCCCAGTCCAACACTCTCACCACTATGCCACACTGGCGTAGTGTCGGCCTGCATACAGATGCCCCCATCTCAAGAAGTTCCCCTGAACCATCAGTAGTACTCCCTAAACATGTAAAAGTGGACAGTTCAACATGATGCCCAAGTGTGTCCGCTGCAAGTTTCCTAGGGACTCGCTGACCTGACTGAGCTCAGGTAAATCCATGAGCTAAGGCAACAGAGTAAAGAAAACACTTTCCAAAAATGGGAGAAGGACATCCACAAAACCGGACTGAGTTCAGAGAAGTGCAATGAGAAACAGAATAAGGTCTGCAGAAGGCACACCACAGAAGGAACAGTTACAGGAAGATCGCATGTAAAATAACTGGGGGGGGGGGGGAGAAGAGAGAGAAAATGAGAATATGCTGACAGAGTACCATTTCTCACAAGAAGTAGTCAGTCATTACAGAAAGCAAGATTTAGATTAGCCATTAGAGACCAAAAAAAGATAAAGACACCTTTCCAAGATTCAGGAGGCAGCCAACAGTGGAACAAGCTAAAGCATTTCCTTCTTTAGAAGTCTGGCATACCTCACAGAAGATTTTATTTCCTGTCAGGAAGTAACTAGTAAGATCACAGCTTCACATGCTGGTGAAATATAATCCAATAAAAATCGGATAGCTGAGAGGTCTGGAGTTGCAGATGTCAGGCAAAAGGCATACAAAATCCCATCCACCAAGAGGCATACAAAGCCCCGTCATCCATCCCCCTTGCCTTAGAGCTGATCTTTTTTCATTGTGAGACCAGTTTCTTAGGGAGACAGTCCTCAACAAGGCACACAACAGGCTTTTACCTGTGGACACTTCCCTGCCTGCCCTTTCAGCCACCTCTCAATGCAGCTGTAGCCAAAGAGATGCCCGCAGCGCAGTGCAGAGAGACGATGCTCCCCAGCATTTGTCCACTCTTCAAAGCAGATGGCACAGGTATCACCACTCTCCTCCTCCTCTAAGGGAACTAGAGGTGCAGATGGATTGGTTCTCTTTAATTGAGTTAGTCTGAAACAGGAGGACATGGAAGAGAGGTCAGTCAAATGCAACCCTAGTTAACTAAAACCCCACCCCACAGCCTCTCAGTCTTTCCCACCTTCTTCTGCTGGACAGTGCCTCGAGGATCAGGGTGCTCTGGCTCACCGGAATCATCTCTAGAAGGCGCCATTTGGGTTGAGCCAGAGACTGCAAAGGAGAAACAAAGGAATCATTCATATGGTGAAGGATGGGGGAACACTGACAGACCAAGCTGCATTTAGTGCCACATTAAGATTACAGACTCACTATCAAGTTATTAGAATTTTAAAGGAAAGGTAGAATGAGTGACTGTATAAGACTGGTTTGTACAACAAACCCAGAGAAGCTCAAAACGACTGCACACAAAGCCACTGCCTGTTTAAGTGGGGGAAAGAGCAGAGATATCAGCCTCCTCATCAAGAAAGATTGATAAACTCAGACTATTTTAACAAGTGGCATAAAAACACTTGGGAGGAAACAGTAAAGAACAATCGGTTACAAATTTGCGGAGAAAGTTACCAGATTTAGTAGGATTTCTGGTTATTTATTTTATTTATTATTTATATTTATTTATCGCCCATCTGGCCGGCAACCGGCCACCCGGTTATAAAATAAATCTAGGAAAAACAGTCATTATCTATCAATATGAATGATCCAAAAAAGGGCTGTGGAAGCTTTTAAAGGTTCTAAATGTAAGAAAAGAGATACACTATCTAGAATTTATCAAATATAAATTTGCTAGAAGATACTGTTATGCCCATGTTAGAGAAGGCTTTATTTAAAAAAACCAACACTTCCCATTAGAATACATCAGAAGGTTTTGAATAAATGCAAGTCAGAACACAATACATTAAACAGAATTATAAAATCCCCAGAATTAAGGCAAAAAATACTCAGCAACTAACATCCAGTGGTGGATTAGCAATACTGTACCAAACATTACATATTTATTACCCTGCTTCCATACTGGTAGCATTAGTGGTTTTGTACATCTAAAGATGCACTCCCTTGGATGATGGAACAGGGAGTGGAGAGGGGGAATATGTCCTTATTGGAATTGATAATGGCAGTTGGCAGGAACAGAAGACACCACAGTGTAATGAAATTAGAGAAATGATTGCAAAAATTGGACATAAATATAGGTTGGTATTGGCCCCAGACATTTCTCCTTTAGCACCAGTAATTAATGGATACGAGTTTAAGGAAGCAAAAGGAACAGAAGATTTTAATATCTGGACAGGAAGTGGTATTACCAGATTTCAGAATTTCATATCTCAAGGAATCACTCGTACGATCAACTCGTACACAGAAATACGAGTTAATTGAAATAATGGTTCAATTACCATTTTATCAGTTCCTCTAAATGAGAAGCTATAGTCAAACCTTGTAAGAGGTGTAAATATGAATAACATCACCTGAAAAGATTATTGTTTCAGAGAACAAAAAAGGATTATGGCAGAAATATATGAGATATGATTAAAACATTTAATATGAATGGTACTGAGCAGCACAGTTGGGAAACAGATTTTAATATCAGACTGTCAGATGTGGATTGGGGAGATATATGCAATAAACCAAAAGCCCTTAGTGGATGTCAGTTCAAGGGACAATTTCTACAAAATCTTATACAAATGGTATTATACACCTGTGCAAATGGCAAGAATGTACCTTAATGTATCTCCAGCGTATGCTGGAAATGCAGGAAGAGAAGTAGAACATTTACACACATTTGGTGGGAATGTTCTCAGTTAAAAAAAATAATTGGTCAGAATTAGGAATCCCACTAAATCCCCAAGTAATAAGGAACCAAGTTAGAAAAGAACAACATGGTTACATATACATTAATCACAGCATGTATATACCATTGGCAAGATCTTGGAAGTCTGCTTCTTTACCAGCTCTTAATCAACAGAGAAGAAAAATCTGTAATATAATGCTAACAAACAAGATTACAGCCTACAAACACCTGTGGGAAGGAAGAAATTATTTATAGATTTTTCAGAATTTGATTTTATTTATTCAGTTCTGGAATATGTACAGGCCCAGCAATTTAGCACCAGTGGACATTTTGATAATATGATGCAACAAATGGAATTGATAGGTTAATCTATTTATTTATTTATTTATTTATTACATTTATCAATCGCCCATCTGGCCGGTCACCCGGCCACCCGGCTATTGTATTTCTGAGCCATAGTTTGGCCCAATTTCTGAAGTACTGGAACTCCGTGGTTGTATACGATGGTTGTACATACATACATAATTTTTAAAAAGAACCTCGCTGCCAAAGTAATTTACCCTTCAGTACTCAGATGGCAAGACAACTGCAAATTCCTGTGTTGGTTTCCCATCTTCTTCTGTAGCCTCATTCCTACCTTCGAAGTTTTCCCCACCCTGCCTTTCAACTCCAAAGGTGTCCTAGCCTGTGACATTTGCTCCTGTGACTCTACCATACTCAGTCACTGGAGAGCCTCCTCCTGCTCTTCTAACCCTCTATCAGCAGGTGGGATCAAATGTAGCCCAGCACTATCTATCTATCTATCTATCTATCTATCAATCATAAAACTTGTGTGTCAGTCTTCTGGTCAAGGTATTCCTCAACCACAAGTAAGTGTAAACTGGCATGTGGTGTTTCGGGGGCTCCTCCTAAATCTAGATTTTAAAAAAATCAGTGTTTTTATTCTTACAGCTTATTCCTATTGGAATGACTGAGAAAACTAAAAGCCATGTACATACAAGTGCTAGGCATCAAAGTAACCCACCCAACAAAAACACGTATTAGTCTGCATCAGTCTACAGATGCTTATACCTGAAACTGTTCCTTCCATTTCTTGTGAGAAAGGAGCATACAAAGTGAAAGCATAGCATTACATTTTCCTTAATATTATTACACATGGTATTAGGGGTCACTAGTACACCAAATGTTTACAACCCCGCTTCACAAACATGAATTTTTAAAGTTTTTTGTTTGTTTTCAGTTGGAACCTTCCTTGTGACACAGCAAAATTTTATTTCTTCAGCATAGGTGTTTTCAGAATTCATGCTAAGAAACACTTACTGATTCTGGTTTTGGGGGGTAATTTTGACCCCAACCGAACCTCAAATGTTTGCATGCAACCTGCACCCTCATCTCAGCAGCTGGCCAGACTTAATGGCAACTCAGTCAAGGACCTTTAAATGGCAACTTTTCTGCTTACGGGAAAATCTTTGCAAAATGTGTTGTTGAAAGTTGCCCTGTCATCTTTGGGACCAACCAGCCCTAGCAGCTCGAAACCTAAACCAGACAATATTTGAGAAACTAACATATTTACAGGATTCTGACTGGAGTAACAAACAACTTTTTCACCAGCAGTACCACTAGTAAATGGATTAGACAACGCTGCTTGGCACACTGAAAAACGAACCAACCAGAAATTTTCCCAGCTCCTTCCCTCAAACTCAGAACCATCAAGAGCAGTATTTTTAGTTTTCAAGATTTGACAGTTGTAAATTATGTGCCAAAGGAAGGACAATGCATAATGATATAGCAATCGCCGACCACAAATCTAAGACTGAGATCATTCTTTATGACAAGAAAACTAAAGGTGATGTGGATGCCTGTGACTAGATGGTCTCCACAGCACGGGGGGCTAAAGGACCAGCATATACAAATCTGAAAACTTTGTTCTGAATTTCCCTGATGAAGGACCATTAGGGTCCAAAACACACAGTATTATAAATACATCCTCTCTTGTTTATCTCATTTTTCTTCTACTACTTTTGGTTGTCCATTGCCTGTTTAATGCCTATACAGTTTGGAAGATTAAGAACTCACAATGGAGTGAACATCCCAAAAGACATCTCTTCCTGGTGGACCTGAGCCTGGAGTTGATCAAATCCTGTGTTGAGCCTAGGAACACAGCCAACTTGCCTGGGATGTTGACAGAGGCAGCCTCAGAACTGTGGGGCCTGCCACGGTTGACATCAAAACAAGGGGCACATATCATTTCTGTGGCCAACACAATGTGCTTCATGTAACCATTTTGTCTGTACAATTCATGCAGTAGTGAAATGTGGCAATTATGTACACACTGCTTGAGTAGTGTGTGCTATGACTGCAAGTTCTGACGTTTCGCTGTTGTCATCACAGGTAATTCACAATTATCGCACTGTCACGTCACACATACGTAACTGTCACACATGGCACAGTATGTTTCATATTAGATTTTTATAAGGTGCTTTACATGGGGCTACCCTTGTGCTTGGTCCAGAACCTGCAGCTGGTGCAGAATTAATTAATTAATGTGGATTCACATCCCACTTTTCGGCTAGAGTCCTCAAATTGGCTTACAGTAATAAACACAGATAAAGCAAGAACCACATGACCCCAAAAAACAAAGCTGAACACAACCAGCTCCATTTGAACAGTTCCCACCAACCCTAGGGGCACCACCACGTTCAACTGTGTAACCATCACATAACCTCGGCAAACCCATCCTCCCCCACTTCATCTTGGGACACTGACCTGGTTTGCAGAACATGGCAGCCCACTGTGGCTTAATTTACCCACGGGTGCTGATGTGTTGTGCCATTTCTGTGCGGCGCCCACAGGCACCCAACTTACCATGCCTTGTCGTGTCATGAGAACCCAGGGGTTGCCCGAGAGTAAAACAAACCTCAAACCCACCACCGCCTTGGTTTGTACAACACAAGCACAGAAAGCTGGGCGCCCACAGGTGCCTGCAAAAATGGTGCCCACCACGCTGTGACAGCCCCCACAACAAATTAAGCCAGTGGGCTTTCATGTCATGAGAACCAGGTCAGTAGTTTCACCATCAAGTCAGGCTGTTGTTTTTTTTAATTTCTCCCCATCCCACTGTCCAGACAAACCTGCTTTTTTGTAACATCTTACCTAATGAAGAAATCTGGAGATCTCAAAAGCTTGCACTTTTTTTGTGATTTAATGTAAAGACATTACATTAATTTGGATTTTAAAATTAAAAGGTTGTTAATAGTTAAGTATCCCTGAAAGGTATCCTCTTGATGCACACATCTCTTATTAGGCAAGAGTCAAAAAAGAACACAAAGTGAACTGAAACACAGTGTATTTTCCTCTAAACCAGTGTTCTCCAACCTTGGGTCCCCAGATGTAGCTGGCTGGGGCATGCTGGGAGTTGTAGGCCAAAAACATCTGGGAACCCAAGGTCGGAGAACACTGCTCTAAACTGTCTAGAACAGGGATGGGTAACCTGTGACCATGCAAGCATGCTGGACTCCAGCTCCCATCAGTCCTAGCCAGTATGGCCAGTGGCCAGCGATGATGGAAGCTCTAGTCCATCAATATCTAGATGTCATGAACATGACACACAATTAAATAGACTACCCTGGTCTGTGGTGTGCAATGCAGTATGAGGTTTTTCTGAAGTATTAGTCTCTCTTAAAGATGTAGAACCAACACAAACCTCCCAAGCTGGCTGGTCCAGGTACCTCCTCAAGGGCTCCTGCTAGCTCCTCTTCCTCCTCTTCCACCTCAGTGGAACTGCTGCCGCTGCTGCTCTCAGAGTCACTTAGAACCACAGTCTCATCTGAACTGTTCCCACTGTGGCCTGGTAGGTGGTGTGATGCCACTGTTGCTTGGGTCCTGTTGACCTGGAAGTAACTGTCAAGTGGTGCTGTGGATCTGAACACCCAAGCATAGATTTTTATTAGTATAATGTGAAAACAAGCCACAGACTCCAGCATTTAACAGAGGCTCCCCAAAACCCACAACTATTCATTGCACTTTAAATTCCAGCAGGCTGTAGCAGAGGGAGATGAGAGGGGAAGAAAGGACATTCTTCCAGCCCTGTTGAAAGACCACCCCATGAAGGCTCCTCCTCCCTCAACTGTCAGCAGCCATTCCAGCAGGTTGTAACAGAGGGAGGTGAGAGGGGAAGCAAGGGCCATTCCACCAGCCCTGCTGAAACTCTACTTAATTTCCCCGCTCTTCCCTCCTCATCCCTTTTCCCTTGTGTGTCATGTCTTTTTAGATTGTAAGCCTGTGGGCAAGAACAGTCTTGTTTTACTGTTTGCAAACTGCTCTGGGAGCCTTTTTGATTGAGGAGCAGGATAAAAATTATTTAAATAATTAAATTGGCGTTTCCTCATGTGCCATCTCCCAACTTATAGAACGATGGACTCTGCAGCTGAGTGATACTCAACAAATTCTTAAATGCTTCCCTTCCATCCACCCAGGGGTGGCCAACTTGCGGCCCTCCAGATGTGTTGGCCTACAACCCCCATCAGTCCTAGCCAGCATAGCCAATGGTAAAGGATGATGGAGTTGTCAGCCAAAATATCTGGAGGGCCACAAGTTGCCCAGTTCTATTGCGCCATGGAATGCTATGGTAAATCCTATCATTCCTATGCTTTCCTCTCCAAATCCTTGTAAAATGCTCAGATTATTAATTTAATCAGCACAATACCCACATGCTTCTTCAGGTCACACCAACACTGGATGCTACAAAGTTGGCAAATACATCTATCTGTAAAAACAAACTATACCCTGCTTGTGACAGGGTATTAACTAAGGATGTTAAGCAGGGTAGCGGCAAGACAAAAAGTAGAGCGTGCAGGAATCAGGAGGGTTACCGTTTCCTCCCTGCACAAGAATCCTGACCCAAACCCATGAATTTTGAAGCTCCAGAAAGAGTATTCCAAATTGACAGTATTTTGCAATGCCTAGTGTTGCCAGGTCTCAAGGTCTGATCTGAGGTTACAGGGTTTCTACTTCATTTTCAGGATCTGCTGGGAAAGGAGTAAAATCTCAGGGTGAGATGTCAAAAAAGATATGTTCCACAAGCCTTCCCCTATATTCTAAGCTTTAACACACATCCTTTCCCAGCACATCCAGCCTTAGAATCTCCCTCTCTCACTCACTGTACAGTACTCAAGGCATTTTAAAAATCATTACTATTTATGGCAGTCACCCAATTAAAGTAATCATAGTCCACTAACCAATAGATTAATTCTGCATCAGCATTTGTGAACTAACAACTCCTCTGAAATAAAAAGAGTGTAAGAGATGATACATGCATGTATCAGAGCAGGGACAATATCAGAAGAAGCACCCCACTTTGGTACCTTTTTAGAGTAAAAATGTGTTTAATGCATCTAGCTGATTTAATGTTGCAGCTCTAACATTATTGCATTATTATTATTTGTTGGGGGGAAGCCCAGTACAATCCCAATAGTTCTGTGTTGTGCAGAGAAAGGGTGATCATCCTGCTTTCTATAGGTCAGCGAATTTGTCCATCTAGCTCAGTGCTGTCTGCTCTGCTCTGCTCTGTCTGGCAGCAATTCCCCACGGTCTGAGGCAGCGGCAGGTCTTCCCCCATCACCTGCTGCACAGCCTGATCTTTTGGAGGCAGAGATGGCAGGGACTGAACCTGGGACCTTCTGCATGCAAACCATCGACTCCAACGCCAGCCAGGACCTTCCTTACACGGGGAGAAGCTGGAGGCTTGTTTACAAACCCCCAGTGCCTCTACGCGGGCCTGTATCAGGGGTGGGCTGGACTGGTCACCCCTAAATTTTCACTGCCAACCCCCATTTTTATTTTTACAAACAAATAATTAAAAAAAACAATTGACAATTGTGTCTTTTAAAGGCCTGCAACCCAGATGAACTGCTCCCCCCTAGTTTTTTGGGCATCCCCCCCCCGAACTTTTAGGCTGGCTACGGGCCTCTATGCTCCGGCCCCACAGGCAGCCCCTTCAACCCCACGACAGGCTCTGCCCCTACCACAGACAACAACCCCTTTGACTGCTGTCACAGTAGACCCGCCCAGGTCCAGACCCACCCACCCACCCCTTCACAGGCTCCGATCCCCGCCCCCCAGGCCTAAGGAGCCTCGGCTGGCCGGTCCTGGGAGCGAGTGCGGAGGGGCCACCGCGGGCTCTCACCTGGCTCGGGCGGCCCGTTGGGAGGAGGAGGCGGCGGCGGCGGCGCGCGCTCCCTGCTGGGCCCGCGGCGGGTTCCTCCGGGCTCGAGGCGGCCTCCGCGGCTCCCGCTCCCCGACGAAGGCGCCCCAGGAGGAGCGCGAGGCGGCCGGCCGCGGCTCCGGCCCTGACGCCGAGCGCCCGCGTCGACCGGGGGCCGGCTCTTGAGAGCTGCTGCCGCCGGCCGCTGGTGGAAGCGGCAGGCTGCCGGGCCCCCGCGGCCACCTGCTGCAGGTCCACGTCCATCGCCTCCTGGGCCATCGCGCCGGGGCGCTCATCCGCCTCCCCTCGGGAGAGAGACGGGGGGGGGGGACGCCGCCACAGCCGCTCAATCTCCCCGCCTCCCACCTCTGCGGCCCCCCATTGGCCGCTCGTTCAGCCGCGAACGGCGCGCGCGAAAGCGAGGCGAGGCTCCTATTGGGCGGCGACGTCCCACAGCGCCTTCCCATTGGATCACCCGACTGCCAGTTTCCCGGTCGGCGGAATGGGCTCCGCGTCGTTGGGGGAGAGAAAAGGGGGGGGGAGAGAAAGGGAAGGTTACGTTGGTAGTTGAGGCGCATGCGCGGCAGGGATTGGACTGAGAACGTGGATTTAAACATAGTAAACAACTGCAGCGGCTACAGGACGGGTCTTCCTGTTTGTTTTGACAGTGTTCCCCCCCCCCTCTCCCGAGGGGCAAAAATGAAAGCTGCTCATGGGAAACAATGAAAAAGTCCAAGGTTTAGGCTTAGCTCTGACTGGGCAGCAGCCTGCCTCTCCGCCACCCCATTCACCCACACTGACTTTTTTTTCCTGAGTTAACTTGCATAGGATTGCATCTTAACTGACAAGGGATTGTACTAGTCCATCAATGAGGTCCTTTGCCCAAACAGGGCATCTCCCTTCTGCCCTTCAAGCTGTGTGACACCTCCAAAAACCACTCCCTCTTCTGTTAGGTTCTCACAGAGAGGCTGCAAGCTTCCTTCCCTGCCAAGGCCGGAGCTAGCAGCTAAATCTTTCAGGGTGCAATCCTATGCAGGTTGAGACAGGGGAAAAAAGGCCTACAACTCCCAGCATGCTCCACCCAGCTATGCTGGCTGAGGCATGCTGGGAGTTGTAGGCCTTTTTTTCTGCTTACACTTGGATAGGATTGTGCCTTAAGTCACTTGACTCCATATTTGCATGAAGTGAGTTGTGGATGGGAAGTGAGTCTGTAAGTCTTCATTTGATCTTGGTTCAATGAACAAGCTGAGCCTGAAGGCTCTTGAATTAATCTATTATAAGTGCAGGTGTGAGTGCAGTGTAGCATAGCTGGCTGGGGCATGCTGGGAGTTGTAGGCCTTTTTTTCTGCCTCAACTTGCATAGGATTGCACCTTAAGTGGCTTGTAAGGTGCAGGTGTAATGGTGAAGCCTACACTTTTGCAGTAGGTATATACAGAGATGGAAGGGAAACAGCTGACATTCCAGGGGGCAGGATTGAGATCCTCTTGTTCTCCACTGTTAAAGGCACAAACACAGTCTTCAAGGGGATGAAATAAGCGGTGGCAGACAAAAAAATTGGGAGGAACAAACAGTATTGCAATCAGAGTTTGATTATTCAACGTGCTGTTATACTGCTGCTCAATACATGATAGGCCATGGTGGGGCGGGGGGAGTTGACAACAAATGTTAATTCCCTTAATGCAGAAAAACAACAACCTTGGCCCTGCCCTGCATATTGGAATGAACAGTATCAAAATAATATAAATCCATTTCCTCTCATGTTGGGACTTGAAAAAGATGCTAGGAGAGGATATATTGTTGAGTATTATCCTTCCTATCTCACGTTAGTGAGATCAGCAGAGTAGAGTCCCTTTCCAGCTTAAAAGAAGCTTAGATTTGGCTAGTGTTAGCCAGTTAGCATTTGGTAATCCAGGATGCTTTAAGGCAGACTGGATTTCCCTGGTTTTGCCCCCTTTTCTCTCCCTCAGAACAATAATCAGAGACACAGTCTTGTAAAAGTTAAAAGTAACATTTACTCACTCAGATTATGCAGTTTCATTCAGGCAGGCTTAAAAGCATTTCTTACAGTTGGTTACAGTACATTTGGAAATACCTGGGGTCTGAACTTGTGGAGTTCAGACCAGCAACTCTGGTTACATGCTGCTGTTAGCACAACGTGAAGGCAACAACTCTTACTACCACATTCAGAGTCTCAGCAGGAAGAGAAAGAGCTGAGAGCTACGCCCACTTCCTGCTGAGGCTCAGCTAAATATACACTGAGTATCTTCTAGGGAATCCACCTTAGAAGATACCAGTGGTCTTAACCATTTCATCCAACTAACTGGTGAAACATGAGCCATTGGTTTTGACTGCACTTTAAATATCCCACACACTTTTTCATTCATTGGGGGGGGGGGGTGAGAGAGAGAAGAGAGAGAGAACATTTCTGATTTACCCACCACAGAAAAACAAAAATAGGGGGAAGAAAGGCCCTTGATAGCTCCTGTCCATTGACACAAGCTGGGAACTTCCCTCGAAATGCAAATAGCAGCTTCAGAGAGGCCTTTTTTTGTCAGAATCATGGCAGGGAGAGAAAGAGTTATGCTTCCCCTCCTCATTGCTAATGGTCTTGGCTGCTATTAATTTACATAACAAAAGTATGCAGTTAACATCATGTCAAGTTTGGCCCTCAGTGTCAGCTTTGGATGGTTGAGATGCTAGAACAGGGGTGCAGAACCCACAGCTGGTAGGCTTAATCTGGGCTGCCAGATTTGGTCTGCGGAGCCTTGTGATGAAAGGGTTAACATCTAACGTTGCCAGGCAGAGTGGTCACGCCCGGCAACCTATCAGGGCTCACCTGTAAAAAGTTCTGATGGTGGGGGGAGCTCTGTATATGTGTGCGTGATGAGTTAGAGCAGTGTTCTCCAACCTTGCCCCCATATGTTTTTGGCCTACAACTCCCAGCATGCCCCAGCTAGCTAAATTAAATAACCGGCCACGTTATTGTCACAAGCCTCATGGGGCTCCTCCAGAGGACCGGGAATCCCCACTTATCTCCAATCTGACTGCCTGCAGAGTCTCTTTCTCGGTGCGGAGGCGAGGCACAGAACTCCGTGCCTCCTGTCAGCACAGAGAAGGGCAGGGCACCCCACACCTGCATTACCCTGTGCACCTGGCAGAACAGTTTCCTAAATCATTCATTCATTCATTCATTTATTTCATTTCTATACCGCCCCACAGCCGAAGCTCTCTGGGTGGTTCACAATAAGGTATACATAAAAACAACAATAAAAGCATACAAAATAGTTTAAAAGATTAAAAACCAAATTTAAAAACACAGTTTAAAATAACAATCCAAAAACTAATAAAACAGCCTACAGGTGACAATCCCCCCACCCCCGTGCTATTCCGAGCTCTAAACTATTAAATGCCTTGGCATAGAGGGAAGTCTTAACCTGGCAGCCGAAAAGATAGTAAGGTTGGCGCCAGGCGGGTCTCAGTGGGGAGTTTGTTCCATAATTGGGGGGCTACCACCGAGAAGGCCCTCCTCCTTGTTGCCACCAACCGAGCCTCTCTTGGAGGCTGGCAGTCGGAGGAGGGCCCCAGATGTTGAGCGTAGTGTCCGGGTAGATTGCGGTTGGGAGAGACTAAATCATTAACTGCAACCACTAATGCTGCACACCAAATGGACGTCTGTGGCAGTGAGATGCTCTTTGCCCTGGAAACAAGGAAAAGTGCCTGGGTCTGTGCTGCTTTTTGGGGAGACAGTGCGGTCGTGAGTGCAAGGGAAACATGGGGCTTGGCAGCTTTTGCAGGAAACAAGTTCTGGCTTTCCACAAAGACATTCAAGATTCCCTTTCACGTAATCAAGCTGTCCTATCTTGGTCAACAAGGAGTCGGTTCACAATCTCTGCAAAACAAAAGGTAAGCTGGCTTTCAGAACAGGACATTCCAAAAAGTGAGGCTGAGGTTGTATATAACCTCTATTTTGCAGTTTGGTCTTCCAAGCAAGCAGGTATAGGGGCTACCTTTGCCTGTGTGTGGGCAAGGTTGGGGTACAATGCACTGGATCCCTCTAGCCCACGGGTGCAGAACCTCTTTCAGCCTGAGGGCTATATTCCATTTCAGAGAAGCTCTCGGGGGCTGCATTCCAGTGGAGGGTGGGGCCAGAAACACGACCATATTTAGCTTTACAACGCAAGTTCAGTGTCCATACAGAACAGCGGTAATGAACCCTGAGTGAGGATCTACAGCAAGGATGTTGAACTTCTTTCAGCCTGAGGGCCAATTCCATTTCAGAGAAGCTTTGGGGGGCTGCATTCCAGTGGTGGGCGGGGCTGAAGACAGAGGGGGTGGAGCCTAAAGGCAAAAGGGGTGGTGCCAAAAATACAAATAACACCAGCCAATTTTTGCTCAAAGCTCTCACTGCCAGTAGCTAAGCCTTAGGAGAGGGCATCAGAGCCTTTTAAAATGAGGGGGAAACTGCACAAAAGCTGAGAAACCACCAAATGTTTGGTGGTTAGAGGAAAGGGGGAGGGGCCATCTGGGGAACCCCGGAGGACAGGATTGAGACCTCAGGTGGGCCAGACTTGGCCCCCAGGCCTGCACCCTTGCTTTAGCCACTGTGGCCACACAACAATGATCCCCCTGTGACAGACCAGGCCTCCGGTACCTTCAGCAGATGGGCGCTTAGAAGAATCAAAGTCCCGACACTCGTTGATGATGTCCCGCAGGTAGGAGGGGCAGTCTTCTCCCAGTGGTTCCTGGTATCTGTGCTTGCAGACCTTCTCATGGATCTCCACTGAAGCACAACCTAAGGTAACAAGCAGAGAGACAGGGAGATGGGCCTGGGTTGTTTCCAGGGCTGGCCCTATCGTTAGGCAGCGTGAGGCAGTTGCCTCAGGCAGCAGATGCTGGAAGACGGCAGCAAGGTGTTGGAGGAGAGAGCTCGTATGCCAGGTGGCCAACCCTGCACTCCCTAAGCTGGCCTGATGCCCTCAGGAACAGGGCAGGCTGCTGTTCCATCACCAGTGTGGAAGAAAGATTCAGCTGCCGCCAGTCCACTTGGCTTTGGTACATGGAATGGGAGGGGGCACCATCTTGTTCTTTGCCTCAGGCAGCAAAATGTCTTGGGCTGGCCCGGGATGTTTCCCATATAGCGAAATGATCGGTCTCATTCCCTACTCTTATGGCCTAATTTATTAATTAATTTATTGAAAGCATTTTTGCCCTGCTCCTCAGCTGAATGACTTGCAGGTCATTAAAAAAACAAAAAAACAGGACAGGCATACAATCTAAAGGATATGACACAAAAGGAAAAGGGGATGGGGAGGGAAGAGGAAAACAAGTAAATGGAGGCACCACCACCACAAAGTTCATATAAAGACCTGTTGGAATGGAAATAGTTCAGGGAGAGGAAGAGCCCAAAGGAGCTGCTCTCTCAGCAGAGCCAATGAAATGGCTCCCCACTGCTGCAGCCTGCTAAATCACATTCCTAATTAAACATTAAATGCAAATGCCGACAAGACTCTTCAGGAGGGGGCAATTTTCAGGGGAGAAGTAATGGAGTGTGTGCTTAAGCCAGCCTTCTCCAACCTGGTGCCCTCCAGATGTGTTGACTACAACTCCCATAAGCCTGCTGGCTTGGGGCTTATGGAAGTTGTAGTCCAACACATCTGGAAGGCACCAAGTTGGGGAAGGCTGGTGTATGCCATTCCCTGCCAGGCGCCAGCCCACGTCTCTGCTGCAACTTTCTCCACGCACAGGGAAAGAGTTCTAGGTGTGTGTTTGACCTTGCAAACATGCCTCAAACTCCATAGGAAAAGCAGCAGCAGCAGCAACTGCGAGATGGAGCTGCAGCTGAAAAGCAAAGGGTGGGGAAGCATTTAGGCAACCCACCTGCAAGTTCAACCCTTCCTTTGCCAATCAAACGGGAATGTCTGACCATATATGTGTGGATGCTCTCAGTCCAACGTCTTCAAGGTAATTCTAGGAAAGATCTACTCAGTCCCCAGTAGAGGGCACTCCCCCTGGGAAGCACCTGAAAACATCTGCAACCCAACCAGTGGGGTACACACAATGACTGGGTTCAGACAACATAACCCATACTCAAGGGTTGAGTATGGGTTGATGGTGGGTTGTCGCTGAAACAGTGGGTTATCGTCTGAACCCAGGTGCGCTAACAAGCCATGGCTGATTAACCACGAACAATCCATGGAGAGAACCCATGGGTTTGTTGTTGGGTTGTGAATTGTGGGTTGTTCACCATGGTTTGTTATCTGGGCTGGGTTCAGACAACACAACAACCCACGCTTCAACAACAACCCACGCTCAACCCATACTCAACCCTTGGGTGTGGATTATTGGGTTGTCTGAACACAGTCAACATCTGCTTTTGTGCAAAGATTCTGCGCTGTGGTGGAGTGGAGCCAGGGCTTACAGCAGTGTTCTCCAACCTTGGGTCCCCAGATGTTCTTGGCCTACAGCTCCCAGCATGCCCCAGCCATACACTGGCTGGGGCATGCTGGGAGTTGTAGGCCAAGAACATCTGGGGACCCAAGGTTGGAGAACACTGGCTTACAGAGACACAGCACCAGCACTTTTTGATTAGCAGGGACACTGACGTCATTTGCCACCCCCTCAGACCCCTCTTAGCTTAGATGCAATCCTCTCAGTAGTTGGGAGGAAATGAATTTTCCCAGCAACAATATATTGTTCCTTGTTGCAATGGCTTGCTTGGTCTTGAATGGGCAATTCAGTTTTACAAAAGGCCTGTTCCTGGTGGAGATGAAACATGCTGGAACTGGTTTGTTGATCATGGATCAACACAGCTGCCTGAAGTTTTGGCCTCTCCTTGGGGGCGTGGCTGACATGGGACTGTCATGAGGGGCGCCTGCGCTTCAAAACTGACCACTCCACCACTGATGGTGTGATAGGACCTAACAGTTCAGGCCCCTCCTAGCAGCTTCAGGAATGGACCTTCTTTGATGTCCCCTCACCCTCCAACAGCAGAAGAGGAGTTTAGTCCCAGTCACTCCTCTACATCTGGACAACACGCTGCTGCCCCTCCCACAGCTGAATGAGCCGAACCCGGTCACATCTGTGCCTCACCTGCAAATGGGATCCTGCCAGTCGCAATCTCCCACAGCACGATCCCAAAGCTGAAATGAATCAAAGAGGACAAGTTAGGGTGGCCAGGTGTCCTACTTTGCAGATGAGAGTCCTCCATTTTGGAGAGCTGTCAGAGGACAGTCCTGTATTTGAAGGTGTCCTCTTTGAAGAGGTGTCCAGTCCACGTCCAGTCCAGGTCGAAGGACCAAAAGGAGGGAGAGCAGGGCAGGGCCTTGAGGTTGCCCATCAATATTTAGCACCCGGACAGCAGACTGAGCAGGCACACAGCTCACCTGGTCAGTCATAAGAACATAAGAGCCCTGCTGGATCAGGCCAAGGGTCCATCTAGTCCAGCATTCTGTTCACACAGTGGCCAACCAGCTGCCCACGGGATCCCACAAGCAGGACATGAGTGCAACAGCTCTCTCCCACCCATAGTTTCCCAGCAACTGGTGTACATAGGCATCCTGCCTCTGATACTGGAGGTAGCATCAGGACCAGTAGCCATTGATAGCCTTCTCCTCCATGAATTTGCCCGAGTCCCCAAGCCATCCAAACTGGTGGCCATCACTACATCTTGTGGAATTCCAGAGTTTAACTCTGTGCTGTGTGAAGAAGTACTTCCTTTCATCTGTCCTGAATCTCCCACCAAACAGCTTCATGGGATGACTCCCTTGGGTTCTAGTATTATGAGAGGGGGAGAAAAATGTCTCCCGATCCACCATCTCCACACCATTGATGTAAGAATTAATAGAACAAGGCCAGAATACAGACGTGGCCTTACCTGTATGTTGTTTCCTGAGCCTAGCAAGAAGCAACTTATCTGTTTCCTGAGCCTAGCAGGAAGCAACTTATCTTCCTATCACAGCTTGAGGTTACGAAAATCACCATATATAGAAATGAAACGCTTGCTTTGGAGGTAGAAAGACAACGAAACAAGTGACGTATAGTAGATGCGTGCGCATGTATGTTAGAGGCTATAAAATCAGATGCATACTTTGGGTGGGGTTGTTGTTGTTCTTATTTTGCCTGTCCTGTGTGACGAGTAGTGGGAGGCAACCTTGCATGCATGCAATAAAGGTACCCAGGTAAAAGACGTTTTGCCTCCGTCTTCTGTGGCGGCTGAAGTCCAGGTTGGACACAAACCTAGCTTTAAAGGACCATTATTTGGGTTCTCTTACGACACCATGCATCATTCTGTACACCTCTATCATGTCTTCCCTCACTCCGCTCGTCTTTTTTCTAAGCTGAACAATCCCCACTGTATCCCCACTAGTCTTTGCCACTATGGTGAGATGTTTCCCCTGTTTCTGCTTAAATGATAGCGATTATTTCTAAATTTGCACCTATACATGAACGTTGCACATGCAAGTGTTATGCAAACTGGTGTCCTCTTTTGCCTTCTTTTTGGGGTATGTGTTTCCTCTCTTTTGGTGATGCGCAAGAGGCCACCCTAGTGCTGATGGTAGATGGCAACCTCCCTGCTATCAGCCATGCCCCCCCCCCGGGGGATGGAGATGTTATGGAATCACGGAGCCGGAAGGCACCACACCAGTGTTTTCACCTGACCCTGCAATTCTTAAGCTGTTGCCTGTCGTGGTCTGCTCTTCATTTCCAGGTGGGCAGCAAGAATCATGAGGGAAACCGCTGAAGAACACAGCAAAGGCCTTTTCCAGAGCAAAGAGGGAATGCTTAGCTCTTTTTGATAGACAGACAGTGACAACAAGGAGCACTTGCTTTCCCTTCCTCTGCACCATGGTCTAGTGCAGGGGTGAGCAGCCCCATTGGCCCTTTTTTGCACACCCATCTCCTACCCCGATCAGTGGTCAGGGGGGAATGGAGGCGTGGCCATCTGAGGGGTGCCGGATTGGGACCCCAGGTGGGCCAGATTTGGTACCCGGGCCTGAGATTCTGCACCCCTGGTTTAGTTAAACAATACGCATGACATTGCATCAGCGTACACGGCGCATCCCCTCCCCCTGCATTTGGCAGCCAGCGAAGCAGAGGGGGCGTCTTGAGCCAAATGCCAGTTCCCAGGCCACACTCTCCAAGCGGCCCTGCCTCCTCCTCCTCACCGCTGTCACTGCTGCCGACTCATTTGCCCTTTCCCTCTGGACCCGCGCCCACAGGGGAGCGGTCAGCGCAAGCGGAAGGCGCTGCTCTGTCTCCTCGCTTGCCACTGCTGCCTTGCGCTATCCGAGCGGACCAGGAGGCGCCAGGGGTTAGCAGTGGCTCCCCCGCGGGAGGATGGGCCTCCGCAGGTGCCCAGTGATGCCGACCCGTTGAGCTGGTTCCAGGTGTGTTGCTAGGCACTTAAAAGAGGCCCAGGCCCATAGAACACAACATCTGCATCAAATCTGCACGTGCTAATGTATATCTTTACACGCAAATGCAGAAATATTTACAATTCATTTCTCATCCGGATCATCTCCATTCGGTTAACTTGCACCCTGCCTTGGATCATCTCCAACCAATGGAAAATGTTTCCCACACACACACACACACAGCTTAATTACCATGCAGGTGAAGATTGGGGGTGTTGCAGCATGTGGAGTGTTAACCCTTCCCTCCCCAGCTGCAATCCCCCTTGAAAATTGTCCCCTGTGTGGTAATTAAGCTGAGGGGAAAAAACCTTACATTGGCACCGAGGGACGCTCTGAGGAATAGATCTGTGGCTAGGCCCTAACAACGTCCCCGCAGCCCTAAGTGGGGGTGAAGTACATGATGTCCCACCACGTAGCTTGCTTACTTAACACAGTATTCTCCAACCTTGGGTCCCCAGATGTTTTTAGTCCACAACTCCCAGCATGCCCCAGCCAGCGTAGCTGGCTGGGGCATGCTGGGAGTTGTAGGCCAAAAACATCTGGGGACCCAAGGTTGGAGAGCACTGACTTAACAGACACATGAGGAGATGAGGCTTGGCACCAGCCCCCATGTGTGTCCCCCCATAAGGTCCGGTTAGGTCCTGAAGCGCTGTAGCCGTTGCGAAGAGCATGAAGAGAGGCGCCCCTGTGGGACGAGCACCTGTATATTTCGCTGGCCAGGCTGTACTGATGGTTCACAGATGCCAGACCCTCAGGGCAGATGTAGGCTGAAGAAGAGACCTCTTTGTGGTGGGACTTTCTTCTCCTTGGGTCTCCGACTGATGGACGACTCCGTTTGATCCAGATAGAATCCTGATAACTGAGAGGAGCAGAGGGAGTGCCACATGGCCAAGTAACTCAGAAGCCAGGGGTCTGGAATGCAGTGCCCCACCCACATTGGGATGCAGTGGTGGAGTGGTCAATGTTGAAGTGCAGCTGCTCCTCATGACAGTCTCCATAGCCGCCGCCCCCCACCCCAGAGGATTGGCCAAACATTCAGGCAGCAGCTGCGTGGAATCCAGATCAACACACCAGTTCTAGCAGTTTCCATTACCTCTAGGAGCTGGTCTTTTTAAAGCTAATGGGTCTAAATTGCCCATTCAGAAATATTTTGCATTACAACAGGGGACAATATATTGTTGCTGGGGAAGTTCATTTCACTCCCCAGCTGCTCTTTTGCCCGGGGGGGGGGGGGGGGGGGATTCATTTCACCCCAGCTGCTCTGAGAACTGCAGCTAAGCTCAGAGGAAACAGGGACTTGGGGGAGGGGCAGGTAGATAGAGCAGGGGGTTGGACTCGATAGCCTTGTAGGCTCCTTCCAACTCTATGATCTATGAAATAGCAGATGACATCAACTTACCTGTTAATCAAGAAGTGCCCTGCTCCCCCACGTCACTGGAAATGACCCTTAAACTACCATGTAAATGTGCAGGGCAGACGTGCCTGGAGCCATGCACACACAAACACAGACCTGGTTCGCACAACACAACAGCCCACCTTGGCTTAGAATCATAGAAAAGTAGAGTTGGAAGGGGCCTACAAGGCCATTGAGTCCAACCCCCTGCTCAATGCAGGAATCCAGGTCAAAGCATCCCCGGCTTAATTTACCCGGGGTGGCTGTCGCATTTTGCCGTGCGAACCCAGGCGGCAGGAGTTGTTTGAGGGTTATCTAACAACCCCTGCTGCCTGGGTTCACATGACACGACAAGCTATGGCTGCTTGATTGTGTAAATCAGCCCAGAGAGAGAGAGAGAGAGAGATCTCACCTTTACACAGTAGCCTTTAGCAACCAGGAACTTGGCACTGTTGATGCACCGGTGCATTTGGTTCTTGTCCGCTGTCTGGTGCAACCTGCAGTCAACAAGAACCAAGAGCAGACCCATAAGCCTGTGTCCAGCTTGGATGCAAGGGGGCATCGCTTCAGTGGCCAACAAGGGTTCCAAGGGTACATCGCTTCAATGGCCAGCCCGCTGCAGAAGCACACTTTCCGCTTTTTTAGAGACTTGGTCAACTCTTCTCACTCAGACTGAGCGCAGAAAGGACCCATCATTTCTGTTTTTGCAGAATCTGGATTTGCACAGTGTGGGTTGTCTGGTTCTTTTGTCAATCACCAAGGCTTCTTGGGTTGCCCTTGGATTGTTCCAAAACAGCGAGAATCAATACGTTGGGGTGAAGAGAAACATCCAATCTTCAAAGCAGACCCATGCTCAGCACTGATGGCCTTGCCCTTGTGTCAGTCACAAAGCCAACTCCCTCCCTTAGGAACATAGGAAGCTGCCTTACACTGAGTCAGAGGCTTGGTCCATGTAGCCCAGTATTGCGGCTCTCCGGGGGGCGGGGGTTTCCCCAGCCCTACTTGGAGATGCTGCCAGGGATCCCTTCTCCAAACAGTTTTGGAAGTGTTTAAAAACAGCGTAAAACCCCAATTTTTTTCAGGCTCCAAATAAACATCTGATCGGATAAACATGCCAGGCCCTTGAAGTGGGGAGCTGTCTGAAGCATGCGGGGAACAGCCAAGACGAAGAGGCAGTCAGTTCTTGATCCACAGGCTAAGTAACCCTGTACCAGTTGCCCTAATGAGGATAATTCAGGGCAGCTTTATTCAAGCATCTGAGGACAAAAGAGAATTCCTTCCCTTGATATCCACATAGGGAATGGTCACACCAGTGCTCCCGTGCTATTAGATTACAAGTTATCATGTCTTGAAAAATGCCTGCTTGTTTGGATTTCTTATATGTTTTCATTTTTTTCTGGAAATGGTGGCTTGCATGATGTAGGGATCAGGCCCGCTAGTTCTACAGAGGAGCCTCAAAAGAATACGGGAATAGATTCCGGTTCAGATGAAGACGGGGAGGGGGAAGTGGAGAAGGAAGAGCCAAGGACAGAAGAAATAGAGATTAGGGAGGAGGGCATCTAGCTGCTCCTGAAACTGTAGAAACCAGAGCCTTCCTGAAGAGGAGCAGGAGGGGGAAATAGGCGTGACTGATCCAAGGGTGAGACTGTCAGTTAAGGAGGGAAGACCAAAGACAGGGAGTGAGACATTCTAAGCCAGGGCTCTCCGACCTTGGGTCCCCAGATGTTAGAATCACAGGGATGCTGAAGAGTCCTTGGTCTCAAGTCACAAGTTGAGTCACGAGTCTTTGGACCTGAGTCTTGAGTCCGAGTCTGAGTCCTTGGTCCAAAATGGTGACTCACGAGTCACTCCCAAAGCTGACTCCACGAGTCCCTGTTAAAATCAATGGGTTTTCCCCCCAACAAAATAAGGCTACTTCAGATGTGTGGCTTAAATAAATTCTAAGCACAAGTGTGCATTTTTTATTTCAAAACTCTGCAACTGATTTTCAGCCGCAGGGGGACGGAGGGACTCTCCAGCGTGGGGCAACCCCCCACAACAACACATCAATCAGAATAAATCTCGACACACCGTTGGGGCTGCGCTCCTGGTAGCTGTCCATAGTGGCCGAGCAGCGGCGCGCCTCGCTTCCATGTGCTCTTCGCCGGCAATCACACTTCTCTCCACTCCTTCTGGCATAGCCCAGGGATATTGAAGAGTCCTTGGTCTTGAGTCCCGAGTCGAGTCTTGAGTCCCATTAAAAATATTGAGACTCGAGTGGGACTCGAGTCAGAGGGGGGACTCAGTCCGACTCACGAGTCGAGTCCTGGAGTCCGAGTCCCCATCCCTGTAGAATCATAGAATCATAGAAAAGTAGAGTTGGAGGGGGCCTACAAGGCCATCGAGCCCAACCCCCTGCTCAATGCAGGAATCCAGGTCAAAGCATCCCTGACAGATGGCTGTCCAGCTGCACCTTGAATGCCTCCAGAGTGGGAGAGCCCACGACCTCCCTAGGTAGCTGGTTCCATTGTCTTATTGCTCTGACAGTCAGGAAATTTTTCCTGATGTTTAGGTGGAATCTGGGTTCCTGTAACTTGAGCCCATTATTCTGTGTCCTCACTGCAAACTGGGATGGAGAAGAGATCCTGGCCCTCCTCTTTGTGATAACCTTTTACGGTAAGTACTGGAAGAGTGCTATCATATCTCCCCTCAGTCTCCTCTTCTGAAGGCTAAACATGCCCAGTTCTTTCAGTCTCTCCTCATAGGGCCTTGTTTCCAGTCCCTTTTTCATCCTTGTTGCCCTCCTCTGAACCCTCTCCAGTTTGTCTACATCCTTCTTAAAGTGTGGTGCCCAGAACTGGACGCAGTACTCAAGATGAGGCCTAACCAGTGCCGAGTAAAGGGGAATTATCACTTCACGTGATTTGGACGTTATGCTTCTATTAATGCAGCCCAAAACAGCATTTGCCTTCTTTGCAGCCACATCGCACTGCTGGCTCATATTCAGTTTGTGATCTACAACAATTCCAAGATCCTTCTCACTTGTAGTATTGTTGAGCCAAGTGTCCCCCATTCTGTCACTCTGCACTTGGTTTCCTTTCCCTAGGTGCAGCACTTGGCATTTATCCCTATTAAATTTCATTCTGTTGTTTTCGGCCCAGCGCTCCGGCCTATCGAGATCTCTTTGAATTTTGTTTCTGTCTTCCAGAGTATTAGCTGTTCCACACAACTTTGTGTCATCTGCAAATCTGATAAGCATTCCCTGTGCCTCCTCATCCAAGTCATTAATAAAAATGTTGAAGAGCACTGGGCCCAGGACCGAGCCCTGTGGTACCCCGCTCATTACCTCTCCCCAGTTTGAGAAGGAACCATTGATAAGCACTCTTTGAGTCCGATTCTGTAGCCAATTGTGGATCCACCTGATAGTTGTTCCATCCAGCCCACTTTTAGCTAGCTTGCTAATCAGCATGGCTAATGGCAAGGGATTCTGGGAGCTGTAGTCCAGCAGCATCTCAGGACCCAAGGTTGGAGAGCCCTGTATAGTGGTTGGCTCTGAGAAATCAGGAACCACCTTGAGGGTTTGGTTTTTGGGATTTCAGTTACTGGGAAGGGGAGGGTATTAGTTAATTCCAATTAGTCTGAAATCAACTTTCAGCTGGGTTGTATTGCATTAATGAACTGATTTTATAAAAAAAGATTAGAGGGCTTGTTTCTTTTGCTATTGATTTCTGTAAAATGCTTAATCTGTAAGCTAAAGCCAGCTTTGCTTGCTTGCAGTTCAGCATAATAAGAGCCTGCTAATTAGAAGAACAGTTCTTGTGCTTAACTCCGAAGGGGAGGGAGAGGTGACTGACACATTCTTACCACGCAGAGGCCCCCACACAAGGCCCATTCTGCCACATGACTATGAAAGGGAAAAGTTATCTTGTGGCGGCTCTTCCGCTCAAAAATGGCTGTCTCTATAATAGAAATAGTAGGAAGAGGGAGAATTTCATGGTTAAATGCAATGCAACTGGAACTGTGGTTAAAGAAGTGGAGGACAAGAATGGACAGCGAAAGAGAACTAACCAATTTTGAAAAGACAGTTTTGACTAGAGAAGCTATAGAAGGTAATGTTTCAACAAGAGGTACAACAAAGGTTTTATATACGATGTTACAAAAAGAAGAAGAGCATAAAGATTCTCTTAAACTGTTATGGGATAATGAATTTGATGAGGAAATATCGAAACAAAGTTGGAAAAATATTTGGGATAGACGTATTGTAAGAGTTATGTCAACTAGGATAAAAGAGAACTTTTACAAAGTGGTATAGAGATGGTATTTAACTCCAGTAAGATTAAATCGGATAGATAACAATTGCTCCGCATTGTGTTGAGAGAGGGTGTAATGAAAAAGGTACATATGCCCACATTTGGTGGAGCTGTAAAAATGTTCTGGAATTTTGGCAGAAAGTGTTTGCAGAAATATCAGAAATAATTGGAATGGAATTAGAAGTCTGCCCAAAATTAGCATTGTTAACAATAACAGAAAAGTTAGTTGGTTTAAAAAATACAAAAGAATTGATTGATTGTGAATTTGTTAACAGCAGCTAAATTAATGATAGCTAGGAAATGGGAGGTTCAACATGTCTTTTCAATTACTGAATGGTATAAAGAGGTATGGGATATCGCGCTAAATGATAAATTAACTTGTAATATTAAGTGTCAAAAAGGACAAATGGAGAAAGACACTTTTGTGAACATTTGGGGTAAATTTCTGGATTATGTGTTGGTGAAGGGGAAGGGGAACAAACCTTGTCAAGATTTGTTACATTTTTGGAATATAGAATAATATCTTATATTTATATATAAATATTTTTGGGGAGAAATATAACTTGGTCCCAAGAGGTGGGGGGATGCACAATGTTTATGTTGTATTTTTGTTTTATTTATTAGTAGTTGTAAGATTGGGGAAAAAATTAATAAAACATATTTTAAAAAAATATATGGCTGTCTGATTTGGGTCTCAGGAGCATCCATGGACTCCCCCTTTTCCCTATGCTGTACCTGTACAGTCCAGCAGCAGCATCAGATGCCATTTCTCTGCGAATCTTCCAGGATAAGTCAGGTTCCTTCTTCAGCAGTTCCCTCAGGGTGCCTTTTTCACAATATTCCACAACAATGGAGTACTCTGGGATTGAGTCTAGTGCAAAGAAGATACACAGTAAAATCAGGCAACCTCTGGTTTTTCCATCTTGATTAATTGGCCTTGCCTTTGGGCAATGGTGCTAAATCTAGAAGCTGACAGATTTCAGCTTTGTGACACATTTCTGGATAGGTTAAGACAGGGATGGGCAGAAGGCAGGTCAGGATATGTTAAGAGGTCTCTGGATGATTTGCAGTAGATCGGTAAGGGTTACTGACTTCCACTTGTTTAACAATAGCAACAACAACATGACTTTCCCCACCTAAATTAGGCTACTGAAATGAAGAAAGTTCAGGGTGAACTTGTGTTAGAAAGGACCATGAGCTCAGTTTGGTACTTTCTGGTGCTGAAAAGAAATTCCTGGGCTCAGAATGTGCTCGGTAGCACCCTGTTCTTTAATTCTATGTCTTTTTCGCATCCGGTTCTGGTTCGTGGATCTTGGGTTTCCATGTTGTGTTTCAGCCAGTGAGCCCTGTTGTCACAGTGGGGCCTGGCATTATTGGGCACTATGAGGTCGCATTCACTCTGAGGACTTGGGGCAAGTTAGTGAATTCTGAAGAAGCAGGAGTTAGATTTCCCAGAGAGACAGGATATAGAGCAGCAACACTCAGAACTCTGGTTGTCATGACCCCCAGCCCACAGACCTTCCAGTGTGTGCAGCAGAGGATTCAGATGAGGCACAGGCTACTTCCTTGAGGTAGGGCAGTCAGTCCCTTATTCATGGCCCTCGCAGCCAGAGGACACAGCCCCTTGCCATCATCCTCTGTCTCAAAGGATGAGTCCCTGGCAGAGCCTCCATCTCCCCGGCCTTGCAGAAGTCTTAGGCTGCAAAATCAGGTGAGGGCCCTTTAATAGTCCAGTCAGCATCCTGAAGAGGGTCAGAGCTGACCACACTAAAGGTCTTGTCAGCCTACATAAGGTTTCAGTTGGGTTTAGCTCCCTGCTGAGACAATATCTCTTCCTATTGTCCTAGTAGGAGAGAGTTCTAGCCAACAGAACCCACTTGGAGCTATCCAAGGTCCTATTTTCTTCTTTCCTTGATCTAACTGCCATCAGATGCTATCAGTTTCCCCTGCAAGCCTCAAGGGACCACAAAACAAGACAATGAGTGATGCTGGGACTGGAAGCCAGACAAGCTTGCCTGTATGTTGCTCCAACAAGCAGCAGATTGTGACTGAGCTGTAAGTATGGTTTTGGCTTCCTTTGCCTGGTTAGCCCTGCCTCCCTATTGTACTCCTGCCTTTCTACCAAGAAAATGGCACTCAAGGCAGCTTACATTCGTAGATGAATAAAAACTAGCTTAAATCAATAATAAAACAAATGCATAAGAATCACAATTAAAAGCACAACAATAACGGAATAAAAACCCACGTACACACCAAAGAACAGTGGGCAAGCCTGATCAGGAAGCCTCAATAGCATACTAGCTGGGGATGAATGCAGTTGCAGTCCAACACATCTGGAGGGCACCAGGTTGGGGAAGGTTGCTTTGTAGGGATCGGGGACTTTCACCTGGCTTACTCTGGCCTGCCTCGCCATTCTGGCTTCTCCCCCTTTATGCCATCCCATCTTTTGCCAGAGCTGGGTAGTGGCACACAAGCCTAATCCCCCACCTGACAGCCCTCCGACCCACTGCTGGTTGACCCCAGAGCTGCCTTTTTCTCTGGAGAGCGAGCGAGCGAGCGAGCAAGCCAGCATGCTCCATAAACAGGACCCAGATCAGGGATGGTGCTAGGTACTGAAAAGATCCAGGGTTCAGGCCCACAGGACAAACAAACAAAAAAAGCACAAATTTGCATATGCTAATTTGCATATGCTCTAGTCTGTGTGTGTGTGTCTTTCAAGGACCTTGTCTCCTAAGGACACCACTATTTGTAAAGAGGGGTGTATGGACAGGGGAGAGGAGGGCATCTGATTCCAGAAAAAGGCCTCAGACAGAAAGATTCGGGGGGGGGCAGCAGGAGGGGAAGCACAGGTGGGACAAAAGCCAGCTGATCCAGGGGGATCGTATGCAACAGAGTGCCTTTATTTCAGCAAATGCCGATGGGCAGCAGGGTGGTGGGGCAGATGGCCTCCCAGAGATTCGGGGCTCCACATGAAAGATTCGGGGATCCAGCCCTAACACCACCTCTGTCTGAAAAACAAACAGCACAGATCGGGCCAAGGACTTACCACGCTCATCTATGCAGATTCCGTACATACGAAGGATGTAAGGGGACTCCAGCCTCTTCAAGGTTCTGATCTCCTCCGCAAAGATTTTCCTCACCGTCCTGGGGGAGGCAGCAAAGGGAAAGGCAGTCTATGGCATGAGGCCGAAAAAGCCTCTCCACCAAATCTTTCCATCCTGCCAGGCCAGCGGGGGAGTAAGTTGGGCCTTGGGAACAAAATTTGTAATGGCTCTGGCAGGGCAGGAATGCAGGTGGGCTGGCTGCAGTTGTCCGTGGAAGCTATGTAGAGCGCTTACTCTTTTACACTGGGCTCCTCTGTGCCAATGGGGATTGAACCTCAAGCCCGCAGGCCAGATACGGCCCTCTGGGGTTCACCAGATGGCCATGGCCATGCCCATCCCCACCACCACCACCACCACCACCACCACCACCACCACCGGTGGCTTGATCGTTTTGTGTTTTTTCCCCATTCTAAAAGGTTGAAATGCCTCTCCTGTGACCTATAATTCCAGACAGTGGTGGGTGAGGCCAAAGGCGAAGGGGTGGCCCCCAAAATACCAGCCTATTCTAGCGTAAAGCTCTTACTGCCAACCCCTGAGCCAGTGTTCTCCAACCTTGGGTCCCCAGATGTTTTTGGCCTACAACTCCCAGCATGCCCCAGCCAAGGTTGGAGAACACTGCCCGAAGCCTTAGGAGAATGGGTGGAGGTGCCGTTTTCCAATGGGCTGGGCAGAGATTGTTGCAGAAGGAGCAGCCATGATATTTGTCAGTTGTGTGTGAAGACGAGAGAGAGAGAGAGAGAGAGAGAGAGAGAGAGAGAGAGAGAGAGAGTCATTAGTTCCCCTGCCCCCTCATCAGACCTTCTCAGAGACCCTCACTCTGTGCTGGTGGTCACAGGGTTTCTGAAGACTTTGATGGCCACAGGGGACTTGTAATATTCTCCTTTGTACAGTGTGTAATACTTCATCTTCATCACAGAAGTCATCTGGCTTATCAGGTGCTTGTCTATCACTTTGATTTCGATGTGGGGCTCAGCCCCCTGCACTAGAGTAAAAGGAAGAGAGTTAGACACAGGGCCATGGAAACGGAGCCAAAGAGCGGGAGAGGGAGGCCCAAAGTCACCTGGGGCTGGCCCAAATGTTCAAGTGCTCAGTGGGCAATATTGTTAAGGTTGCCAAGTGAAATGGGGCATAGGCACACCCCTCCCACAATTCTTTGCGGTGTTGCAGAGGATGCTGGGGTCTTCCTCCAAGCCACATGAAATGCCTCAGGGTGTGTTCCCAAGGCAGCTTCCTTGAGTATCTAGCATTGTGGCTATGCTAAAAGGATAAGCAGGGAACTGAATCAGGAACTGAAGCACAGTTTACAAAGCCAGGAATGACCTCCCCGCCTCCACTCCCGTCACATGCTGGCTTGGGTGCTTCATTCCTAGCATGCATCAAGCCGGAGTTCCCCATTATGTCCAAACCAGCACACTCCAGTATGTTGGTTAAATAACCAGGATAGTAAGCCTCGAAGCTTATATTATCTATCTATAATAATAAAAGAGAAGTGTGTGCACATATGTGTCTATCTGTCTGCGCCATAGCGCCAGGCCCGTGAAATCTGAAACTTCCCATGCCTACGAAGGGGACCCTAAGACTGAGTTCACACGACACAGTAAGTTACTGGGCTTATAAGCCCAGGTAGCCCAGCGTGTTGTCCGAACCCAGGAACTCTTCCCGTGGGGTGGCTTATAAGCCCAGCTTCTGGCCTTATAAGCTACGGCTTGTTGTAGGGTTTATGAGTCACCCCTGGGCTTGCCATGCCATCCAATCCCGGACGACACAACAAGCCTGGGGTGGCCCAAACTGCTACTGAACTGCTTGGCAAGAGCGGTAAAAATGGGTTGCCGCTCTTGCCAAGCGGCTCTGGGCGAGTGCGGATGACAGCCACCCCAAAGCACCCAAGCGGTACTTGGGGACAGCTGTCAGAGGCTCCCTGCACCGCCATAGCCGCCAGCGGGAAGAGCTGGCGGCCATGGCGGCATGGGGTGAGCCGTGCTCTGCTTGGCCTACTCCAGAGTAGGCTGAGCAGGGCAGGGACAGGGCTTGGCTCCCCCCCCCCTTCAGTGCCTCAGCTGCTGATCCTGGCAGAGAGAGGGGCTGCTTGTGAGCAAACCCTCTCTGCCGGGATCGGCAGCAGCCGGGGGCGGCGGCGGGGAGGGAGGCGGCACTGATCCACAATTTGCTAGGCCTCCTCCAGAGAAAGCTGAGCAGCAGCAGCATCGGGCACAGGGCAGGGGTCCACGTTCTGCATGGAGGGACAGCGCCGCTGCCGATCTTGGCAGTGGTGGCCTGCTCATAAACAAGCTGCCACTGCTGAGATTGGCAGCAGCGCCAGCAGCCCTCACTGGCAGTTCGCAAGGTCTCCTCGCAAGTCAGGGTAGGGCGATCCCTGCTCCCCCGCTCTCCGCCACTGCTGACAAGTGGCAGCTGAGAGGGGGGAAACCTCGGTGCTTCCTGCGTTGTGTCCCATTGGATACCTGTGGGAGAACTGAGTGGGGAGGCAGGGTGCACCCTACCCCGACTGCACCCAACCATCTGTCAGGCACGTCAGGGGTAGGGTGACTTATAAACCAGACTTCAGCAGCCTGGTTTATAAGCCACCCTGCGTGTCCTCTGAAACCACCCTAAGAGTGTGCACCTCAGGGTTATTTGGTTTTAAAACTCAGTAATTGTAATTAATTTAATCGGTACAGCTATTCCTAGCAAGGAGTGGATCGTGACAGTACCTTCCTGCAATATAGCTACTGTTAAAGATGAGGAGCCTGTTAGAAAAAGGAGGTGGCAACCCTACTTCAGTGCCAAATACGCTTGAATACACAGGGATTCAAGCCCAGACTTAAGAGCAAGGCACTCCAAGCCCTGGGCCTCGGCGGACAAATTTGGCAGTTTCGGTTCCTCCCACATTCTCATTTATTTTAATCTCAAATTCTTTTTGACCAGAATATGGAGAGCTTTGCAAATTTTGGTAAATTCTTATCAAAACCAAACTGAAATTAACCTAACCCATCCTTAATCTGGACAAGGGTGCTTATCATCAACTACAGGGAAACTCAGGAAAACAGAAAGCCTTAAAAATCAGTAGCAAGATATCCTTCAGATTTGTTCCTCGACTTCTTTGCTGTCTGCGGGCAAGGAAGGAGGAGACATAACGGTTGTTGGCTTGTCGTCTGTTGTGACATTGCACACTCGAGGGCCCATTTACACAATCAGGATTTGGATGGCGTCGTCCCGCTGGTATCATCTCTGGATTGTTATCTTGAAACAACAATTCCTTGAAGATACAATTCCTTGAAGTAATACCTTGGATTGCAAGTAACTTGGTTTGAGAGCGTTTTGCAAGACAAGCAAATTTTTAAATATTTATTTAAAATTTTGACTTGATATACAAGCGACGTCTTGCAATACAAGTACGGTAGTACGGCTTAAATTAAAATCTCTGTACAAATTTTTTCGGGGGAATTTCGTTTGATATAAGAGTGTTTGGGATTACAAGCACGTTTCCGGAACGAATTATGCTCTCAATCCAAGGCATGACTGTATTGACTGGATTCACACAACACAACAAGCTGTCGTGGGTTGCTACCCACGATGGGTTGTCGTGTCGTCTGAACCCAGACTTGAGACAAAGTGTAAAATGTGTTTTTTTTTTAAAAATTAAACTATTTTTAAAAATGCTGGGCAGCCACAGACAACCCCTCCAAGGTGCTGGTGGGGCATTTTGAAGGGACTCAGGACCGGTGCAAGGCAGTTTGGTGCCCTAGGCAAGATCAGATATTTAGCGCCCCCCCTTCTCACTTGAGAGCGCTGTATTCTTTTTCAAGGCGTTTCTGGCACCCCCTTTAGCCCTGCGCCCTAGGCAGCTGCCTAGTTGGCCTAATGGTAGCACCGGCCCTGAAGGGACTGCTCATAGTTGTCAAAACGGCTGGCTATCACAATTCGCAACCTCCAGAGAAAGAAAAGTTTAAAAGGGGGAAAAGCCGCAGTGAGCCCGAAATGGCTCACAGCGGTGGCACAGAAGGGGGGGGGAGACTCGTTCCTCCCACGGGGACCCCTGGGATACCTGCGGGAGGACCGAGGGGGGAGGAGCGGGCCAACAACCCACGGTGAGCCTGATCATCTGTCGGGCTCACTGTGGGTTATTCGCACAACAAAGAGCCCACCATGACTTATTGCCAGGGTGGGTTAGCATTATGTGCAAACGCACCCATTATTTCCAGAGAGGTGGCCCTGCTAGTTTGTAGCAGGCAGCAAAAACAATGAAAAGCTCAAAGCATAACTGATTTATTCTGGCATACGCTTTCATGGACTGCAGTCTGCTTCCTCAGATGCATAAAGTGTTATCCTGAGTGACAGGTATAGATATATATACAGTCATGCCTTGGATTGAGAGCATAATTTGTTCCGAAAACGTGCTTGTAATCCAAAACACTCTTATATCAAAACGAAATCCCCCCGAAAAAAGTTTGTACAGAGATTTTTAATTTAAGCCGTACTACAGTACTTGTATTACAAGACGTCGCTTGTATATCAAGTTAAAAAAAAAATTAAATAAATATTTAAAAATTTGCTTGTCTTGCAAAACGCTCTCAAACCAAGTTACTTGCAATCCAAGGTATTACTGTATGTACCCATGGTTGGGTGCGGGATTGTATACTGTGAGATTAGAGGGAATTAAAATGCAGAAAGTACAGACAGTGAAAATCACCTTCATTATCGCTGCCGCCTGTACTTCCTGCGTTTCAGTTCCCAGTGACCTCGCAGTCTACAGTCCCTCCACCCAGCAGGTGCTGCCACTTTGAGGGACTGTATCCAGATTTACACTGGGTCAACTGCACTGATGGAAATGGACTTCCCCCTGCCTCCTCCTCCCTAATGGCAGCCCCTCTGTCCCCCTGGAAATGCTACACAGAGAGTCAAGAGACCCTGCTGGTGGGGTGAGCTGTGGCGGGGGGAGGGGGATTCCCCCCAAATCAGGTTGAGGGTCCTTCAGTGAACAGAGGCCTCCCCTGTTCGGAAGGGGCGGGGGAGAATCATAAAATATGGAAGCACCTTTCAGCATCTCCTTCCAGGAGACCTTGTCCTCCGCGAGATCTTGACTGCCTTCCTTGCTCACAACACCCTTGTCAAAACTTGCCAGGATCTTCTGCTCCACTTGCAGCTGCAGCAACAGTGCTTGGCCAACATCGCCAAAGCGCTCGTTCTGGTTTGCGAACTTCTCCAGCATGTTTCCAGCCTTCACATACTTCTCCAGAGGGTTCCAGCCCTCAAGCTTGTCAAACAGCTTCTGGGTTTCTTTCATAAGGTCCAGCATTTTCTGCAGCAAACTGGTCAGTTCGGAGGACAACTCTTTGGTAGAGCTCGCCCGGAGGAGCTTGATGGGCCCCAGCAGGATCTCCATACGTTCCACAAGACGCTCTCTCTGCTTCTTGCAACACTTCATTCGCTGGCATTGGCTATAGATTGCTGTTGCGGCCGACAGAATGCCCTGCACAATCTCCATAACTGCAGGAAGGGAAAGACACTGTGAGCAAAGCAGAAAACAGCTCAAAACTCATCATTTGCTTTAATTTGGGCAATTCGTTCTTTTGAAATGGGGGGTGGGGGTGGAGAACATTTCCAGTACACAACTGTGCACATACTGATATTTACTGATTTGCTTATTTATTGCATTTCTATACTGCCCAATAGCCAAAGCTTTTCTACAGAGCTGCATAGCTGGGCACAACTGCACAGAGTTGCTCTCGTTTAAAATATCTTTTACTTCCCCGACGATGCCCCACATAAACAACTACACAACACTAGCACAGGATGCGACGCATGGAGAAGGAGGATTTGGGGGGGAAGTTACTTTCTGCTAACTACAGAAATCACTTCCCCCCTCAAATATATCTGAAGCTGAATTGACTACAGTGCTGAATTCACAAAGGCAGCCACTTGAAAAAAAGACAAAACCAGTGGGGCTACCTTGCGTGTTGTCCCTGATACCACCCACACAGCCTTCCGAAAATTCACTGTGCAGATTGCCAGCCATGGAGGCACGCAGCAAACAGACAAGAGGGAAAGGGCCCAGGGTGTCTGAGAACAGTGGTGGCTGTGAGCCCTGCTTTACAGAGGACACCTGTATTTCAAGAGCTGTCAGAGGACAGTCCTCTATTTGAAGGTCCAAGGTTGGCACCTGGACGGCAGCCTGAGCAGGCACGTACGGGTCACCAGGTCAGTCTTCTTTTCTACTATGGTGAGCTGTCTTGCATTTCTATTTAAATTATAGTAATTATTATGCCTAAACGTGCATGGGCTGGATCCAGGATCTGCCTTCTGTGAAAGGAAGGAGCCTTCTGCAAGAGGAAAGGCTTCACTCGTGGTAGGTCCTCCACTCAATTTTGGGGGATCCCCCCCTCCCACACACGCCACAGCTTACTCCATTTAGCAGAGTCTCCTGACTCTGTGTAGCATTTTCAAGGGAATGGAGGAGCTGCCTTGGGAAGGAGGGGGCGAGGAATTCCACTTCTGTCAGTGCAGTTGATCCCGCGCGCATCTGGATCCAACCCCATATATAATGCAATTGGTGCCCTCTTTTTTGGTGACGCTTTTTTTCCAGCCCTACCTGGAGATGCTGCCGGGGATCGAACGTGGGACCTTCTGCATGCAAACCATGTGCTCTACCAACTGAGCTACGGCCCCTGAGAGCATTGCCTCAGCAGTGAAAGGAGCCCATTTGGGTGTCCTCCCTGAGTTGCCGCCGTGCTATAATAATTGCACTAGATCTATTGTGAGAATGAGCACCTGTACATTATTTAAATCAGTGTTCTCCAACCTTGGGTCCCCAGATGTTTTTGGCCTACAACTCCCAGCATGCCCCAGCCAGTTGTAGGCCAAAAACATCTGGGGACCCAAGGTTGGAGAACACTGATTTAAATGTTAAAGACGAGTTGTGGTCAGTTTCACATATAGGAGATAGAGGAGATGGGTGAGATGTGGTGGGCTATTGCTCAGAGGTAGAGCATCCATTCTGCATGCAGGTGTGGAGAAAGTGGACAGGGAGACATTTTTCTCGCTCCCTCATAATACTAGAACCCAATGGGGTCATAACCTGAAGCTGACTGGTGGGGAGATTCAGGACAGATAAAAGGAAGGACTTCTTCACACAGCGCATAGTTGGAATTCACTATGGAATCCACTTCCATAAGATGTAGGGATGGCCACCAATGTGGAGGGCATTCAAAGGGGATTGGACAAATTCATGGAGGAGAAGGTGCGACGACCAGGACGACCAGGACCACCAGGACCAGTTACACTTTAGGACCACGCTGCATAAACCCTTCTCAGGCTCAGCATCAACGCTTAAAAACCTGAGGGGAGGGTCAAATGAAACCTTTCCCCTACTAACGAGGGAAAAGATTAATACTGGCTATGAAGGATCTATTTTAAATTTATGATACTGTGGTGGGTACAAAGGTGTGTGTGTGTGTGTGTGTATGTGTGTAGATTTAATAGTAATGCAGGTTAACAATGCCAAGCTGTCACACTAGGATTTGGGTAGCAAACAAAATAAAAATAAGTTTATTTTAATTCTCAAAATCTTAGCTCCAGAAAATAACTTTAAACCTGCCTACACCAAACACTTTGTAATTAACCTAAGTCCCTATAATTCCAAATACTCTCACTCCTCATACAATCACCGATTCCTCTTAAAACTCCTGACAAGACACGAATAATCCAACTAACCGAACTCCCAAGCTCTCCCCACACTCCAAACACTCTCCCAGAACACACTACAGTATTTTTCCATGTATAAGACTATACTTTTTCCTAAAATCGCTAGACTAAAAATTGAGGGTCGTCTTATACACGGAAGTAAGCCGAGGAGAGAACCACGCAGTTGCAAAACTGCCCAGTGGGGGGCGTCTTATACATGGGGGCGTCTTATAGACGGAAAAATACGGGTAACTCCCATAAACTAACTCTGACATCACTCCAACACTCCTTATATACTCCTCCCCCTCCACCCTTTCCAAGACATCACAAACCACACCCACTCGGTTCAACATTCTAGACACACTAGACATACTAATGCAGACATACACCAGGGAACTGAATTGTGGGGTTACGCCACAGAAGGCCAACCTTTGTCTTAGATTGCCTGCTGGGAGGGCTTATCCCAGGGAGCATGCATGCACGCTCTTGCCCCGTATTCTGAGCCAGCCAGCAGGGGTTACAGCAGGGAATACAGAGTTGTCTGGATCTCTGACACAGCTCTGGAGTGCTGTGGAATTACTTATGGAGCCTGTAGCCGATTGTCACCCGCTATACGATTTCTGAAGAGTGTCGCCATTAGGCTTTTACTGTGGGATTTGCTGCAACAAAAGAGTCTCACTGGTTTGGCATGTTCTGTGTCAGAATGCCAGAGTGTGTGCTTGAAAGACCGGGCCCATGACAGCAGGCAGGCATAAAGTTTCTTTTCTGCTTCAATTCCCCCCACCCCCCTCCACATACAGACACGAACTGCATATAAATTCAACACGACCCCAGCACATAAACCCACGGATGGTGCCAGCACTGCATATAGGCCCAGATCCCTGCGTACCTGGTCTCCCTGAAGTGGCTCTCTCCCTCTCGCTGCTGTGATCAAGTTTGTTCAAATGCTTCCGGGCACTCCTGCTCTTCCCCTTTTCCAGCTGTTGCCCCCCCCCCCCGACTTCCTGCCAAAGATTGATGACGTGGATTGTGCGATTCATATAATACTCTCCAGTGATTTGAAGAGTCACTTTCAGTTTCTGGAGGGATCGTAGCTCAGTGGTAGAGCACACGCTTTGCAGGAAGCAAATGGTGGTGTGTATGTGAGCGGGTGTTAATCCTCCCCTTCTGGTGTGTAGTGGTCCCAATCCAAACCAGAGCCATGAGAACTTACTGTGGAGAGAGAAAAGGCGCCTCAGCGACACACTATGCAATTAATGTAATGTGACATGTAGTTTATTTATATATTTATAATCCCGCCTTTTTTCCTGCAAGGATGGGTGGGAGTTTTTAAAAAAGGAAATGTTAAAGACACAATTGCAAACAATTCCCACAAGGAAAAAAGGCACAGGGCAACAGAAGAAGCCAATGTGGCTTCACAATAAACTCAAAGATGACCTGAAAACAAAAAAGGACACATATAGGAAGTGGAAGGAAGGACAGAGTACAAAAGGAAGAGTACAGGCAGGTAGCACAGAACTGCCGGAATAGTGTCAGGAAGGCTAAAGCTGAGAATGAGCTAAGGTTAGCGAGGGATGCTAAAAACAACAAGAAAGCTTTCTTCAGATACATGCACAGTAAAAGACAGAGGAAAGAAATGGTGGTTCAAGTATAGCTTCCAAATCGCGTGAAGTGATAATTCCCCTTTACTCGGCACTGGTTAGGCCTCATCTTGAGTACTGCGTCCAGTTCTGGGCACCACACTTTAAGAAGGACGTAGACAAACTGGAGAGGGCTCAGAGGAGGGCAACAAGGATGATAAAAAGGACTGGAAACAAGGCCCTATGAGGAGAGACTGAAAGAACTGGGCATGTTCAGCCTTCGGAAGAGGAGACTGAGGGGAGATATGATCACACTCTTCCAGTACTTGAAGGGATGTCACACATAGGAGGGCCAGGATCTCCTCTCGATCATCCCAGTTTGCAGGACACGGAATAATGGGCTCAAGTTACAGGAACCCAGATTCCACCTGAACATCAGGAAACATTTCCTGACTGTCAGAGCAATAAGACAATGGAACCAACTACCTAGGGAGGTAATTTTTCCTTATGTTTAGTTGGAATCTGGGTTCCTGTGACTGGCCTGGCCTAGCCTGGCGTTTGGCCTGTGACTGGCCTGGCCTGGCCTTTGACCTGTGACTGGCCTGGCCTGGCCTTTGACTTGTGACTGGCCTGGCCTTTGACCTGTGACTGGCCTGGCCTGGCCTTTGACCTGTGACTGGCCTGGCGTTTGACCTGTGACTGGCCTGGTCTGGCCTGGCCTTTGAGCTGTGACTGCTCTGGACCTATGCTTCTGCCTCTGGCCCTGCTCCACGGGGGAAATTCCTTCTGGGCCTGGGATGCTGCTGTTGCTTTTAACCTACAATGCCCAGTCTATTTTGGGACCCAGCTCCAGCAAAATGGAAAGGTCACCCAAGGGTGAGATTGGCTTACATTGAAACTCTGCATTCTTGGGGCTTTTTGGATTTGTGGCAATAAGACGCATGCTGCCCTTCCCCCTCGATGGGCAGGTAGATGTTCAGTGGGATGATGTATGGCTTAGTCTGCTTGTGTGAAAGAATTTAACCTCTGATCAAGTGTTCAACATGGGCAGCTTTGCACACAAAATCAAGTCTAAATGAGCAATAAACCCTCTGACCATGAGAGGTACTGGTTTCCATCAGGGTGTGTGTGCTCCTCTCCCTTGGCTAGGTGTGGCCAAATTAGAAATGGCCATGGCTAACATCTCTGCTGAGATAGACAGAGCCATGAACTCTACACTTCATGCCATTATCTCAGTACAACGTGAAGTATCCTCGCTGTCAGCGGTAGTACTGCAAAATCATATGGCTGTCTAGACCTCATGTAATCGCCCAACAAGGAGGTGTGTGTGTGCTATAGTCAATCGAACTTGTTGTGTGTACATGGATGAATCTAGAAACGTTTTGCAAGATGTTACTGTCATACTGGACAGGTTGGCTCAAACAGTTGCTTAAATATGTACTTACTGAAATAGTGTGTCTTACTTGTTGTGCTCAGTGCTTTTTTTCTGGAGAAAAGGGTACTGGAACTCTTGGATTACATTTCCTCGGGAGTAGATGGCGATTAAATTGTAATGTAATTAATAGAAGAAAGGTGCTGGAACTCAGTTCCGGTGAGTTCCACCAGAAAAAAAGCCCTGCTTGTGCTTATGTACTCCTCTGCTTATGCTTACTTTGTGTACTGTGTTGCTTACAGCAAACTGCAAAAAAAGATGGAAACCATATCTGTTGACGACGTGAGAGAAATGGTAAATTAAAAATTAGCAAGAAGAGACCTAGTAAAGCAAGAAATACAAAAGTTGATAAATATTGAGTGTGGAGGTTAAGAAATCTCCAAAGGGGGGGGGGGATGATAATGAAAAATGTGCCTCTCTATGGGAAGGTGCAAGCTCACCTGAACCAAAGCAGAATGAGGCCTGAAAACAGGCCTGAATGTTCTCCCTATGAACCAAAGCAGAACAACGGCTAAGAACAGGCCTGACCCTAAACGAGCCCCAATGGTCTAGTTTCATTGCTTCTCACTCCTTCGCCTCTTCCTCCTCCCTGAAGAACAGTTAGTGTCTATTCCACTGATCATGCCAAGGCTGAGAACGTGCATATAGAGAACAAAGCAAGTGGTGTTCACTTACGTTAGTGGCGTGAGGGGAGAAAGAAACATGTTAGTGAATCGGAATGTGTACGTCACGTTTTTCTTTAGAGCATGCGTCGTAGCGTTGTACTGCATAGCTAACTCTGAAAATGTATTAAAAGTAGGCTGACCATATGTACCGTTTTAAAAGGGACTGTCCCGTTTTTTTCATATTTCCCAACCGTCCCTTCTTTTTAATAAAAATGTCAATTTTGTCCCGTTTTTAATAAATTATATATAGGTTTTTTTAATTTTATTTTGTAAAAAAAACTGAACGTGACTTGTTTATTTCCCAGGTGAGACTGGGAAAGACTCCTGTGTAAACCCCAGGAGAGCCACTGCCAGTCAGTGTGTAGGCAACAATGAGCTAGCTAGATCAAGCGTGGGGAACCTATATGACCCTCCAGATCTTGTTGGACTACTGTGAAGGATTGAGGCCTACCCAGGCTTGAGTTAGGTTGAAGCCTGGAGGCCCAAATATCTCCTGACGGGAGGGGAGGGGGCATTTGTGAGTTTCATTTCCCCTCATTTCATTCCCCAGTTTTAGGTCACATGTTTGTAGCCTCCTAGTTATGTGGGAGGGTATATAAAGACAGCGGGGTGGTGGGGAACTTCAGGGAGAGACAGGGAGTGAGAGAGGAAGCTGGAGAGACATGGAGGAGAGAGGAATTGGAGAGCGAGAGGCAGGGAAGCTTCAAGAACAGGAGAAGCTGAGATTGAAAACTGCCGAACAGGCAGAGCCAGAGTCTCTACCAAGGCCTACAGGTGAAAGTGTAGCTGGGTACCTGGGTTAGAGGAAACTGCGGTATTATTACTTTTATTTCTATTATTCATGCTTTTTGAAGTCTAACAGCTCTATTTGTGTAAATACCCTAAGTTAATGTGAATTTACCATACCAAGTTTAGCAAAGTAAACAGTTATTGTTAAACTCAGTTGTCTGGAGTGGCTTTTTCACAACACGCCTAAGGCCTAATCCCACGTTACTGGGAAGGAAAGGCAAAGGGCAGGAACGTGTCATCCTGATATAGCAGGAAGGGCTCTTAAAGAGGCAAAATATCTTTAAGGAGCTGATCAAGGTGTCCTGGTAAAGGTGGAACCTTGACAACTACAACTCCCATCCTTGACCATGCAGGCAAGGGCTGGTGGGAATTGGAGTCCAGCAACATCTGGAAGGGTGGTTGTTCCCCATCCTTGAGGTAGATGGAGTTGTATAAGGCGACTTCCTGTGTTCCTTGGAGTGAACCGAGATGTGAACAGACAGATATGAGTACTGGCCAGAGAGAGAGAGGGAGAGAGAGAAAAGAGTAATATAGAACATTATGGGAGTTCCTGCAGAAGATGAAAGCCATTCCCTTTAATCACTGCCTTTTTAATATTTCAAAGACCCCACAAAATAGTACTTCTAGATTTCAAAGGTGGTAGAAAAAGTTATCTTCTTTACTTAGAGATTCTTCCCACACAGACAAAAAATTGAAGGAAGCCTTCTTGGTCCATTAGGAAAAGAAAATCCAAGTCACAGTAAGGGAATACCTTTATTAGGACTACTAATTAGTACGTTATATCAATGCGTAAAACCACTAGTGTGATGAAAGAGGAAGTTCCATTTACTTTATCCAGTCAGGGTCAGGCGTCTTGCCCAGAGAGAGAACACAGCTAGTAAGAGACGGAGCGAACGCGTTCTCGCTGATTACTATGATCGGATTCCCACATTGTTCTCATATCATTGTTTCCTTAGCATTGGCAGCTGGCAAACTGATCCCCCACCACTGAACCTACTAGAAATCCATTGCGCTTCTGGCTCAATAAAGTAAACTGTAGTGGGGTGTGGGGATGCACATGTCGGTGACGGTGGCCTCACTCAGATGCGTCTGTTCTGCTGTAACGTTAGTTTTTGTTTTGCCTTTATGCTAACCGGTGGCTTTGTTATTCGTTGTCGGTGGTTTAAACTTCATATTTTTAACTCTTATTTTTTAAAGCTTAAAGTCTAGCCTTGCAATGCCAAAGACAAAGAGGCGAAACTGCTGTTTTAATGACGGTCACCAGAAGGAATTCAAATTTATTAAACTGGACAAACAGTGTAGTGATAGATCAAAAGTGGTATGCCAACATTGTAATGTCTATTTTTCCATTGCTCATGGAGGTAGAAGTGTTATTGTCTTACTTTTTCATGAATACGGAATATTACATAACCCCGTCCCACAATGTCCCGTTTTTGTTCCAGGAAATATGGTCAGCCTAATTAAAAGGGTTTTTTTAGAGAAAGTGGGCAGAATTACTGGTCCAAAGCCAAGGGCTCTCTCTCCCATGCGCATGGTCTGTTTTAATAAAAGTACTCTCTTTGCCTTTTTAAGGACTCCGTCTCAGTGGTTGCAAAATCCCTCAGAGCATTTGGCAGGGGAGAAACAGTATGATGCTGGCAGTTTTATTTTCTGGTCCTTCCCTATTTATTTATTTATTTATTACTGTTCTATACCGCCCAATAGCCAAAGCTCTCTGGGCGGTTCACAACAATTAAAACCATAAAATACAACACTTAAAAAAGTATAAAAATTTAAAAATCTCAATCTACAGCATAAAATGGGAGTAAAAGCTGAAATAAAACCTAGCAGCAGTACAGAGATTTTAAATACAGTAAAGGATTAAAAAAAAAAAAACAGATTAAAAGACTAAAATTCCAGAGAAAATAAGGTCTTCACCTGGCACCGGAAAGAGCACAGTGTAAATGCCAGGTGAGCCTCTCTGGGAAGCTCATTCCGCAACTGGGATGGCCCAGCAGAAAAGGCCCTCTTCTTAGCTAGCCACCCACCTCCCTTCCTTTGGTGGGGCTTTTCGTGTCATGGAGATAAAGTGATTCAAAACATGTCTTGATTCGAAATGGGGCAGTTGGTTGGATCCCAGCGTGGTGCATTACACTGTCATCATGATGCTAAAGTTCCAAGCTGGCCCCCACTCATTCTGAAGCAGGCTGAAAGTTCTACTGTGGCTCTTCGAACTTCTGGAGTTCGTTGCAGGCGGAAGCAGCTTTGGGCAGCTCCTGCTTTTTTTCAGTGTAGCTGCTGCTTGGTTGTGCTTGAGCAATTTTGCCATGGACACAAAAGTGTTGAGAGTGAGTGTTGATTGTCGAGCCCCAAAGAGGTTTTTTTGGGGGGGGAACAGGGCTCCAGGGTCAGCTTTTTGGTCAGATAAGAGAATTCTAGGAGTGGAGCGATCCTGGCCTCTTTGGGATGGCCCAGGATCTACCCCTCTGCCTGGGTGCTTTTCAGCTCTGCTTTTTCCTTTGCAGAAATCGGAAGAGGGATGTGGCGATGGCGATGGCGATGTCAGCAATGTGCACGTCTATGCAGAAGATCTCATGGCTTCTCTAAGGTAGGATGTTCTGCTCCTTTTTTGTGTGCACTTTCCCCAGATATACGTATGCATTTTGTATGCATATTTTTTACTGGAGAACTCTACCGTAAGATTTTGAGAACTGTGCATTTTGAAGCGTAACTGAGTTTCCGTTCACACATTGGTTTAAAAGGGCAAAATTATGTAATTCATATTAAAATATGAATTCCTCCCCCATCCCTATATAGGTTCATGGAATAATTCTTTTTTTTAACTTTTAAAAATATCACACCATACCCAACAGATTTCCTAAAATAACCAAATATCGCAAAGTTTCTCTTCTTAGCTGGAGGAACCAGCAGCACAACCCCAGGTCCCCAGGTACTCCTGTCTTAGCTTTCCTTCTTATCATTTCCAAGCAGAAAAGAGGACCGGAGTAAGGAGGCGTTTCACAAGTGACGCTTAAATTCCTTTTTGCCAAGGCCCTCAATGTTTGACGACATTTGGTGGATTAATCACTTGCCTTTAAGTAATTAATCCATCATTCTGTTACTACTGAAGTAAATGTGCACGTTTGATGGGGTCACTCGTAGCACTCCATCGCGGGCACAGCACCTACAAGAAGAGCAATCAGCCCACGCCAACGCTGGGCCCTTCAGATGCATGGGACTACAGCTCCCACCCTTTCCATCCAGTATGGGCATTTTCACTGTGGGTGATGGGACTTGTAGTCCCACACATCTGGAGAGTGCCAGGTTGGGGAAAGCCAATCTAAATTCTGGCAGTAGTGAGGGGAGGGTCAAGGCAAGGGTAGGAAAGGCTCTCTGTGTGAGAGAAGCTGCAACTGCCAAACTTCCCTCCTGTGTGCAGACATCATCTCTCTCTTTTTAAAATAATTTTAAAAGCTTTTTATTTCTATAAAAGCAAAAACAAACACAAAACACAGGGTGGCCGGTTGCCGGCCAGATGGGCGATAAATAAATATTAATAATAAATAAATAAATAATAAAACATAAAACTATTAATTAATAATTAACAAAACTAAATTAAATTAAAAAAACAAAAACCAAGCTTAAAACTAAAAGCTCTCTCAAGCCTGCCATTATAAAAAATGCAACAAAGAAGAAGAAAAAATCTGCATCGCCTTTAAATTAACAAAAACTGTGCTTAGAACTAAAATTGCAAACTATCTACTGTATAAATTCCAAGACTCCCCATACATCAGCTAGGGAGGGAGCAGCTGCAGGGCGTTCGCTTCACCCCTCCTCGCCAGAAGGAACACACAGCTCCAACTGACAATTTCCTGGGGCAGCAGACTCTGGCCTTATCCATTGGCCAGAGAACTGAGGGCCACTGGGAGGCTGCACCCCATGCCATCCAGGAGTAACATCACAGCAAGGGGGAGACCAGCCTGGCCCCATACATCGGCCAAAGAAGGAACAGCTGCAGGGAGCTTGTTTTGCCCTTCCCTGCCAGAAAAAGAGAGAGAGAGAAATCTATAAGAACCTTGTAACTAAGAACTGGTGCCTGAGTTTTGCTTTCTTCCTCCTCCCTCCCAATCCCTTTTCCTTTTGTGTCATGTCTTTTAGATTGTAAGCCTGAGGGCAGGGACTGTCTAATATTAATCTTTGTAAGCCACTCTGGGAGCCTTTTTTGGCTGAAGAGCGGGGTAAAAATGCTATAAATAAATAAATAAAAATGTGAAAGTTTGTATGTTTGTGTGTTCCTCATAGGCTCCTACATGGTTGGACAGATTCCCCCCCCCCCCAAACTTGGCACACATATTCATCACCCAAGGAAGAATACTGGCGGGGTTAGAACCCCCCAAAAAACCATCACTGGGCATGTCTGACCCACTCTTTTGTAGCTTATGGGCAAACTGACATAGGAGCGCCCCTACGTCATTTAGAATGTTCATGTGAACTGCCGCAGGGGCCTATCAGGAGCGGTTATGCAGATTGCCCCTACCTCATTCAGAATGTTCATATGAATTGCTGCAGGGGCCTACACGAGGGGAGCTGGGATTTCATTGTGGAGCCCCGGGGGAGCAGGGATTTCATTGTTCTGCAGTCCCAGGGGAGCAGGGGGGATTTCATTGTGGGAAGCCAGTGTGGCGTAGTGGTGAGAGTGTTGGACTGGGACTCAGGAGATCCGGGTTCTAGTCCCCACTCGGGCCATGAAGCTCACTGGGGGACTTTGGGCCAGTCACTGACTCTCAGCCTAACCTACCTCACAGAGTTGTTGTGAGGATAAAATGGAGAGCAGGAGGACTATGTAAGCCGCCTTGGGTTCCTTGCAGGAAAAAAGGCGGGGTATAAATATAATAAATAAATAAATTGTTGTGTAGTCCCGGGGGAGCAGGGATTTCATTGTTCATAGAATCATAGAATCATAGAAAAGTAGAGTTGGAAGGGGCCTACAAGGCCATCGAGTCCAACTCCCTGCTCAGTGCAGGAATCCAGGTCAAAGCATCCCTGACAGATGGCTGTCCAGTCGCACCAGCACCTTGAATGCCTCCAGAGTGGGAGAGCCCACCATCTCCCCTAGGTAGTTGGTTCCATTGTCTTATTGCTCTGACAGTCAGGAAATTTTTCCTGATGTTTAGGTGGAATCTAGGTTCCTGTAACTTGAGCCCATTATTCATAGATTCATAGATCATAGAGTTGGAAGGAGCCTACAAGGCCATCGAGTCCAACCCCCTGCTCAATGCAGGAAACTAGAGGACGGGTCTCCCATCCAAGTAATAACCAGGCCTGACCCTGCTTAGCTTTCCACACTCAGACAAGCTGAGCCAGCGTGAGCCACAGGCCTGTCCGTGTCCTGCAAACTGGGATGATCGAGAAGAGATCCTGGCCCTCCTCTGTGTGACATCCCTTCAAGTACTGGAAGAGTGCGATCATATCTCCCCTCAGTCTCCTCTTCTGAAGGCTAAACATGCCCAGTTCTTTCAGTCTCTCCTCATAGGGCCTTGTTTCCAGTCCCTTTATCATCCTTGTTGCCCTCCTCTGAACCCTCTCCAGTTTGTCTATGTCCTTAAAGTGTGGTGCCCAGAACTGGACGCAGTACTCAAGATGAGGCCTAACCAGTGCCAAGTAAAGGGGAATTATCACTTCATGTGATTTGGAAGTGCAGCCCAAAATAGCATTTGCCTTCTTTGCAGCCACATTGCATTGCTGGCTCATATTCAGTTTGTGATCCACCACAATTCCAAGATCCTTCTTACTTGTAGTATTGTTGAGCCAAGTGTCCCCCATTCTGTCACTCTGCATTTGGTTTCCTTTCCCTAGGTGCAGCACTTGGCATTTATCCCTATTAAATTTCATTCTGTTGTTTTTGGCCCAGCGCTCCAGCCTATCGAGATCTCTTTGAATTTTCTTTCTGTCTTCCAGAGTATTAGCTGTTCCACCCAACTTTGTGTCATCTGCATATCTGATAAGCATTCCCTGCACCTCCTCATCCAAGTCATTAATAAAAATGTCGAAGAGCGCTGGGCCCAGGACCGAGCCCTGTGGTACCCCGCTCGTTACCTCTCCCCAGTTTGAGAAGGAACCATTGATAAGCACTCTTTGAGTCAGATTCTGTAGCCAATTGTGGATCCACCTGATAGTTGTTCCATCTAGCTCACTTTTAGCTAGCTTGCCAATCAGGATATCATGAGGCACTTTGTCGAAAGCTTTGCTGAAGTCCAGATATATTATGTCCACAGCATTCCCACAGTCCACAAGGGAGGTTACCTGATTAAAAAATGAGATCAGACTAGTCTGGCAGAATTTGTTCTTGACAAATCCATGCTGGCTTCTAGTAATCACGGCATTGTTTTCAAGGTGCTTGCAGACTGACTTCTTTATAATCGGCTGCTCCAAAATTTTCCCAGGGATTGATGTCAGACTGACTGGCCTATAGTTCCCAGGTTCCTCCTTCTTGCCCTTTTTGAAGGATGGGAACAACATTTGCCCTCCTCCAGTCATCTGGCACTTCACCTGTCCTCCATGATTTCTCAAAGATAATAGACAGTGGTTCTGAGAGTTCTTCTGCCAGTTTCTTTATCACTCTGGGATGCAGCTCATCAGACCCTGGAGATTTAAACTCGTTCAGAGTAATCAGGTGCTCCTTGACCATTTGCCTATCAATCTCAAGCTGCAATCCTGCCCCTTCAGTCTGCACTTCAGGTTTGCCAGGGGGGGTCATAGACTCTCTTTTGGGAGAAGACCGAACCGAAGTAGGAATTGAACACTTCTGCCTTTTCTTTGTCTTCTGTAATCAATTTGCCATTGTTGTGTAGTCCTGGGGGAGCAGGGATTTCATTGTGTATTCAGGGGGGGGGGGGAGCAGGAATTTCATTGTGTAGTCCTGAGGGAGCTGGGATTTCAGAAAAACAGAAAAAAGGTGTTGTGAATTTTTCGTTTCACCTTTCCTATAGAGCCACTCAAAAAAGGAGTCAGCTACCTTAAGGAATTTCGAACAAATGGTACCTATAACAAAATGATGACCTGGGCAACGCCGGGTAAATAAGCTAGTCCTGCAATAAAAGAGAAAGGGGGGGGGGGAAGCTGCACCGCCTTTAAATTAAGAAAAACCAAGCTTAAACTAAAAGGCCCCTGAATGATTTTTTTTTTTTTAAATACCCCAAGGCCTTTCTCGTTACTATGTATTGAATTCGGTGCTTGCTGGAAACTAGGGGGGGGGGGGCAATGCCTCTACAAAAATACCATAGTTTTGCCTACTTTTAAATTAAAAAACAAAAACCAAGCTTTAAACTAAAAGCTCTCTCAAGCCAGCCATTACCAAAAATACAAACTACCAGCAATAAAGGGGAAGAAAAAAAAATCTGCACCGCCTTAGCTTAGCCCCTCACAAACTATTCTACAACACTGCTTCAGCAAGAGGGAAACAGACAGCAGCCATTTCAGGGAAAAGGCACGTGGCTTCTCCACTTACCAAACTCCCTGACACAAACCTCCACAGAAAACATAAACTCTAAAAGTACTGTACTTCATTTTTACAATTGCAAAAAAACATGCAACATTAAATCAGACATGCCTTGTAACACATTGCAAGAAACGTTGAGAAACAAATTAAAACAGATTTACAGAACCTACAGTTTGTAACAATACACCCCCCACACAAATAAATAAATAAATAAATAAATAAAATGGACTTGCCTGCCTCCTCCTCTTTCTTTCGCATCCTCTAAAATCTTGTATTTAACTCGTGGTTTTCCCCCTTGCCATATAAATCTAGATATATCTTTATGCCATTGTTTAAATTTATTTATTTATTTATTTATTGCATTTATACCCCGCTCTTCAGAAAAGGCTCTCAGAGTGGCTTACAACGATTACCGTAATAAGAAGACAGTCCCTGCCCAATTAAATGGTAATTGCAATGTCACAATAGGAATAGTCTGAAACAAAAATAACATTCTAGGTCAGGGCTCTCTGACCTTGGGTCCCCAGATATTGCTAGACTGCAGCTCCCAGAATCCCTTGCCAGTAGCCATGCTGGCTGGGTATGCTGGGAGCTGTAGGCCAGCAACATCTGGGGACCCAAGGTTGGAGAGCCCTGTTCTAGGAAAACATTCATCTTAATTGTGGCTATTCTCCCCAAAAGTGACAATTTAGCTTTATCCCATCTTACTAAGTCTTTTTAAAATTTCATTCCATGACAATATCATTCATAGAATCATAGAAAAGTAGAGTTGGAAGGGGCCTACAAGGCCATCGAGTCCAACCCCCTGCTCAATGCAGGATCCAGGTCAAAGCATCCCTGACAGATGGCTGTCCAGTTGCACCTTGAATGCCTCCGGAGTGGGAGAGCCCACCACCTCCCTAGGTAGTTGATTCCATTGTCTTATTGCTCTGACAGTCAGGAAATTTTTCCTGATGTTTAGGTGGAATCTAGGTTCCTGTAACTTGAGCCCATTATTCCGTGTCCTGCAAACTGGGATGATCGAGAAGAGATCCTGGCCCTCCTCTTTGTGACAACCCTTCAAGTACTGGAAGAGTGCTATCATGTCTCCCCTCAGTCTCCTCTTCTGAAGGTTAAACATGCCCAGTTCTTTTAGTCTCTCCTCATAGGGCCTCGTTTCCAGTCCCTTTATTATTTTGAAACAGCATACAACAGGCCTGTGGCTCACGCTGTCTCAGCTTGTCTGGGTGTGGAAAGCTAAGCAGGGTTAGGCCTGGTTGTTACTTGGATGGGAGACCCCACCTCTAGTTTCCTGCATTCAGCAGGGTGTTGGACTCGATAGCCTTGTAGGCTCCTTCCGACTCCATGATCTATGAAATCTATTTGTCAAGGTAATATTTTTTGTTAACACCTTTGGCTTCACTTAATTAACCTTAAAACCCGCTACAGCACCAAACTCCTTCAATTTAACCATTAACATTTCAATTCCCTTTAGAGGATCTTCCATAGTTAACACCAAGTCATCCGCAGAAGCTCTCAACTTATAAGACTCTTTTTTAAACTTTACACCTCCAATTCTTTTGTCTTGTCTTATATATCTCTGTTCAATATTTCACGCACAAGAATAAACAACAAAGGTGACAATGGGCAATCTGGTCTTTTCATAGATTTCATAGATCATAGAGTTGGAAGGGGGCTACAAAGCCATCGAGTCCAACCCCCGATGCAGGAAACTAGAGGAGGGGTCTCCCATCCAAGTAATAACCAGGCTTGACCCTGCTTAGCTTTCCACACTCAGACAAGCTGAGCCAGCATAAGCCACTTGTTCCTCTTTGTATTCCACATGGTTTTGTCATATCTCCATTAATAATTATTTGTGCTGTTTGTGAAATGTATATTGATTTTATCCATTTTATAAAATTCCCTCAAGTCCATGTCAGACATCCTCTCTTGCCTCCCTGATCCTATGTGGCAACGAGTTCCTTCAGAGAATATTGCCTCTAGGGTGCAAACAATGGCAGGGGCTGTTATCTTTATGTGCTGCTTGGGGGTTTCTTCAAGGCATCCGGCTGTCCACTGCTGGAAACAAGGCGCAGGGCCCTTTGACTGACCCAGCAGGGCTCTTCCAACATGTCCATGTTCTCTGGTGTTGTGTCTTGTTTCTCATCTCAGTGCCCCGGCTCAGAAGCTGCAAGGATGTGGTGAAGAGTTCACCGAGGATCAAGAATGTCCTTCCATAGGGGTAAGAACAGAGAAGCTTTTTGACATTTTTGACAGGGAACTATACAAGTATGTACAAGCATGATACCTGCATGGTTCCCTGTGAAAAAACTTTTTTTTTTTTAACCATCTCTAAATCCCTCTTTAAAAAGGGACTTTTAATTTTGACAGCTGGCAAAAGGAATAACTTCCGTAAATGGGGTGGCTCACACTTTTCCATGTTCCCGAGCACCTAGAGCAGTGTTCTCCAACCTTGGGTCCCCAGATGTTTTTGCCTACAACTCCCAGCATGCCCCAGCCAGTTGTAGGGAGTTGTAGGCCAAAAACATCTGGGAACCCAAGGTTGGAGAACACTGACCTAGAGTCTCCGGAACAAGAGGAAAAGCAAAATCAGCCTTAGGACAGGTGTGAGGGATTGAGGCCTACACAGGATTTGGTTTATTGAGGCCTACACAGGCTTCAGTTTGTTGAAGCCTGAAGGCCCAAACACTCCACGATGGGAGGGGGAGTTTGAGAGTTTAAGTTACCCAATAGAAGTTAAGAATTAGATATCTTATTCAAGGTCACATGGTCATAACCTTCCAATCCTAGGAAGACTATATATGTGGGGTGTGGTCAGCTAGCAGTCAGAGTGTGTGCTGGGAGAGAGCTAGAAGCAGCAGAGAGAGAGAAAGAGAAACTGGCTGGCTGACTGCATAGGAATTAGGTAGACTGAAGTGAAACTAGAGAACATTGTTTGTTTGTTTGTTTGTTTTATTTTATTTTATCATACATGCTTTTGATTTAAAACCACTCTATTAAGTAATTTCCCTAATACTATAAGTAAAGTTTGTTGTGTACCCTGGAGTTTGGAGTGACTTATTCACCACGCCTACAGCCTACACCCACGTTACTGGAGGAAGCAGGCCAAAGGACTGGGTCTTTGGGAAGAGGCAGAGATCTCCCAAAGGGCAGATCAAGGGGTCCTTGCAGTAGTGGAACCTTGACAACAGGAAAGTCCAAAAAAAAAAAAGATGAGGCTCTTGCCACAAAGGGGGTGTAAATCTCACCCACCCCTTTCTCGAGAGCAGAATGGTTTGTTGCTGGCTCTGGGGTGATGTGGGGGGAGGTGGAGAAGGGAGGCAGGATGCAGTAGGGTGCACAGCCTTTTGCCCCCAGGGGTGCTGGGTGTGGGTGCCACGCTGTGCGCGCACGCACACAAAGCACACATACACATCAGAGCCCAAGAGAGCCAGCCCCATGACCTTGTGGACCAAAATGGTCTCTTCTTGTTCAGTCTGCTTCCAAGGGATGTGACTGAAGTTGACATCTGATCTTCATGGGTTAATGGGGTGGTGGGTTCCTTCAAATCCTGTGGGAAGAGGGAGACAACAAGACCCATTTTTCTCTTCTCTCCTTTTCATTCACAGTCTGGTGACACCTTAGCGGACCTCCCCAGCATAGAGGACGACGTGCGGGACATTTCCTCTGATTCAGCGAGGTATCCTGTTCTCCGCTGAGGGCATCTCCAGTGGTTGGGGGATTCAAGCACTTTCCTTAAGAGACACAGACGTTAGCTTTTAACTGACAAGTGCTCAGTCCTTGGGTTCTGTCTAAAAATGGCGGCCTTTCCCAATGCTTAACCGAGCACTCTCCTTTCCTCTCAGGAACCAGGATGAGCAACTGCTGGTGCCCCACTGCTCACCACATCTATTAGAGGTAAGGCGTGAAACGCCACATTTGCAGCTTCCTTTTGGAGCAGGCCCTGAGGCTGCCTCGGCTGCCTCCTTTGCTCTTTTGATGGAAGCCAGAAACAAGTCAGGCACGTGGCACAGCTGCAAGTGCATGGCCGTCTCCCTCTGGTGCTCTTAGCGGGTGTCCATGAGTGCCGGGAGGGAGCGTGCAGGTTTCCCTCCCCAACATACACACTGCTGTTCCTCGTATTTTCAGGAGGACGGTATGGGCCAAGAGGCGGCGGAAGAGGCGGTGAAGGGTGACATGGGCTGGCCAGGAGTGGCCCCGGAAGACCTAACCCCCACCCCCACCTGCTCATCCCCGCACGCCCCGGCAGAGGTAAGGCATGAAAATCCTGGGACTTCCTTCCACGCTACCACCTCTCAGGTCCACCATTTCCCCCACTGTGGGAATTCCCAAGATGGAGCATCCACAATTCCCTTGCCAACATGCCCACACTGACTCACACTTTGTTGTTTGTCGGATTTCCAGGAGGAGGAGATGAACGAGAAGAGGCCCAAGTTCAAATTCCGCTGTGAGTGCGACAACTGCAAATATATGGTAAGCAGCTTTGAACCTGTGTAAATGCAAACACCCAGAGACACATCCCCCAGTGCCCCTCTCACCCAGCAGCACCCTCTGTGCCCCACACATACCCAAAGCACACCTAGCTGTTTGGAAAGCACTGCCCAGACAATCCTCTGAGTTACCCGCCAACATTTGGGGGGGCAGAACAAGCACAAGACAGAGGCAGAGTTGGCTCCTGATGGTCAACTAAGCCCCTGACCAGGGAGGGAAACTCCTGTTGCTAGGAGCCCCAGTGATGACTTCTGATCTCCTTCTTCTCTCCTCAGAAACGAGCATCCCAGGCCACTAAGAGGGTCACAGACTCCACAGATGGTGAGACGGTGCTGGTGGAGGATTGGCAGAGTCTCCTAGACCTGGTGGATTCGATCATGAGGGCCACCAGCCTGCAGACAATTTCCAAGGAAGTCCATGTCCAAGACCATTACTCTCAGGTTGTGAAGTGAGTAACGGCACTAGGGAAATCTGGAGCAGAAAGGGGCTTATCCGTTCCACGCTTCAGCAGGCATGGGATAGGCCAACTGGTCCCATCTTGCACGGTATCAACATGCAGTGTCACGGGAAAGATCCCAGAGAAGCCCTGCTACTCGAATATTAAGCCTGGAGGCAAATTGCGGAGGAACCCTTCACCTGCTAAATTCCTGCATGCCAAGCAGGGCCAGGAAGGAAAGGGGGCAACCCCATTGCAGCATCTGCCTCTTTCTCCCTCCACACAGCCACTCATTCCTGTTTCCTGCCTTTATACAGCTATTCCCCCCTCTTTGTGTCCCAGGCTCCCTTTTATTCCTCACAGCCTCTGCTTACAAATGTGTGTAATGTGGAAGTCACCCAAATGGTGTTCTTGCTGCAAATTAAGAAAACGGATTTCCTTTCCTGGTGATGGAAGTATTCCATGAGTCTCTGTAGAGAGTTCAGCCCCCCTCTTCCCCCAAGTGACTTGGACAGACCCTGGGCCCCCTCCTGCCCTGTGTTTCATCCATCTGTGTGGAGTGATTGTTTCAGAAGGCATCGGGATACAGTCCAGGCCGTGGATGATGAGAAGACACTTCTCCTGGTCCGTGGGCTCCCATGACTTAAAACTCCCCCCTTTTCCACACCCGTCACCTTGGCAACTCTGACCCTGAAATGAGGCACCATGTCTTGGTGACTCTGGCCTCATCTTATCTGCAGGCGAGCAGTGAAGACTATCCGGGTTCTGCTGGAGATGATGGCACCAGAAGTGATGGTGGGCGAGGTCTGCTGGAATTCTTTGTGCTACCCTAAAGCCTGCCTCCACGGAGTGGCCCTCTTGGTGAGGTAAGAGGGAGCATGCCACGTCTTCTCCAAGGGGTACCAGAGGGTCAGCCCCCTCCTGGTCTCTCTGAGGACTTTCCTCAGTAGTCAGCCGGGGCCTCTTGTGTGTTGTAGGAGCCTCCTCATGGCACGGCCCTCCACAGTGCATGGCCTGATGGAGTATCTGAACACCATCCTGGAGAACGGAGATCCCAAGAAGCATTCCGAGGCGGTGGTGGCCTTCTTTGTTGAGGTGAGAGCAGCCCTAGTGAACGTGGGGCTCAAGAGGGTGTGAGGGTGTGTGCCCCACAGCCAGAGGGTCACGGGGGCCCAGCCATGACTTCTGGTGCAGGCCAGGAAATCGGCCTGGTTCCTGGGCTAGCCTGGGGCCTTTCTTCCCTGTTCCCATTGGGATCTTGGACACCCAGAGCTCCTGCCGGGGGACCCAGGCGAGACCTCAAAGAGTAGGGGACACAGAGACAGGCAGCACCGGTGAAAAGTGATGTGCAGAGTGGTGGAGGCGAGCTGATACGATCAGGACTGGAGCACCCAGGTCCAGGCACTGATGGGTTTCCTACTTTCTTCATCTGTTTCAGCTGCTGGGGAATGACATGTGCGCTGCCTCCACGGAGAAGACCTGGGAGCTCCTGATGGCCTGGCTGACACTCCCCAGCCAGGCCGTCTACCAGCTGAGCAGGATGGGTCTTCTCCAGATTTATGCCAACTTTGAGCAGGTAAGTGACACCCACCCACAAGCCCAGGATTGGCTGTAATGCTTCCTACTTGGGGCTTGCCCTTGAGGAACTGCTATCCTTTTTTCACACACTTTTAATGGCGCCCCTACATGAAATCATCATCAGTTCGGTGCGCTCCAGTGTGCTCCCCATGGTTCCTCCTCCTTGCCTGCTTGTCTTGTTTTTGGCAATAGGTAGCAGGATCTCTGCATTCCTTCCCCTTTCCTTGCTCTTGCGGGATGGCTGAACTGGCCCTTTGTCAGACGGCTCCTTTGGCCCCAGCGTGTCGGGGGAGGTGGGGTGGGGTTAATTCACAGTTGCCTCTTTGTAGCCAGCTCATTATTTTATCATGTTTGATTCTTTACATTTTATGACCCTTTTCCAGGTAAGCTTTGCCCTTGAAATTACTAGGTGTTCTTACCAGTGAAATATCCAGGCGGGTGGGTGGACCTCTTCTACCCAAGATGTTGTATGGAGGGCTTTTGGCTCAGGGCTAACGCACGGCTTTCCTCTGAAGGAACCACAGTTGTCAGATTTGTTTGACGGGATCCTCCTTCTTTCTCTGTAGTCGGAAAGCCCCGAGTATTTCATCTGGGAACTCCAGGGCAGACTTGGGTCCTCCGATGCGGAAACCACCCTGGCAGTCGCAGACTTTGTCCAGCACCTTTGGTGCCACATGCTGGAGAAAGACCGGGCACCTCTGCATGCGCCGCTGGCCGGCCTGTACCGCGCTCTCTTCCACCATGTGAGTACTGCACGCCAGCTCTCCCACTGCGGGCCAGCAAATGGCCAGTCGGATCAGCATCTTTGTGACGGGGCCCTTCAGTCGGATTCTCATCGGGTTGCAGAAGACAGGAGCACATTTTTCCCTGGGGACTTACGCTTTGTGAATCTCCGAGAGCAGAAGGGCAATACGAGAACTTCTCTGTGGTGACGGAGGTGAAGAAATGCTAGTTCTGATTTTTCTCTTTGTTTCTTCTCGGTAGGAGGCGGCCAAGATCCAACAGACTGCCCTGTGGCACTACAGGGATCTTCTGCAGCACCAGCAACATCATGAGGAAAAGGCACAGAACATCAGAGATCTCATTCCGGTGCTGCTGCATGTGGAGGACGAAGACAAGCACGTCGCAGAGGTGAGGGCCCTCCGTCCCCCTAGAAAGGCCTTCTGGCTTCCCTGCGCCAAACGTATTCCGTCACTCTCGCTTCACCTCGTGGCTGGTTCATCGCAGGGAAGAGGCCGCTGTGACACTGTTCGCGCGAGCCCTTTCTCCCTCCGCCGGCGTCTCACCTTCTACTGATGCTCTTTTGAAGGCAGCGAAGGACATCATCCGCTCCCTGGCCCAAGATCTCCAGTGGGGTCTTGAGGACCGTCTTCTGGCGACCGACACATTCAGCCTCCAGGAGCTGCTCCACAAGATCTCGAAGCGACTGGTAAGAGCCCTTCTCTGGCCGCCCTCCACTGCGGCACAGGGAAGAGCGGCCGGACCATGGGGGCGGGGAGTGTGTGTGAATCTTGCCAGGGTACTCAGCATGTGTCCTTGTCTGTTGTCCTAGGTGCAGCACCACAGGCCGAGCACTGTGCCAGAGAATTATATATTCAGGTGCCAGAAGTTCTTCAGAAGTGAGCAGGCTTCAGTGAGGAGAACAGCTGCCATGTTCCTTGGTAATGGAAACACAACTTCTGGGTCTCTGTTAGTGGGCAGCCTCAGGCCAAAGTTGAGGTTCAGGCATGGGGTTGGAGGATGTCCAGAAGAGGACTGGCTCTTGGCGCATTTGTTAGAGCCCTTGTCCTCCCAGGCCCAATGCAAGGTATGAGTCCCTGGAGGGGCTTGCTCAGGGAGTTTCAGGTCTCACAGGGGTCCGAGTGGTAGGGACCTCCGGGGGGCCCTCCGTGACAGGATGGGATGCCGTCTGTGGACATGAATGGCTCAGGCTGCTGGTTCTGTCTCTCCAGGTCACCTGGTGCACAAGGACATCAGCCTCGTCGGTGGATACGGCAAGGGCGCCTTTGACACTTGTAAGTGAGGAATTCTGGGTGGGAAGGAGCAGGCAAAGTGTCTGCTGTGGGGACAGGTTCTGGTTAGCCATCCCAGAGCACTAATGGGCCAGACATCCTTGAGTTGCTCCTGCAGGGATGCTCAGGTGAAGAGGAGTCACCAGAAATAAGTCCTCCTGGTAGAGAAATGGGGTTACTGTGGATGGCTGGCTGGAATCTTTTCCTCAGGGATCCCAGCCAAAGAGCCAGTAGAAAGTTCAGCCCAAGTTCGTACCCGTGTCTCTGCTCACTTCTCTTCCACTTCCCCTCCCTGAGCTGACCGGAGGTGGGGCCTGTAGGGGATGGGGTGCTCCTTGTTCACAGGCTTTCCCTGGGCTTTGGTTTGGGATTCCCAATAGGACCGATATCTCTCGGGATGTGCGTGGGGTGAAAGGGGCCCAGGGTTTCCTTCCGGCTGCTTCCAAGGCCCTGCCCTTTCTGTGTAGTGCATTTCTGGGCACAGAGAGGGTTCCCCTCGGTGTTCACGGGCCAGTCTGTAAGCTGCTGCCCTTCTCTTGCCTTCCTCCAGTGATGGAGCCGCCTGTGCAGCGACAACAACCCTGCCCTCAGACGAGTTGGGGACCAGACTAAGGAGATCATGAAGAAGGCCTGGGATTGCCACTCGCGCCGTGGGCTGCGGGCCACCATCCAGCGCTTTGTTGCGGGCTGTCAGCGGAAGAGATACCCGCCGCAGTACAGAGGCCGCTCTGCCTGGTAGGCTGGTAAGTGGAGCAGGACTGAGGGCGTTGCGAGTTTCAGTAGCCCTTCATTTAAGGCACTTGCAGTGGCTTGACTCCGGTTTGCCAACTCTGCCCAAGGACTTTGGTCCGATCAGCCCACGACTGAGCGTGCATGTGGTGGTGCTGTGAGTGAGTTGAAGAATCAGAGAGCACAGAGCTTCTTGCTTCTTCTCAAGAGGATGCTGCATTTGGGATGTTTCCTTTGTGTCAGTCAGACTGCAGTAGGCAGCTGGGTGGCTGGATCTATATGATATATTCAATTCACTTTCAGTGTATGTATCTATGGATTTTTTAATTGTAGTTTTAATTTGCTGAATCATCAACTTTCTCTGGGTGGATTACCAACAGTCATCACTATTCAATTTCGAAAGTCGTCCATATATTACGAAGATTACTGTTAGGGGTAGGCTGGAAATCAAGGTACAAGCCAAACACGGCTATTGTCTGTTGTTGGGAAGTCTTCGTCTGCCTCTCTTAGAGTCCCTGGAGAAATGGTTAGACGACCAAAAATATCTCACTTGGAGTGGATTGACTCTGGTTTGCCAACACTTACTGAGGGCTACCCCAAATCTCTCCCATGTCTGTATTTCCAGGATTGGGACCCCCCCGGCCTTTTGGCTTGGAAGAACTGTGAGCCGTGCTGCAGCCTGAAAGGGAAGTTGATTCAGGCTGAATAGGGAGGGGGAACCTGGGCCCACCCCCTGACCCACGGAAGCCCCGCCCCATGCCTTCAGGGGCCCCTCCCTTGCACAAGTGACCTTGTATGGGATCCTTTTGCTGGGTCGGGAGTGGCTGTGGGACCCTCAGGGAAGAGGAAGGGAGGTCATCTCCCCTCAACACCATCTGTTTCTGTTGGGGGGTGGGGTGCCCCCTTTTTACTTCCATAGCCCGTCCCCCTGAATCCCCAACGGCCAAAAGGCAACCGTCCCTCCCCCTCCCCCTCCCCTGGCCAGTGCTGTGCTGCTCCTCCCCTCGCTCTCTGGCAGACGGACCTCACATCTCCCTTAGTTCACTCTGGGGTGCAGCCTGTCACCCCCCCACCCAATCCCCAAGTGGACTGAGCTGGGCATGGCCTTTCGCTGCTGAACAAGCGGAAGGGGAGGAGCAGCAGAGCCGATCGTGCTGACCCCGTTTTATGGTCCTGCAGGTGCCGTTTGAACCCGGAGCTCATCGCCTCGTGGAACACCCAGGGAGGAGGAAGAGGCTGTGAGCAAGATCAGACCCAGTGTGGTAAGGGGCTCAAGTCGCCCCCAGGTTCGTTGTCTAGCCGACCAGGTCAATCCATCAGCCAAACGCAGGTAAGGAGAGTTTTAAGAAGAAAGCTTTATTCAACCAGATAGTGCAGCTGCATGTCCCAGCTCCAACAAAATGGAGTGAGCCCCGAATGTTCACAGGTGTTCTGCTTTTAAGGCACTACAGACTATGTCACACATGTGCAGATGCTGCCAAGGTCTTAGAACAACAGAGCCAACATGCGCAGTGTATCCCTGAGTACGTAACCTTTGATAAGGACTGATGGTGGGAACCTTTCTGCTGACTCATTATCTGGACTATTCTGCTTGCCCTGCAGTTTGTTGTGCGGAGAGGAAACAGGATCTCTACAGCAGTTAACTAAGAAGTTGCTGGGCAGACTGGAGGCGGATTCTTGGTGACTTTCCACAATTCCCTCCCTCCTTTGAGCCTTGGACAAACTGTGCTTGACTCAATCTACCTGGCCCACCAAGATGGACTTCTTACCGGGGGACTGGATATCTTCATATCTTGCCAAACTTGATACTTTGGCCGCCTAAGGTTGGCCATCATAGAAAGCAGAGAAGGAATATAACAAGTAAGGCACAAAATACAAGCTGAATGAAGATGCTCTGGGCCAAGCAATTCGGATGGCCCATGTGCTTGTTCTACTGAGTTAGTGTCAGCTTTGGCCCTTCCAAATGGACTTTAAAAGGTAGAGTTTAAGTCGGTAAACCGCATTTTCTAATTTCCCAACAGTACAGCAGTGTAAAACCATGCAAGGGCATGCTATGGTGGCTTTCCCCATAAGCCTAAGGCGGGGCAACGTGCCAGCCGACGTCTTTAATATCGTTCATGCCAGGCCCACCCTTCTTTAACTAGGTTGAGAAGCTGGTTCTGGTGGTCTTCATCCTCCTGGTCTGTTTCTCTGGTAAACCGGAGGCGGAGGCCGTCTGCAGGGGGTCACCGACCCATTTTCCTGGGGGTGGAACTCTGGCGCCTCTGGGTCCAGTGTTGAGATGAGGGGGTTTGTCTTTTGTTCAGCTCCTTGTTCTCCCTCTCTAGAACAAGGTCCGGACGGGGGGGTCCGGGAAATCCACCTACGTCTCAGCAGGGTCTCCCGGAGCCTTCTTGCAGTAGGTGCCGTGAATCCAGGCGGGGATCCCCGCTACTTCCGCTGCGTTAGGAGAATTTGCCATGGGCCTGTCCACCGGGGTTTGAGACAATTCTTCTGATGATGTCTTTTCACATAGACCCAATCCCCAGGTTGCAGGGGCTTGTGGCTTATGCTGGCTCAGCTTGTCTGAGTGTGGGAAGCTAAGCAGGGTCAAGCCTGGTTGTTACTTGGATGGGAGACCCCTCCTCTAGTTTCCTGCATTGAGCAGGGGGTTGGACTCGATAGCCTTGTAGGCTCCTTCCAATTCTATGATCTATGAAATCTATGAAATCTTTCTGGCTTTTCCTGATGAGCTGCCTTCACCTGTTGCAAACAAACTGTAGAGCAGTTCTTAACTTTTGACAATACCCCACCAATGAATCCTGGAAGGAAGCCAGGTTGGTGGTGGTGGTCATCAGGTTGGCATGATAGGGACAACCCATGATTGACTCAAAGGGGGCTGACTTCTGTTTCTCTTGTGGGGTGTTTCTGATCTGCATTGCCACCCGCAGAATGGCCTCAGGCCATGTTAGGGGGGCAGACTTCACACAACAGTTTCTTGACCATGGTTAATGCATTGGCTTTACAGCAGGGAAAAATCTCTGGCCTCTTCATCCTGGTAAATAACCTTGCTTGCCTTGCAAAGGAAAAGAAAAGAAAGACAAAGACACTGCCTCCTTTGTCTTCACAGGTTTGCCCACTGATCTGAGGGCAATACAGCCTCCTTTGGATACTGAGTCAAAGCCATTAAATTGAGCTTTGCACCAAAGGACAGCAATGTGAGACTGAGATGGCCGGCCGGGTGATCGCCTGAAAAGGAGCAGAGGTGAAATGGTGGTGGGGCATGTGGGATCCAGGGGAGGTTAGAAACTCACCGTGTTCCCAGATTTCCCAAAAGAGTGACAAGCACTAAATGTATATTTAGAATCAGTGTAAATATATGCTGAAAAATAAGTGGCCAGAATGCAGGCTCTGGTGAGTGCTACAAGTTTCATAGTTTCATAGATCATAGAGTTGGAAGGAGCCTACAAGGCTATCGAGTCCAACCCCCTGCTAAATGCAGGAAACTAGAGGAGGGGTCTCCCATCCAAGTAATAACCAGGCCTGACCCTGCTTAGCTTTCCACACTCAGACAAGCTGAGCCAGCGTGAGCCACAGGCCTGTCTATATGTTCTTCTATCAGCTTCCTCTCTACAACAATCTGACTCCAAACTAGCTGGGGAAGCCCCTCAGCCTTTCTCAGAAATTAACAAGTTTCTTGTCATCCAAGACTTTCCAGCCAAGACACCAACCCCTCTTCCACTCACCATGATGTAAACTAAAGTACGTACATCATGCCACGTATAAAGCATATAGGCCCTCCAACCAACCACCCCCTGCCAAATTGGTATAATTTTTTAAAAGCCTTCTATGGACCTCAGGGAGTGCTAGGCCCACTTTCCAAGGCACCTTAAGGTTTTATCTACTACACACTGACAACACCCATCTCCTCCACAATAACATCAGGTGGCCTGGCTCAGGTATTCCGAGAACAATTAAGTGAATTTTTAAACCTAGAATCATCCCAAGATTTACAACACAACAGCCTCCAGAAACCATACCATACATTCCTGCAACTCTAATCTGCTCCATTTAAGCATGGCCTTCAGTTGTTAACATGATGATTCAATATGGCCTTCAGTTAACATAATTTAAAAAGAGCTCTGCTGGATCAGACCAAAGATCCATCTAGCCCAGCGGTGGGCAACTTCTGGCCCTCCAGATGTTTTGGTGTACAACTCCCATCAGCCCTAGCCAGCATAGCCAATGGTGAGAGATCATGGGAGTTGCGTCCCTCCAGATGTTTTGGCCTACAAGTTGCCCACTCCTGATCTAGTCCAACATCCTATTTCAAAAAGGTATCAGTCAAATGCCTCCACAGGGAGCCCACAAGCCAAGCATGTCCATCATATGCTGTGAATCCTAGAGTTCTTACCAATCTCCATTTCCTAAATCAGTAGGATTGCAAGTTACAGGGTCCCCTTTCTGGCTTTAATAAAAGGTAGGAAAGGAGCACCATGGGCAGGAAAATACAGGGACTCTCACCATGGCAAAAGCCCCATCTTCCTCCAAGAGCCCAAGGAAAAGAAGACACCAAACAAAGAGAATGTAGCCTTGTGAGGAGGTGACTTCCTTTTGCAATCCCTCCAGGCCTCTTATACACACACACACACACACACACACACTGCAGTTTTGCCAGTAATATCTAATCTTACAAAGGGGCAGATCAGCTCCTGCAGCCGCCCCCCCCCCCAATCCCTTTCTCTGTTACCATCACTAGCTGGCTGGGGATGATGGGAGTGCTGCTCTAAACAGCAGTGCATCACCTCTTGTGTCAGACATCAGAAGAGGCCACAAGAACGGTTTCTGAGGAAAACAAGGCAAAAAGTCTACACCCCTCCGAATAGGACACAGTAAGAAATGCTGCTGCCAGGATTAACCAAAGCTCAAACCCACTCCCCATACTTCTAGAGGGCAGGAAAGGCTCTAGAGCAGGGCTCTCCAACCTTGGGTCTCCAGACGTTGCTGGCCTCCAGCTCCCAGCATACCCAGCCAGCCAGCATGGCTAATGGCAAGGGATTCTGGGAGCTGTAGCCCAGCAACATCTGGGGACCCAAGGTTGGAGAGCCCTGCTCTGGAGCAACACAAAAAGAAAGAGAAGAAAAAGAGGCCCAATACATCTGGGTTTAAATCAAAGGGCTCTGGCTTTCTACTCAAGCTGCGTGCGGGCAAACTTAAGCCCCAGAGAACCTCTTTAACACAAGGTGACAACCTCTATTTCCTAACTAAGTGGGCAGGTGGTGGTGAGATATATATATTTGGGTTTTAGGGGGGGGGTGTTACCTTTTCTTTTAAAGCTATTATTGATATACCTGCAGCTTTATGGCACTATTAGCATTTTGCATTTCTTCTTCCACCTTAGTTGCGCGGGGGGGGGGGGGGGTCGGGCTTCCTGGCTGAAAGGTGGCCCTGAAATACACTAGTCCCTAACACTGCGGCGCAAAGCCCGAGGCCCCGGGGACGGGCACACACCCAGGCAGCCACTCACCGCTGTGCGAGCTGAACCACCGGGGTCCAGTTCAGCTGAGTGCTACAAGTTCTCCCATTTCTTTTTGATCATGTGTTTTAATTCCTTCTTTTGTATTCAAAGCTAAAATTCTATTCTTAATTCTCTTTTTCTGTACTCTATTTACTGACAGTTTTGAATTTTTACCCGTAGCCTCGTAATATCTTTGCTTAACATATAACAATACCTATCATTGTTTTATTTATTTCTAATACCTCTTTCTTTCCTCAATTTTTCAAATTCTTTTCTAATTTTAATCTGTCCTGTATTCTTATATTATTCCATCAATCTATTAATTTCTTGATCTAATATTTATCTTTCCTTTTTCTTTACCAAACTTGATTCTTTTATACAAATACCTCTTATCGTTGCCTTGCCTGCTTCCCATCTAATGGTTTCAGTCATTTCCCCGATCTATTTTCTTCAAAATATCTCTCTAGATTCTTTTTTATTCTACTTTTAAATATCTCTTCCTTAATTAATAATATGGGATTCAGTCTCCATATATAATCCATTTTTCTTGGTCTATCTCTACATACTTTTATTGGGGCATGATCTGTTACTTTTATTTGCCCAATTTTCATTTGTTTTATTCTAGGTAGGCCTGCATTCTGGCCACTTACCTTCAGCACATATTTACACTGATTCTAAATATGCAGAACTGAAGCAACTTCGCCTGCCCCCTTGCCTCTCAAGAAGGGTGCTAGTTTGTGGCTAACTAACAGACTTTGAAACAAAGAAAAGGAGGAGCAAATGGTTGCAGCCTCATAAGGAAATTGTTTTCTCATGAATCTGTATGAAGAATGTGTTCAAATCCCTTGGGTAAGCAGAATAGTTCAGATAATGAGTCAGCAGAAAGGTCCCCAGCATCAGTCCTTATCAAAGGTTACGTACTCAGGGATACATCTTTAAAACATTTTTAGGATGTTTTTAAGATGTTTTAAAGATGTTTTAAGATGTTTTTAGGATGTTTTAAGATGTTTAATAGTATATATTGTGTTGTTTTAGTTTAGGTATTTTATATTTTCTGTTGTTCCCCGCCTCGATCTAGATGGAGAGGCGGGTAATAAATAAATTATTATTATTATTATTATTATTATTATTATTATTATTATTATTATACACTGCGCATGTTGGCTCTGTTGTTCTAAGACCTTGGCAGCATCTGCACACGGCAAGCGTGTGACTTACAAAGTTTGTAGTGCCTTAAAAGCAGAACACCTGCAAACGTTCGGGGCTCACTCCATTTTGTTAGATCTGGGAAATGCAGCTGCACTATCTGGTTGAATAAAGCTTTCTTCTTAAAACTCTCTTTACCTGCGTTTGGCTGATGGATTGACCTGATCGGCTAGACAATGAACCTGTGGGCAACTTGAGCCCCTTACCACACCAGGAAGGAAGCCGCAAAACTGATGCGATGGAATGCTGTTTTTACTCATGTATATTGTACTGTTTTAAACACATAATTTTTTAAAATATTATTGATGATTTAATTCTATTTTCAACTTTTGTATTTTTCTATTTTTGTTTTAATTGTATGAATTTAATTTAATATTTCCGTGTGAAAATACTAGAGAAAAAGTATCTGTAGACTGACCTCAGTTCTGCAAAAGCCAAAGGGCTTTTTTTTTCTGAATTTCATAGTTTTTGGCCCTACAGACATTTGACATGCATGAGGAACGCTGTCTAAAATCAGGATTGCACTCCCTTTGTGCATACACAGTTACATATGTACACACAGACAGACACATACAAAGATCACATATCCTGAGCTGACTAGTTAGTTTCAGCTACAACCACACAGGAGCACTTCGGTGTACGTCATTCTAACTTGGCTGGGGCAACAACTGCGGGTCAGGCTGCCTATCACTATCTGAACTTGGAGGCCTTTTAACTCAGGCTTGAGCAAAGGCATACCCAGCATACCTAGACTCAGCAAGGCAATGGCCCCTGAAGCTCTGTAGGAACAAAATGGCGCTCTTGGTTTTTCATGGATACCCTATGGAACCTCCATTGCGTTTCTCCCTCCCCTCCAACACCATCAGGATTTTTGAAGACACTAATGTTTAGAAGCATCTACTTACTCCAGGACCAAAACATACTGCCAATCTTACAACCCCAGACACAGATTTAACAATTGTATGAGTTTTAAAGGCTGTGAGCTGCCTTGGGTCCCAGTGTTGGGAGAAAGGTAGGATACAAATAAATATAATAATTCTAAATCATCCAGCTTGTCAAGAATTTTTCTCTCAAATGCATCGAATGTATTGTACTGTAAAGTTTGATTATTGAAAAGTTTTTAAAGTTTATATAAATATTAAATCAATATGTGTTGTAAAAAAAATGTTAAAAATTCCAAAAATAGATAAAAGAAAGTTTAAATATAATGATTGAACATGTATTGTTAAAAAGTTGTAATTTTTTTAAAAAAAATAGATAAAGTTCCATCATGGTGGTGTTTTCACACTTTCTTTGATATACTCATATTTCTGTGATTCTCCTTTGTTATCAGCTCTTTTAAAAAATGAACAAACTATATTGTAAAATATTTCAAGTGAAGGGAAAATGAAATTACATACAGATATTAAAAGAAAACTGACAATAAGATTATATATCTTACAATCTACTCACGGTCTCCTTCACCCCCTCACACTCCTTATTACCTCACAACAATCCTGTGAGGTAGCTTAGGCCGAGAGAGAAGGTATATGACTAGCCCAAGGTCACCCGAAGAGCTTTGTTTGTGGCTGAGTGAGGTTTGGAACCCGGGTTGCCCCAGTCCCGGGCCTGGCATTCTAATCTGGACACTGCACCAACTCGGGTACAAATAGCGTTGACCATTTTTTAACTGGACCTGCTCCTGTGCACCCTCACATAAAGCAATGTAATAGCTGTGGGTGTTTTTACTGCATTGGAACAAGTGGCAGGGAAAAATGCTTCACCTGCTCACTTTCTGTACACCAAGATGTTGCTAATGGCCTGGGAGCAGTTTGCAAAGAAGGCAAATGCTATTTTGGGCTGCATTAATAAAAGTATAGCTTCCAAATCGCGTGAAGTGATCATTCCCCTTTACTCGGCACTGGTTAGGCCTCATCTTGAGTACTGCGTCCAGTTCTGGGCACCTCACTTTAAGAAGGACATAGACAAACTGGAGAGGGTTCAGAGGAGGGCAACAAGGATGATAAAGGGACTGGAAACAAGGCCCTATGAGGAGAGACTGAAAGAACTGGGCATGTTTAGCCTTCAGAAGAGGAGACTGAGGGGAGATATGATCGCACTCTTCCATCCAGTACTTAAAGGGTTGTCACACAGAGGAGGGCCAGGATCTCTTCTGGATCATCCCAGTTTGCAGGACACGGAATAATGGGCTCAAGTTACAGGAACCCAGATTCCACCTGAACATCAGGAAACATTTCCTGACTGTTAGAGCAATAAGACAATGGAACCAACTACCTAGGGAGGTGGTGGGCTCTCCCACTCTGGAGGCATTGAAGGTGCAGCTGGAGAGCCATCTGTCAGGGATGCTTTGACCTGGATTCCTGCATTGAGCAGGGGGTTGGATTCGATGGCCTGGTAGGCCCCTTCCAACTCTACTTTTCTATGATTCTATGCAGGGCTTTTTTTCTGGTGGAACTCACTGGAACTGAGTTCCAGCACCTTTTCTTCTATTAATTGCATTACAATTTAATCGCCATCTACTCCCAAGGAAATGTAATCCAAGAGTTCCGGTACCTTTTTCTCCAGAAAAAAAAGCACTGATTCTATGACTCTCCTCGGATGTAAAAAAATTCTTTCTCAGGACAGATGCAAACAGACCTTTTATGCGGCTCTTTATTTTGTGCATGTGTTTGTTTCCGTGGATTGGCAAATTCTTCACTACAGGGCAAGATCCTGGAATACCTTTGGGGGAGGAAATTGGCTGACCTCAGCACTGTCTCTCAAGACAGCAAGGCAAGCATTTTCCACTTGCAACAGATGTACTCAGGAGTCGGCAAAAGGAAGTGTTTGGGTCAGATTTAACCCTGAGATGAAGAATGGTGCCATATTCTGTGCCAGCAAATTCCAGGACTTCAAGGCTGGCCCTACACATCGTGAGACAACTGCCTCAGGCAGCAGATGCTGGGCAGGGGAAGAAGCAGTAGCAGATCCCCAGCTGTTCCTCCTTAGCCCCCCCCATCCGTCCATTCTCTTCTGTTGGAGGACAGCGGTGTGTCTGCCACCCAACCTGACCTGGGCCCCCCGAACTAGCCTGCTGCCCTCAAGTAGGGTGGAGGACCCCATCCCATGGCCAGTGTTCAAGTGAGATTCAAGTGCTAATCCGGTCGGCTTCTGTACATGGAACAGAGAGCGGGCGCCATCTTGTCTTTTGCCTTGGGAAACAAAAACTGGAGAACATCCAAAAGCACACGGTAAACAGGAGAGACAAAGTCCCAGGAGGTTAAAAAATAAACGTTTTATTCCTTGGGAGTAGCCCAACGTATTTCGGCCCTGTACCATATATTTCTGGGCCTTCTCAAGCGGTTAACGTTTTTAAAAGTAGCCTGCAGAGATCTCTGAGATGTTGCAGGATTTATTCTTGGAGACATTTCCCCCGCCCCCCAGAGATCTCTGCAGGCTACATTTAATAATTTTAAGCCCTGAAGAAGGCCAAGAAATACATGGTACAGGGCTTCTACAATAGCGAAATGCCTAATTTTGAGAACATGGAAAGATCCAAACACATCTTCAATCCAGGCATGGCTTGTACAATTGGCAGAACTGGAAAGGAGCAAAATGTTAGTTTCTGGAAAAACAAAATGGAAGTATATTTGGGATTCTGGAGCCCATTTCTGAGTTATTTTAGCAAGGACAAAGGTGATGTCTCTCTTCCTCATCAATCAAAATATTAAAAATATAATGTAACTTTATGAAAAGTTGATCTAGATACAATTTCCACGTTCATCTGCTTGTTTTTAAAGTTTGCCTCACTGAGGTGCAGAACGGAGTCAGAATATGGGAGGTTATGGATTATTAATTATCTTTGTATTAACCAGCATTCTTGCATAAAATTATTAATGCACACGCAGTTCTACCCTGTGCAGTAGTGCATTTGGCCTCTTAGCTTTGTCCTCGGTGAGGCAGCTACATACAGGGATAGACACTGCAAATCCTATGCCTGCCTACTCAGACGTAAGTTTCATTGTGTTCAATGGGGCTTACACCCGAGCAAAGCAGGAATAGGATTGCAGCACCATGCTGCGATCAGTTACCTGACTGTACTGTTAGACTCTCATGCAGAGCACAGCACCTGGGTTCACCTGGAAATCCATTTTTGGGGTTCCCCCGGTCAGAAGCGAGAGCTGCCTGTAGAAAACAACAGAAAAATCCAGGAGTCTAGCTACCCTCCGCACGGCCCCTCACAAATAGCAAGTAAGACACCGGTTCTAACTTAGCTCTTAGGGTAAGGCTGCAATCCCATGCATGCTTACTTTGGAGTAAGCCCGGATGACCACATAGGATCACTTCTTGAAAATCAGGACTCATCTGCAGGGAAGCCAGAGGATGACAAACTTCCTTTCTGTACTCCTCAGTCAAAGAGAGAACAGGTGAGCTTTCAGGCCCACGTGAAAATCTATTGAGCACCTGCAGGCAGCTGACTGAGCTGGCAGGTTGCTCAGGAGCCAGGCAGGGTTGCCCCCCCTGAGTCTTCTTGTACATTCCAGTCAGACACAGCTCTGTATAAATTGCAAATGGAGGGGGCTTGGTCCGGCTCGGCTTGAAGGGTTGTGCTGGGGGGGGGGGTCGCCCAATCCTCGGTCACCTTTGTGGTGCACAGGAACGACAGGGAAGAGGCGAGACAAGGCAACCAAGGCAGAAATCCTGAGGGGGCCTTGAAGACTGCAGCCATCACATAGAAATCATAGAAGTCATAGAAAAGTAGAATTGGAAGGGGTCTACAAGGCCATCGAGTCCAACCTCCTGCTCAGTGCAGGAATCCAGGTCAAAGCATCCCCAACAGATGGCCGTCCAGCTTCACCTTGAATGCCTCCAGAGTGGGAGAGCCCACCACCTCCATAGGTAGTTGGTTCCATTGTCTTATCGCTCTGACAGTCAGGAAATTTTTCCTGATGTTTAGGTGGAATCTAGGTTCCTGTAACTTGAGCCCATTATTCCGTGTCCTGCAAACTGGGATGATAGAGAAGAGATCCTGGCCCTCCTCTGTGTGACAACCCTTTAAGTACTGGAAGAGTGCAATCATATCTCCCCTCAGTCTCCTCTTCTGAAGGCTAAACATGCCCAGTTCTTTTAGTCTCTCCTCATAGGGCCTTGTTTCCAGTCCCTTTATCATCCTTGTTGCCCTCCTCTGGTGTCTTACCCAAGTCCTGTTTTGTTTACACACTGCAGCAGAGGGAAAGCAGAGCCAACTCCATCTGCCCTGCTGAGAGGTCAGCTGGCTCCAAGGGGCTCCTCCCCTCCAGCTGGTCCTTATAAGATCGACCGTGTGCCTGCGTTTGCTTTTTCCTCTTCCCTCCTCATCTCCTTTTTCCTTTTTTTGTTGTGTGCTTTAGACTGTAAGCCTGTAGTGAGGGACTGCCTCATTTTTTTATTGATCTGTAAGCCGCTCTGGGTGAATTTCTGGACAAAGTGCAGGATTACAATGCATTATTATTTATCTGTTTGATAGATTTATATCCTGCCTTTCTACTGTTTAGGTCTTCAAGGCAGTGTAGAAATATATTTGAATTGTTTTCAGACCCTGTGTGTGGAGGGGGGAAGTCCACATGAAGACCAGCCTTCCTAACCTGGGCGCCCTCCAACTGTGTTGGACTACAACTCCCACCATCCCCAGAGAGCATGGCCAATGGAAGCTGTAGTCCAACACATCTGGAGATCACCATCCGAGGGACGTCTCACCCTCAGCCGAACCAACAGCGTCCTTTGCCCTACGCCTGGTATCTACCCTGGAGGGTCAGATCAGTAGCTCAATTCCCTTTGGATTTGTCCCCAATAATGCCTCGGCAGAGGCAAAAGGACAAAAGCGGCCTGTCCCCTGCCCAAATGAGAGGAAGCGGCCGGGAACCCTTTCAACAATATTTTGTTACACTCCTGTACCCCACTTCTGAAAGGTGAGGAGTTTCAGGGGCTCCAGCACTTACTCAGGCTTCAGTTTGCTGAGGAGGAGGAGGAGGACACCGGAGGCTCCTGGTGCTTCTTTCATGAAAGGTTTATTTACCTTGAGCTCAAGATGCGGGTCCACCAAATTCCCAGTCCAACAGATCTCTGCCTCCCTTTCAGCTGCCCAGGGATTTTCCTCCAGAGATCCCAAGTCAGCTCTCTTCTCCCCCTCTGCTATCCAAAACTCTCCAGCCTGGCTTCCTGCCACACACCCCCAGTAGAACAAAAGTTACCAATTCAAGAGCTATCCCTTTGCAATCAGAGGCAATCATCAAGGCAATCCTACTGAATACTTGAACGCTTTTGCCGCTTTTCACAGCTTCCCCCTTGAAAAATTGCCAAAGGGAGGTGTTTTGTTTTTACAGCTGGCAAAGGCTTTTGCAAAAGTGCCGCCATGCATTTTGACTCAGTCCTAATTACGGATGCTTCAGCTGTATCATCTATTATGAATCTGTAAGGGATTTTGGCAGCAGCCAAAAGACTGTCTTCCGATGAGGAGCGGCATCTGTTTCAGTCTGCGTTTACAGGTAAAATTGCTAGACATAACATGAGTAACCTGGCCTTTGCTTCATTCGTTAATTGTGCAATAGTTTCGGCATCACTGCAAGGCTGCCCAACTTTTAATTTACATTCCAGATTCTTTTAGCCTCTCACTCAAGAGTCACACCTGCAGCAGTCTGCACATTTACAGAGGTTTCATACCTCGGGCTCAGGATTGTTATCTGCAGGCAACTAGATTCACTGAAAGTCAGTTGGATGCCCAGCTCTCTTCTCCCTCTTCTGTTCAAAAACTCTCCTGCCTGACTTCCTGCTACCCCCCCCCCCCGCCCCAGGCCTAGCAGAACAAAAGCTACCAACTCAAGAGCTGGGGGGGACGGACGGAATCCTGAATCACGGTGTAATCAGGCACTGGGTTACCCGGAATCCCTGAAAGGTAATTTAGACTGACCCCAAGCACAGAGGAATATGGTGAGTTTCCCCCTTGTTGTCTTCCATTTGCAACCCCTTCTGTTTTCCCACCTCCTCTTCCATCTCCCCCCCCAACCCCCCACCATTGAGGAGGAGAAGATGAGAGTGTCTGCACAGTGCCTGTTCACTGGTAGCCCTCCTCCTGGAAACACCCTCTGTAGTTGCAGGACTATAATTTATAGTCTCTTTGGAACTTCCGAACACTATGGTTCAGCCTTCCCGACCCTGGTGCCCTGCAGACGTGTTGAGCTGGAGCTCCCATGCTCCTTGGCCACGCTGGCTGGGGGTGATGGAAGTTGCAGTCCACCACATCTGAAGGACACCGAGTCGTGGAAGGCTGCCAGAATTGTGAGACCCAATACAGCGGTTGCAGCAAGTGACCACAAGATGGTGGCAGAGCTCAACACATGTGCTGTGCGGGTGGTGGAAGCAACTTGCAGTCACCTAAATGTGGCACACCTTGGGCACGGTTCAGGTGTGCGCACAATGGGTCATACTGGGCTTAATTTGAACTGAAGTTCAGCCCTAGTAGAACCTACTTTCAGTCCCAGGAATGAGAAGTAATACAAAAAGAAGAGGATATTTTGGAACACGTACAATGTGTTTCTCTCTCACTAACGCATGGTGTGCAACTGAAGAACATCAGAGGAGCCCTGCTGGATCAGACCAAAGGACTCTCTGGTCCAGCGTTCTGTTCACACGGTGGCCAACCAGCTCCTGTGGGAAGCCCACAACAGGACATAAATGCAAGAGCACCGGCCCACTCATGTTCCCCGGTAACTGGCATACAGAAGCATCCTGCCTCTTGACAATGGAGGTAAAACATAGCCATCATGACTAGTAGCCCTTGATGGCCTTACTCTCCATACACGTATCCTCCAAACCTTGTGGCCCTCCAGATGTTTTGGCCTGTAACTCCTGCCATTGGCTTTGCTGGCTAGGGCTGATGAGCATCATAAGCAATGACCAGACCCAGACCTGCTTTGCTTCAGCAAGGTGGCGGCTGCCTGGACTGGGATATGCAGGTATCCTACAGCCTCTCTAGTCACCTCCCTGCCCACCAAAAAGATAAGTCAGCTACAGTGCTTTTTGTACGTTAAACTGAGGAATGGACTCTTGTCTGTCGGCAGGACATAGGATAGCGGGAGGGGCTCCGAACTCCGGGCCCGCTGTCTTATCGGGAGCACGACCCATAGATTGCAGCCTTCTACTATTTTTAGGTGTTTACATTGCACGTGTTTTTATGTAAACTGCTTGGAAATCTTGGGATGTCAAGTAGTAAATAAGCGGCTAAATAAACAAATAAACTAAATGAATAAAATAAAATTGCTTTCAACAATGCGTGTATTAGGCAAAATTGCATGCATTGGGAGAAATGCGCGCACACACACACACACACGCATGTGGATTTTCATGCAAACTTTTTTTAAAAAAAATTCTCAATGTTCTGGATGAATCAAACTTAAGACTGGTCCCCCTCCCCCCCACATGTTTGGGATGAACTGAACTTAAGACTGGAAAAGAGGGAAACTGAGACAAGCCAAATTGACAGATTTTATTCATTTATTATATTTATACCCCGCTTTTTTTCCTGCAAGGAACCCAAGGTGGCTTACATAATCCTCCTCCTCCTCTCCATTTTATCTTCACAACAACCCTGTGAGGTAGGTTAGGCTGAGAGTCAGCGACTGGCCCAAAGTCACCCAGTGAGCTTCATGGCCCGAGTGGGGTCTAGAACCCAGGTCTCCCGAGTCCCAGTCCAACACTCTCACCACTACGCCACACTGGCTCTCATTTGTCTGTCCCTCCTCAAATATGGCACTGCTATACATACACACACATGTGCACTTCAAAAGTTTTATTTTTTTCAAAATATACACCATCTATGTACAGTTATCTCATGTCTACAGTTTGATATAGCTTCATTCCTATTTTTTAAAAATATGTATGCAGTAAACATTAGGTGGGGGGGGGATGACCCAGTGTCATCTCTTTGTGATTACTTTAATTGAAGGTGGAAAGCTCCAAGGAGCAGAGGTTTGTAAATCCCATTAAGGCAAGAGCGCCAGAAGCAAAACAGAGTAGTGGCAAGGTTAGAATTAACCTGACTAAAAACTGTTTGGGCATCCCTACGTTCAGGGTAGGGGAGCTCATTTGTTTTGTGATTAGATGCTGGAGAGAGAACGCAGATGGTGACCCCAAGAACTTGCATTCTTCCCCCAACTAGCTTCACAATCACAATACTGGGTACCAGTAAAGAGATTCCCAAAGATGGAGGGAAAGAAAGGATATAGGGCTTCTCTACATGAGGCACTTATTGTGCGCCAGTGATCCCTCACTCACAGAAGTTTGCCGGGCCTTTTCATGATGTCATCCTCCAAGGCCTTTCCAGCCATTTTTGTGGGGGTTTTTAGAGCGAGGAAAGTCAGGTATTAAATCTCACACCGGAATGAAAGCCTCGTGGAAAGTTGCAATTCTGCTATATCACAGTGCCACCTTGTGGTTGGATAATGAAACATATAGAAAGGCTGAGAAAGACAAACCCCAGAACCCCCCCCCCCCGTAAAGGATGCACTCTTCCTCCCACAAAGAAAACTGAAGAAGCCTCAGTAAAGTGGTGGTTTAACCCCTTCATGTAGAGAAGCCCATAATCAGCAGAAGGTTTGGAAGGGCATGGAATACCCTGGGGCTGCATATTGCCTTGAAGAAAACATCATGGCCTGAGTCACCCCTTTATGGGGCTGGTGGAAACTCAATAAAAGCAGGGGGAGAGGCAGCACAGTTCACGGTGGATGCAAGCAGGGGACTGGGCTGGGTGTGGTACGAAGCCAAGTAGGAGCAAAGCCAACTTACAGGAGGAAGTGCAAGAAAATCCAGAAGAAGATTTGATACGGGCTTTTGCCAAAGCGTCCGATGGCCACACCCAGACCAGAGTCATACGAACACTTCCCTGCTTTCACAGGCCTGCAGTGTACTTTTCGTTCACACTGCTTTGCATCTCTACACCATAGACTTGAACTGATTTAACTGGCATGCCCGCTCCCCAGAGAAGTGTAGTCCAGGGCAGGGGGGGGGGGGTTGCACGGGGACCTCTAGCAGAGAGTTTGCAGCATCCTCTCCAGATTACAATTCCCAGGATTCTTTGGGGGGCTTCGTGATATACATTGGAGTGACCTTCCCAAACTGCTGCCCTCCAGATGTGCTCCCAGGATGCCTCGGTATCACCTGATATGGCCTGCGAGGTTCCCCCATAGAATCATAGAAGAATACGTAGAGTTGGAAGGGGCCTATAAAGCCATCGAGTCCAACCCCCAGCTCAGTGCAGGAGAACAGATGTGGGCGGCCCAGGCAGTCACCCATCCAAGCACTGACCCGGCTCGTACCTGCTTAGCTTCAGCATGTGGCCTGCATTAGTGTGCTCTCGACGCCACCTGCAGTGACGCCACCTGCAGAGAGCACAAGGCAATCTGGGCTGCCAGGTTGTCCCCCGCAGCCGCCAACCCTCCTTCCCTTGCCCCCCCCCCCAGGCCCCTTCGCAGCCCTCCAAACCAAAATCTGTTACTAAGAATCGTTGAAGAGATCAGAGGTAACAGATTTCCCCTGCTGTAACCCTGCACACTGTGCTACATTCGGCTTGAAAAAGGGGCTCCCTTGGCACCAGCGGAAAACCTTTTCAAGCCTGGGGGCGTTTTTTATTGCGGGGGGCTGCTGCTGCTGCTGCTGCTGCTGCTGCTGCGGTGAAGGAGAGAGGGCCAATTTCTTCCTCCTCAAAGCTGTGATCCTCACCCTTGAAAGTTCAATCCTCCCCCCCCCCCGCTGCATTTAGGCTCGAAAACGAGGCTCCGTTGACACAAGTGGAGACCGTTCCCAAGCACAAATGTGTGTGGGTGGGGGGAGTGTTTTTGTGGGGGTGGCCGCTGCTGGGGAGGGGAAGACTTAACCCTTCCCTCCCCAAAACTGCGACCCCCCCCCCACTCCAAAAATCATCCCTCCCTACCACATACCTCATGAAGTATCTTTACAATTCAGAAGTAAAGCCTCTGCTTCCGAATGGCCCCATCCTGCCTTGGTACATGGGAATGCAGCCCCAGAGAAAGGAGGAAGACAAGGAGGCAATGTCAGGCACATCATCTTCCAGGTGGCCATCCTACCTGTTCATCAGTGGCCATTTGCCCCGAGGCATCGTTTGCTTTGCTTCGCTTCGCTTTGAAAGGGGAAAGAAAGCCAAAATTCAGCAGCAGAATCAAAAGTGCAGAGGGGAGGAGAAAGAGAACATCCCCGAGAGAGCCGCAGACATTGCCTCGTCTAAAGGAGCCAGAAGGCACTGGTGACCTTTCTTCATGACTGTGATTTGGCTCATTCTGGAGAGACGGCGTCTCCCTTCCAGCAGTAGGGTCTGGGGGCAAATGCAGGAGAGCATCCCAGTCTAGGAGGGGGTGTGCTAGAACCCGGCTAACTCTGCTCTCTTGCAATCACTGCCTCACCCCAGTCTTGTTGAGGTCACACAGCCCTCTGGTCCCTGGAGTCACTGGCAATGTGACGGCAAGGGAACTGGACACATCATCGGAGAACAATCCAAGGAGCTTCTTTCTTCCAGGCTCCCCTTGCATGGAAACATAAGGAGCGGGATTAGATCAGGGCAAGCCTGCAAGCTGCTACCTGCATCATGGCAAGCTGGGCCTTTGAGAGACATTCCTGTAGGGCAGTGTTCTCCAACCTTGGGTCCCCAGATGTTTTTGGCCTACAACTCCCCAGCATGCCCCAGCCAGCTGGGGCTGGCTGGGGCATGCTGGGAGTTGTAGGCCAAAAACATCTGGGGACCCAAGGTTGGAGAACATTGCTGTAGGGGTCATCACACCTTACTGGACTGAGGTGATGGGACAAGATGCCTCCTGTGGACCAAGGTGGATCTGGGAACACAAGTTGTGTGGTTGTAGCAGAAAAGATTCCAACCTAACTCTCGTTCCCAAGTGGTGGCTAAGAAGCAGAGCAAGGGACTGTGGGTCCCATCTCTGGCTTTTGGAAAGAAAAGTCCCCCACACTTTACCGTAAACAGCAGATCAATTAGTATTGCAAAAATGACATATTGTAGAAAGATACAAAAACGATTACTGCTTGCTCCATTTGTAATTACTGTCTGTAATTATCCCTACACTCGACAGTAGTGTTGCACTTTGTATGCAGCAGCGATGGACCACGAACAATTCCTCAAACGTCATGATTAAGGTACATGCCGGAGCTGGTTAAAGACTAGCATCCCATCAAAGGAGGGGAGAAGTAAGGCACATAATTGGATTCGAAATACAGCTGGCTAGTAGTGTGATGAGGTTTTGCAAATTAACGGATTGTGAAAAACACGGAGCACTTGAAGCAGAGCTGAACCCAGTTCACCCGAAATGGTCTTCTGAGGGTCTGTGGACAGCATCCTTTTGGATATGTTGGGATTTTTTGGTTTTTGACTAAGTAGAAGGTTATTTTTGTATAACTCCGCAATATATAAGTTATGTCATATTCATTGCTATTTATTGCAAGGATGCCCACAAGTCTTTCAGCTTGTTCAGATCTTGGGATACCCTTTCTCCCTCAGTGTTTGCTTTTTAAGATTCCACCTCTGCCTTCAGCAGCTGCAACCCACCAAACTCCCAGGCCCCGAACTCCCACCAGTTTGCAAATGGGCCAGGAGCCTATGCTGTCCTATGCCTCCACACCCACCCCTAAATCCTGGACTGAGAACAGCACACAAGTGAAGGGACAGGCACCAATTAGGGACCCCTGGGTGTAGGATCCTCTGTCTTTGGACAGGTAGCTAGACTTGATGACCTCTTGGATCCCTTCCCGCTCCAATGAGTTGTTCACAATCCTCCACTCGCAAAGCAGATCCAGAATTCAGAGAGCTCAGCTTTAAACAGATCAGAATCCCCCCCCTTCCCCCTAGTCATTCCTTGGAGAAGACAACCAAGTGGGCGACATGTCAAGCTGTGTGTGGGTTGTTACCCAGCATTTACACAGGAGGGTACCTACATAGCAATCCCTTGTTCCAGCATGCAACCCTTCACCCAACACCCAAACACTGTACTAGATGCCAGGAATGCGAAGAGCGAGAGCAGTTGGTGGGCCGCTTCAAATTCGGGGATACAATTCCTTCAAGACAGCTGTTGTGTGGGCTCAAAAGCGAAATAATTAGATGTATGAAGACAAGAGCGATGCTTGGCTCTTGGGGTGCTTTGAAATATAGCCCTCCGCTGAGCTGGGCAGAGTTTGCCCCTTGCACTCTCATCCTGGCCGCGACACTGATGGTGCTGCCCTGTTCTCTCCGCTCCATTGGCTTCTTAAGACACGTTGCCTCCCAGAAGACAACCTGGGAGTACGTAGGCCTGAGAAAGCAGCACAACAGAAGAATAGTCCTTTCTCCCTGGGCCGCAGGGTTCCTTCCAAGCCCCCCGTCTTCCAGTTCTGCAAAGCCCCACAGTGATGACAGCAGAGGGCCACAAAAGGAGCAATAGGAGCCAAAACGACCAGGCCAGGGAGAGGCCGGCACGGCTAGTCTTCTTTCTCAAAGGTTTCCTCTGGGATGAGCGTCTGAAACGGACGGTCCCAGAATGTGCTGCTAATCCCAAAGCCTGAAATGGAAGGGTGGAGGGGGGGGGGGGTGAGAGAAAGGAAGATGCAGCGTAAGTCATGGCTCTGAAGCCTTCTGCCAGCCAGACTTGGCATTTAGCCATCCTGGGAGATAAGCAGGAAGGGAGCAAAAGGTCTATTTTTAAAAAGTAATACCTTGCTTTTCTGAACATCAACTCAAACCCGGATAGCTCTCTTCCCTGTTACCTGCTGCGGGTGTATCTCGAAGAGTGCAGTCACGACTCTCAGAGCTTCCTCTACATCAGGGCTCTCCAACCTTGGGTCCCCAGATGTTGCTGGTCTACAGCTCCCAGCATACCCAGCCAGCATGGCTAATGGCAAGGGATTCTGGGAGCTGTAGTCCAGCAACATCTGGGGACCCAGGGTTGGAGAGCCCTGCTCTACACTAAAAGTTAAATCTACCATTTGGTGTCCACCTTGGGCCATTTTGTTCTTCTTATAATCATTTAGGCACAACACATAAGTTGGCTGATGGAAAATAAGAAGGTCAGGATTTCTAAAGCAGCAGTTTTAAAAGTTCTACCCAGAGAGAACAGTTTCCATATTGACCTCCAGTCTGGCACGGAACAACGCTGCACTGCAAAAGATTCTGGGCTATGCTGGGACATTCTGGGAGAATGGACATTAAAACGGCAAATGCAATTTAATGTGAGCCTTTGGCCCCGCCCACCACCCGAAGGCGTTCCTGAGACCTTCTCTGAAATGGAATTCGGCCCTCAAGCTGAAAGAGGTTCTGCACCCCTGGTCTACTCCGAAGGACAAGATGTTTGGTGCCTGAATGTGGAACCACCATGACAGTGCCGACTCAGGGTATCATGGTGCTTTGGGAAGAATCAAGGAGAAATGTGAAGCAGTGGACCACCCCAAACCCAGCATCCTCCAACGGCTGTCCAGGAGGCGAGAGCTACCCCTTACCTGCTTTCTGGTGTTCAAAATGGTGCTTTACGTGATAGGCCTTCAGTTTGTACAGGTATGTGCCTTTCTTTGGTGACCCGTAATGCAAGTAATAGTGCATCATGTCATAGACGACGTAGCCAAAGAGTCCCCCCGTGAACATGGAGATCGCAAATGCTTCAGGGAACAGAAATTTGACGAAAACATAGAAAAAGCCGATGACCAGGGATGCCGGTACAGGTGGAAAAACTAGCCGGGAGTCGTCAAATGGAGACTGAAAGGGAATAATGAGGGGGCAGATTAGTGACCAGCAGTTTAACCAAGACCGGTGATGCTGAGAAACAGGCCACGTTACAGGGCCAGACTACTCACAATGCCGAAATCCTGAAATTAGGCTGTGTGTGGACCTCTTGATATACCACGGTTTATTGTGGCAGGAACGAGCCACAGTGAACCTCAATCTCACCCACTCTGCCTCCCCCTCCTCCTCTAGTAGAGTCATGAGATCAGAAGCTTCCTTCCATTTTTCATTAACCACCGTTTAGCAAAACATCCAAAGTGTAAACTGTGGTTAATATTAACCATGGTTTCTTGAAACAAGCCAACTTCATAACCCATGTTTTGAAGTAGCCTTGTTTCAAACAAACTATAGTTAAGATGATGATGATGATGATGATGATGATGATGATGATGATGATGATGATGATGATGATTTTATTTATCGCCCACCTGGCCGGCCGCCGGCCACCCTGGGCGGTGTACACAGATAAAAACACAAGATAAAAACAGAATAAAATACATTTAACAATATAAAATTTTAAGATAATTAGCCCACCCCATATTCCTGCCTGAATAGCCAAGTTTTAATGAGCGGCGGAAGCTCAGCAGAGAGGGGGCATGGCGGAGGTCACTCGGGAGAGAGTTCCACAGTACGGGGGCCGCCACAGAAAAGGACCGCTTCCTAGTCCCCACCAGTCTAGCTGCTCTGGCTGAAGGGACAAGGAGAAGGCTGTCTGTGGCAGATCTTGTTGAGCGGCCTACTTGGTGTTGCTGGAGACGTTCCTTGAGATAGACTGGACCGGAGCCGTATGGGGTTTTAAAAGTCAAAACCAACACCTTGAATTCGGCTCGGCAAGCAACTGGTAGCCAGTGTAGCTCCTTGAGCACTGGCGTGATGTGATCCTGCTGGCGGCTGCCTTTAACCAGGCGAGCCGCCGCGTTCTGTACCAGCTGTAGCTTCTGAACTGTCTTCAAGGGTAACCCCACGTAGAGCGCATTACAGTAGTCTAGGCGAGAGGAGACCAAGGCATGAACCACTGATGGGAGCAGATGATTAGGAAGGTAGGGGCGCAACTGCCATATCAGATGGAGTTGATAAAGTGCCGCCCTGCTCACAGCTGACACTTGAGCCTCCATGTACAGCTGGGAGTCTAGAATGACCCCCAAGCTGCGGACCTGGTCCTTCAGGGGGAGATGTACCCCATTCAGCACCAGGTCAACATCCCCTAACCTCCCCTTGTCCCCCACCAGAAGTACCTCGGTCTTGTCGGGGTTCAGCTTCAGCATGTTCCTTCCCATCCAGCCACCCACTGACTCCAGGCACTTGGACAGGGTCTCAACGGCCAACCTCGGTGAGGACTTGAAACAGAGGTAGAGCTGCGTGTCATCCGCATACTGATGACACCGCACCCCAAACCTCCTGATGATTGCTCCCAGCGGCTTTAGGTAGATGTTGAATAACATCGGGGAGAGGATGGAACCTTGTGGCACCCCACAAGTGAGCGGCCGAGGGTCCGAAACCTCCTCCCCAAGAACTACCCTCTGGTACCTTCCAGAGAGGAAGGACCGGAACCACTGCAATACAGTGCCTCCCAAGCCCAACCCCTCCAGGCGGTCCAGGAGGATACCGTGGTCAACGGTATCAAAAGCCGCTGAGAGATCGAGAAGGACTAGAAAGGAGCATTCGCCCCTATCCAAAGCCCTCCTCATCTCATCCACCAAGGCGACCAAGGCCGTCTCCAGAGGTTGTCAGGTCTGGATGACATGGTAAAGTTGTGGTCAATCTAAACTCTTAGCAAAAAACTTCTGAACTCCTTCTTGCAACTGTTCCAAAGGAGTGGGAAGTGGGGGCGCCCGCAAGCCTGCTGTGGCTCATTCCTATCCACATAAGCCATGGCTTATTGCAAAGGTGAGGAACCGTTTCCAGCACGAGGGATGACGAATTGGTTCTGGGCAAGCATGTTGGGGAGCACATACCAGCAGTGGGTGCGGCCACACCCCAAAGTAGACAGGGAGACTCCAAAGTGAACGGGGCCACCCCAATGCTGGCATGCAGCTCCAACGTGATTGCCCAGAGCAGTGTTCTCCAACCTTGGGTCCCCAGATGTTTTTGGCCTACAACTCCCAGCATGCCCCAGCCAGCGTAGCTGGCTGGGGCATGCTGGGAGTTGTAGGCCAAAAACATCTGGGGACCCAAGGTTGGAGAACACTGGCCCAGACTACATTCACTCACACACACACACACACACCACTGTAATCAGGCTTTTAAAAAAGCCTCCATTGGTGGCAATAGAGATTTTTTTGAAGCCGGATTGCAGTGGGGAAAGGGGCGGTTTTTCGAGGGGGGCGTCACAGGGTTGGGGAGGGTTAGCTCTTCCCTCCCCCAGCAGTGCCCCCCCACAAAATGCTCCCCACACTGGATTTAATCTTTTAAAAGCCTCCACTGCCACCTCAGGAATGTTACGTCTTTCAGTCTCTGTTGTTTTAAACCCTTTACTGTATTTTAAATCTCTGTACTGCCGCTAGCTTTTGCTTTGGCTTTTGCTTCTATTTTATATTGTGGTTTTAAACTTTTATAGTGTATTTTTATGCTGTATTTTACGGCTTTAATTGTTGTGTGAACTGCCCAGAGAGTTTTGACTGTTGGGCGGCATAGAATTTGATAAGTGAGTGAGTCTGGGGGGGGGTCTGTGAATTTGACTACAGGCAACAAAGAGGGTGTGGGTGGGGCTGCCAGGCCTAATATTGGCTCCTGTAGCCCCGCCCCCTTTATGGCTGAATACCTGCGAGAACAGGTAAGTCTCGCCTCACTTCCCCCAGGTCTGCAAAAGTTCTCCCCACCCACAGCTGCTTGTGATGCGGGGGAAGGTCCAAGTAGCCATGCAGAAGGATGGGGTGCCTCAGTCTTCTCCTACAGAATTCCCCCTCCTGCTCTGAGCAGCTTTCCCAAGTGTGTGTATGTGTGTGTGTGTGTGTGCGTAGGGCGGGGGGGGGGGGAAGAGAAATATGAGGCTCCTTTATCTCCCCTCCCCCACTGGTGGAGGAGAAAAACAGCTTGGGGAGTGTTAGAAAACCTCTTTTTATATGTCCTTCCTTGCACTGCAACATAGCCTGCAGAACCTGATTTTGCCTTTTTTTAAAAAAAAAAAGAGAGGAGGGAACCCACTACTACAGATCTACATCACGTCTCCTTTGACACCCCCTCCCCCAGCAACAAGGGAAACCAGTAAAAACCAGAGACAATCCACTGTCAACAGCAGATCTGGCTGTTTCTGCTTTCATACAAGGAAGTGTACTGATTTATTTCCTCTGGGATTACACTGCACCAATTCACATTATGCATTTTCTAATGTTAATGTGTGCGCATTCCTAGGATACTGTTCCTGCCATGTCCTTATGAGCTACAGTCTTCTTGAGCTTTCTCCCAGTCCCAGAGAGAGCAGAGTATTGTCTACTACACTGACTGGCTGCTAGCAGCTCTCCAGCATTTCAGGAGTCTCTTCCAGACCTACCTAGAGGTGCCCAGGAATTCAACCTAGGACCTTTTGCATGCAAAACATGTACAGTCATGCCTTGAATTGAGAGCATAATTCGTTCCGGAAACGTGCTTGTAATCCAAAACACTCTTATATCAAAATGAAATTCCCCCAAAAAAATTTGTACAGAGATTTTTAATTTGAGCCGTACTACAGTACTTGTACTGCAAGACGTTGCTTGTATATCAAGTCAATTTTTAAAAAATAAATATTTAAACATTTGCTTGTCTTGCAAAACGCTCTCAAACCAAGTTACTTGCAATCCAAGGTATTAAAGTACAGTAATACCTCGGATTACGAGTAACTCGGTATACGAGCTTCTCGTAAAACGAGCAAAATTTTATCATTTATTTCGATTTGGAGGACGAGCGTGTCTCGGAACACGAGCCACACGCTGTGCCCCTGACTAGCACTTAAAGTGCCAGCTCCCTGGCTTTGCCTAGCCGGGAGGGAGCCCCATGGAGGCGAGGTGCAGCCGGTCACTCTGCGGGCGCCTTGCGCTGCTGCGCCGGCTCCCTGCCTGGGAGCCCCATGGAAGTGAGGCCGCTCGCTGTGCGGGCGCCTTGCGCCCCTGCAGCAGCGCCTTGCACCGCTGCGCTGGCTCCCTGCCCGGGAGCCAGCAAAGCACCCCATGGACATGAGGCGAGGGAGCCGCGTCGCTCGCTCTGTGTGCGCCTCGCGCTGCTGCTTTGCCTGCTCCCTGCCTGGGAGCCGGCAAAGCGGCAGCGCGAGGCACACACAGAGCGAGAGGCTGCGCCACGCCTCCATTGGGCTCCCTGTCAGGGAGCCCAATGGAGGCGAGTGAGCAGCCGCTCGCTCTGCCTGCGCCTCGCGCTGCCGCTTTACTTGCCAGGGAGCTGTGTGGAACTTTGCCAGGGAGCTGCGTGGAGGCGTTCCCGCTGCTCCCTGCCTCTTCCAGCGGGGGCTCGCCTCTCTGCGAGCCGCCCGCGCTGCTATCGCCGGTCCCGTCGCGTCTCTTGCTGCTCCGGAAGTGACGCGACGGGAACTGCAGGGTCCTGATGCGACGGGAACTGCAGGGTCCCGTCGCGTCACTTCCGGGGCAGCAGGGGACGCGATGGGGCCGGCGATAGCAGCGCGGGCGGCTCGCCGAGGAGGCGAACCGCCCCTGGAAGAGGCAGGGAGCAGCGGGAATGCCTCCATGCAGCTCCCTGGCAGGGAGCTGGCAAAGTGCTTTGCCGGCTCCCTGGCACAGAGGCGCGGCCATGCCGGGAGCCGGCAGGCATGGCAGCGCGCGAGGCACCTGCAGAGCGAGCGGCTGTGCCGCGCCTGCCCTCCACACACCATTTAATCACTGCTTTGCAGGCTCCCTCCATGGGGCTCCCTGCCAGGGAGCCAGCAAAGCAGTGAGTAAATGGTTGTGGAACGAATCATCTGAGTTCCCATTATTTCTAATGGGAAAACTCGCTTTGATATGCGAGTGTTTTGGATTACAAGCATGGTTCTGGAACGAATTATGCTCGTAATCCAAGGTATTACTGTACTTTACCACTGAGCTAGCTCAGCCCTTCCAGAGAGAGAGAGAGAGAGAGAGAAGACAAAGGGTACTGATATACTGTGTAAGATGCACTGGGCCAGGATGACAACATCCAAAGAATCAAAGGCAGGGCAGGGCTATGTGTATATCATAATGCTGGGAGTTATTAGCCATGAAATTCAGCTTCCTTAGCTGAAAATCCAGCAAAAAAATTACCACAAAAGGCAACTTTCTAGCCCAAATGGTTGAAATCATGCTAACTTTTCTTAAGTTGCTAATTTTATCCAAGTTGCAAAAACAAGCTTTTGTTGTTGCCAATTTTAGATTATCTGGGCGCAAAATTATATTTCTTTTATTCTCCCCTCCATGGGGAATGCACACAGACCGGATCATAGGCCTGGATAGGATTCAAAGGCCAATGTTAGGAAGGATCTTGCAACACATAAACTCCCATCCAAATAATATAATGCTCTGTGAATTAAAAAAAAGCAAAGCAAACTAAGGGCATTATGGGTTAATTTGGCAACAAACCAAGTTTTACATCTCAAACTCCCTTCTATATAGGCAATGGGATTATTGCTCTAGTTGCATCGGTGATTTCTAGCAAGCCAAGTATTTAAAGCCAAGGCTTGCTAGAAGAAAATGCAAAGCTAGTATTTGTTGCACCAAACTAGGGATGGGCAAATACGTTGCACTTTCTATAATATTTGCATTTTCTCAAGAACAAGTTAATTCTGTCCCATTTCTGCATCAGTTTTCAAATGTTTCCCCAAATATATACATATTTTTGCAAGCAATTTACCCTAACATGTGCACCTTGTATGCCTTTTTTAAATCAGATAACTGCACCACAAAATTCAGAGGAGTGTGAAAACTGGTTTTGGTTCATGTATTAGTTCAGGAAATTAGCAGAAATTAGGTCGGTTTGCATTAAAACATGAGCCAAACAAATTTCTCCTCCAAACGGTCCACATAATCACGGACCACGAGTGAGTCTGCAAAGAATGCTCCAAGTTCAAGGAAGAACTTGGAATTTCCTACAAGATGATGTAATAGGAATGCTATTGTGTTGTGCCATCTTTTGTTTATCAATGCACATTAACAAGCAAGCAAGTTAGTTCTGCTTTTGTTTCTAGAGCTGGCTGAAGGCTTTTGTTTCTTCAATGAGCTTTAGTGTCAGGTGGCTATCGAGCTAGCCTAGGATATACACCACATGCTAAGGCAGGAGCTAGAGCAGTGATGGCGAACCTTTTTGGGCCTGAGTGCCCAAACTGCAACACAAAACCAACTTATTTATTTCAAAGTGCCAACACTGCAATTAAACCTGAATACCGAGGTTTTCGTTTTAGAAAAACAACTCATACGGTTGTCTGAACCAATTAACATATTTTGTCTTTAAAGAAAAACACAATAACAGAGCTTTCAATAATACAAACAGTTTTTTGTTGGGGAAAAAATCAACTCAAAAAATTATTATAGTACTACATTGTACACATAGCCTGAAGGGAATTTATACAAACTTTTTAGGCACATGTATTTTTGGATAAGGGATTCTCAACTTGTAATATGATTATATGCTGAAATTGTATGGGGCAAGCTTTACTCCGGGTCCTTTCCCTGCTTCTACAGGTGTCGGATTAGTAAAAGTAAAAGTCAACCTGTACTAGGATGAGCAAGATAAACAAGAAAACTAAACGTGCTTAACACATTTTAAACACTTTATGTCTTGGACTGCAAACACTGCATTAGGTAAAAGTTTGCATTGGGCATGCTTTTGCACAATTAATGTGAATTTTGCTATTGCATGCATGCTGATAATTTGTCAAACCTTGGCTCATACTCCGTTAGTTTGAGAGCAACACATGCAGCACTCAGGTCAACTGTTAGGGCTTTACATCCAAGCCATGCTCTGTGCATCATTCTTCAAAATCTTTTAAATGTGATAACAATGTAGAAAAGAATTCTGTAACAGGAATTCTAGAATAAAATCATTCTGTTCCACACTGTGAGAAAGAACAAGATCATTAGTGTTTTGCAGAAGGGGACGGTCTTTTCGCGATCCGGTGACCAATGGCTCGAGTGCCCACAGAGAGGTCCCTGCGTGCCAGCTGTGGCACCCGTGCCATAGGTTCGCCATCACTGAGCTAGAGAAATATCTGGGAGTCGTAGTGTGGCTAGCAAGGAAAAGAGAGGTCTGCTTTTTGCAGCTGGCTGGAAGGAACGTGGCCGGCCGGGGTGGTGGTGCTACCAGATGGATGCTGTTTGCTTTTGAGGAAGCTGATGCTGCTTTACAGACTGGCATAATCTGTCCAGATGTTTGCTGGCTTGAATGTTTCTAAGAGTATGCATGTGTTTATTAAGCATGTGTTCACCAGTTTGGCTATGGGGCCGGGTAGAAGGATAATTTTAACACTAAAACCCAGCATGCGTAGATGGGACAGAAACATCCCCCCTCCCCCAGGAGTGATACCACACTAATGGTACCAGAAGAAGGCTGGGGAAAGATGCCTCAAAGCTGTGGACTATGGGAAGGTCCATGAAACTCACTGGGTGACTTTGGGCCAGTCACTGACTCTCAGCCTAACCTACCTCACAGGGTTGTTGTGAGGATAAAATGGAGAGGAGGATTATGTAAGCCACCTTGGGTTCCTTGCAGGAAAAAAGGCCGGGTATACATATAATAAAATAAATAAATAAAGGTGAGGCAGGGATAATAAGGGAGAGTAGGTTTCTCTCCCTACTTTTGGTGTTAAAACCTTGATCTCTAATTTATAACTGAACCAGCAAGCACATGTTCAATAAACATGAATATACCACCAATATGACAGGTATCTCCAACACTCCCTCATCTTCACAAGACTGGAGCCACATGCACATGAAACAATGCTGTGGGCCAGTGCGCACATTACCTTCCAAAATGGGCCAAAAGCTCATGAACAAGCACATGACCACTCAAAACACAAACTTCAATAGAGGAAAAGGCTGAAACAAAAACTATAGGCGTTGCTGAAAAAATGGAGAATTTCATGCACAAAATAATAGAACATATAAGAATTTATAACAGAACACGCCAAAGTAATATATAGTGAATAAACACTGTAACAAAACAACTTTAAACCTTCACAATCACAACCTATGAACAGTGAAGGGTAAAGGAACGAAGTTATTGTACGTACAGTCTCGTGGAGATGCACGCAGATGCCTGCCGAACACGTTTCGACTCCACAGTCCCCTTTGGTGGCACATTTAACGGTCAAGCAGGCTGAGGGTGCAGAGCTCCAGGCTTGTGGAGGTGAGAGAGTACTGGAGATCCATGTCATATCTGTGGTGTATTTTGGGCATTTTATTGCAATGTTTGGTTGCTGGATATCACTTTGGTATATTCCATTATGATTTTTTATATGCTCTATTGCAACTTTCCCCAAGCTGGTGCCCTCCAGATGTGTTGAACTACCAACACCCATAATTCCATTGGCCGTGTTGGCTGAGAATTATGGGAGTTGTAGTTAAACAGGTTGGGGAAGCTGTCCTATCATATTATTCTCTGCAAAAAAAATTCTCCAGTTTTCCAGCAACTTTTATAGTTTTCGTTCTGACCCTTTTTCATATTGAGGCTGGAAGCACATGCAACCTGCATCCAATGCCTGCAGAGGAACAGGGAAGACAACGCCTCCTTGTCTTCCCTGTTGCTGGAACAGCTTTCCAAATTCTGGGAAAGCCTAATGACTGCCTTGCAAGGTTAACATGATCTGTTTGTACACAGTAGCCTGTTTGGTCTGGAGTACGTCGGGATCCCTTCCTTGCATCCCATGAGAGTGGCTTCTTGCAAAGGCCCCTTTCTCAGCTCCTGTCTTGCAAAGGTGCCCGCCCATCTGGGGGCTGCCCAGTCTCCGTAACCCGTTTACCTTATGATGCTGGCCATGCAACATGAAATGTAAGGTGATGAGGTAGTAGTTGCTGGCAGGCGGCTTCAAGTGGAACACAAAACGGTGGATGAGATATTCCAGGAAGGTCCAAATGAACATCCCCACGATGAAGAGCACTGGGAACCAGTATTTGTGAACCCGGATGGAATATGCTGCAAAATGGAGGGGGGAGGGGGGGTTATTTATTTATTTATTTATTTATGTGTTTATTTAATATATTTTTATACCGCCCATCAGCCAAAAGGCTCCCTGGGCAGTTTACAAGAAAAAACAAACAGAATAAAAACAATCTTAAAACCAAAAATAAAATAGGAATACAAACACAATATAATAATTATTATATAATATAATAAAATACAATCAAACAAAAGCAGCCAAATGAATCAGTCCGGAGGTACAGCAGTGATAATAAAAATGGGAATAAAAATCGAACCATTAAAACATTGAGAGAATAAACAAGTTTTCACCTGGCGCCTAAAAGAATAGAGGGTGGGCGCCAGGCGCACCTCTTTGGCCAGCTGATTCCACAAATGGGGAGCCACAACTGAGAAGGCCCTTCCCCTAGTAGCCACCCTCCTAGCTTCCTTTAGAGGGGGCTCTTTGAGAAGGACCTCCGAAGAGGATCTCAAGGTTCGGGTAGGCATGCACAGGACGAGGCATTCCTTCAGATAGCCTGGCCACAAACCGTTTAGGGCTTTGAATGTTAATGTTAGCACTTTGAATCGGGCCCAGACTTCAATTGGTAACCAGTGTAATAATTCATAGAGGACTGGCGTGATGTGTTCTTGTCGGCCAGTCCCCGTTAGCAGCCTCGCTGCTCTATTTTGAACCAATTGAAGTCTCCGGACCGTTTTCAAAGGCAGCCCCACATAGAGCGCGTTACAATAGTCCAGACGAGAGGTTATCAGAGCATGGATCACCGTTGCTAGGCTCTGCCTGTCCAGATAGGGTCGCAGTTGGTAGTAGAACAGCCTAAGCTGATAAAAGGTGCTCCTTGTCACCGAGTGAACTTGTGACTCCAGCGACAGTCCGGAGACCAGGAGCACCCGCAAACTACGAACCCTGTCCTACAAGGGTTGTTGTCAACAAACTTTGCCTTCTGAACCTCAGTCATTATAGGAGGAGCTGCTATAAACCAGGGTGGCGTAGTGGTTAGAGTGTTGGATTGGGACTCGGGAGATCCGGGTTCAACTCCCCACTCAGTCATGAAGCTCCCTGGGTGACTTAACTTTGGGCCAGTCACTGACTCTCAGCCTAACCTACCTCACAGGGTTGTTGTGAGGATAAAATGGAGAGGAGGATTTTGTACGCTGCCTCGGGCTCCTTGGAGGAAAAGGTGGTTTATCAATGTAGCAAATAAATAAATAAATAAATAAAGTAAAATAAGAATGTAAGGAAAACCCTGCTGGGGCAGAGCACGAGTCCATTGAGCCCCATATCTCGGTTCCAACCACGGCTAGCCAGAGGCTACTTCTGGGAAGTCCAGAAGCAGGCTATGGGTCTATGAATGCAACAACGGTCCTCTCCTGTTTGTCCCCAGCACCTGGTGTTCACGGATAAGACTGCCTCCAATCAAGGAAGCTCCATGGCCAATAGCTGTTGACCTACCCTCCCCCTCTGCTCTCCTTCCGGACCACTGTGCACATCTGTCCTCCTGGCAATGCCTGACCTCAGACATGTCTGAAGTGAGATACTTCTCTGGCTTCAGAGCCAGACCTACCATTAGGCGTGGCCTCCTGGTATGAACAAGCCACGGTGACCACAGAGTTGTGAGCCACAGAATGTGCCGCCGGGCACAATTTGTATAAGCACTGCCCGCTGCGGCTTATTGTGTCGCCCAAACCCGGGCAGCATGGCTTGTTGGAGGGTTAAACAACGGGTTATTTGAGGGTTCTTTAACCCTCCAACAAGCCACGCCACCCAGGCGTGTCAAGAATAGCTTGACACGGTAAGCCATGGCCGAGTGGTGATAATGCAAATCGTGCCCGGCGGCATGAGCTGGCACACGCCACAGCTCACAACAAGCCACAGTGGCTTGTTTCGATCGTGCAAAGTGGCGCATTGTCTAGAATAGGTTTAAATTGCTTATTTGGGGCTTATTGCTCCAAGAATAGCTTGATCATCAGTTAAAGCAAGTCCCTCATATAAAATATCAAGGTATACAAATGCAGAGCATTGGTTCCTGCTTTGAACAATGGAGGAAGCAGGCAATTAATTCACCTAACTCTGGCCAACAAGCCATTTCAAAGTTTTTCTTTATGCAAGGCAGCCATTTCATACCTTCTGCTATCCAAGATTATAAAGCTAAGTCTTTGGTCCAACTTACCTTGGGCATTCCAATCTTGATTTGGGGTGTTTAACTCTTTGGGTTTATATCTCCCTATATGGGGAATACAGCTATTTATATTGTTCCCCCCCATTACTCTTGAGTAATCCTTTAAAATATGGAATTGTTAGAGCTTCGTATCTGCACACACCAAGTGTTTCCAAATACAGGGAGCATTTATGATCGCTTGCTTCAACGTGTTGCCTTCTGCACTGTGAAGTGGACGGTTTAATAATGATTTAATTATTTAATAAAATAATTTAATGAACAAACACCTGTGTCTGTGCGGATTCAGAGCAATGCAGTCTGCTGATCATGTACTCTGAGACAGCCCAATTCTCTCTCTACTAAGAACTCTTCTGGGATCATCTTCTGACGAAGCAAGATTGGGCTGCTTAAGGGATGAATCATCCTGTATGAGAAGGTTGCAACTTTTTTTTTTTTTTACTTCATTGCAAATTAGGGGGGGGGGGAATATTATGTTGGCCTCCTTTTAAAACCCACTTGTTTTTTTTATCTATTTGTTCACAATTGGGTCTAGAACTGCAGTTTTCAGCTACTAATTTGCGCAAACAGAGTGATTTGGGCAAATTTCCTTAGTGTTTCAAAAAAGAAAAGAAAAAGGCACAAACCGCGGCCCGTGTTAGAGATAGAAGTCTGTGAGCTGGCTTGACTCACACAATAGTGAGTCAGCGCCAGTGCAGGGTTAACAAACCAGAATCTGGAGGGGCCAAAGGCCAAATCATGAAAATCCATTGGATTTTCACCCCCCCCCCCCCATCTGATTCCTCACACAACCCTAGCTACAACTCTATAATGTGTTGGGGAAAAAAAAAAAGCCAGCTTCTTTAGCTTGACACCTTCAACATTAGCATTACTATACATTTTAAGAATACATTCTTATGGGCCAATAGTACTATTAAAGTACAGTAATACCTCGGATTACGAGTAACTCGGTATACGAGCTTCTCGTAAAACGAGCAAAATTTTATCATTTGTTTCGTTTTGGAGGACGAGCGTGTCTCGGAACACGAGCCACACGCTGTGCCCCCGACTAGCACTTAAAGAGCCAGCTCCCCGGCTTTGCCTAGCCGGGAGGGAGCCCCATGGAGGCGAGGCGCGGCCGCTCACTCTGCGGGCGGCGGGCGCCTCACGCTGCTGCGCCAGCTCCCTGCCTGGGAGCCCCATGGAAGTGAGGCCGCTTGCTGTGCGGGCGCCTTGTGCCCCTGCGGCAGCGCCTTGCACCGCTGCGCTGGCTCCCTGCCCGGCAGCCAGCAAAGCATCCCATGGAGGTGAGGCGAGGGAGCCGCGTCGCTCGCTCTGCGTGCGCCTCGCGCTGCTGCTTTGCCTGCTCCCTGCCTGGGAGCCGGCAAAGCGGCAGCGCGAGGCACACGCAGAGAGGCACACGCCCTGTCAGGGAGCCGAATGGAGGCGAGTGAGTGGCCGCTCGCTCTGCCTGCGCCTCGCGCTGCCGCTTTACTCGCCAGGGAGCTGCGTGGAGCTTTGCCAGGGAGCTGTGTGGAGGCGTGCCCGCTGCTCCCTGCCTCTTCCAGCGGGGGCTCGCCTCTCCGCGAGCCGCCCGCGCTGCCATCGCCGGTCCCGTCGCGTCCCTTGCTGCTCCGGAAGCGACGCGACGGGAACTGCAGGGTCCCGTCGCGTCACTTCCGGGGCAGCAAGGGACACGATGGGACCGGCGATGGCAGCGCGGGTGGCTTGCCAAGGAGAGGCGAACCGTCCCTGGAATAGGTAGGGAGCAGCGGGAATGCCTCCATGCAGCTCCCTGGCAGGGAGGCGCGGCCGCTCGCGCTGCGGGCACCTTGCGCGCTGCCGTGCCGCTTCCCTGCCCGGGCGCCGGCATGGCAGCGCGCGAGGCACCTGCAGAGCGAGTGGCTGCGCCGCGCCTGCCCTCCACGCACCATTTAATCACTGCTTTGCAGGCTCCCTCCATGGGGCTCCCTGCCAGGGAGCCAGCAAAGCAGTGAGTAAATGGTTGTGGAACGAATCATCTGAGTTCCCATTATTTCTAATGGGAAAACTCGCTTTGATATGCGAGTGTTTTGGATTACAAGCATGGTTCTGGAATGAATTATGCTCGTAATCCAAGGTATTACTGTAAGGTATTGTAGAAATTATCCCAAATTGTGACATTTAAAACCTATGATGGAGCCATTTTACAAATATAATTCTAGTTTCTTTGTGATAATTCAGTTCAAAAATCACTTTCCATTTCTCCTATATCAGCGTTCTCCAACCTTGATCGGAGAACACTGTCCTAGAGTATACTTTTCATCAAGTTACTGTAACTTTTTGAGACAATCCAATATTATATCTAACCTCACTTTTCCTACCAGCAACCCTCTGGGAGCAGTGTGTGTGTGTGTGTGTGTGTGTGTGTGTAAACCATGGTACCTGGGTTTACAGGGTAGCAGGATGGATGAGGGAGAAACGTTCTGATGCCAAACTATTGTGCAGTGCCTCCGCCAGGACCCCCGTTCCCCAAAAAGGGGTGGGTGGGGGGAACAAGACAAGTGAGCAATTTATAAAACCAGAACGAGGCTTCATTTAACAAGGAAGTGCTGGGGGGCGGGGAGAGAAACAAGCATCCGAAATTAATACATGATTCAAAATAAGTCTCTACGGGTGCAACCCTAAGCCCATTCAGACAGAAAATGCCCCACAACTCAAATATACACCATTTGAGAACAACGTGAGGCTGGTGGAGATGCCACACTGGCGGGTGGCGGCAGCCTCTAGTCTCTGCGGGATCTAGGCAGAAAGATCTGCTTTTTAGATGCTGTGCCAGCCTGCCGGCACCGCTGGCCTGGTGTGGGCGGAGAAGAAGAGGATGGAAGCCTTCCCTGCCCCCAGGGAATAGCCTAGGCTGGTACTGAATGGCACCCTTGGGTGAAGAACAACATTCCAAAAGAGAACAAGGGACAGGCCATGTCTCAGGCTGCAGCTGTTGCTAGACAAAGTCCGGCTGAGCAAGATCCAGGCTGCTGACTCTGCACAAGCCCTGCTCTGTGTGGCGTCTACTGGGGGAGGGCCTGTGTTCGGACAATAGCCGCTTTCACTAGTCCGGGCTGATGGACTCCAAATGGCCACTGCTGGAGCCTGTCTGGAAGTCCTGACCCTTAAAGCGCAGATATTTTGAGGTGGAGGCATGGGTTAGGGTTGGCCATGCAGGAAAGGCACACAAGTTACAGGAACCTAGATTCCACCTAAACATCAGGAAAAATTTCCTGACTGTCAGAGCAATAAGACAATGGAATCAACTACCTAGGGAGGTGGTGGGCTCTCCCAGTCTGGAGGCATTCAAGGTGCGGCTGGACAGACATCTGTTGGGGATGCTTTGACCTGGATTCCTGCATTGAGCAGGGGGTTGGACTCGATGGCCTTGTAGGCCCCTTCCAACTCTACTTTTCTATGATTCTATGATTCTATGACTGCCCATGCTCAGAAGCACACGTCTCATGACAAAATACAAATCCCCATGCTCCAAGGCTGAACGAGCCCCAGTTAAACCATCTGTGCATTCTGCTGGCAAAGCCAGCTGGCTTAGCCCAATTGGCACCACCTGACATCCCCAAAAGGCAGAGCAGCTCTCGACAAGCGAGGCGTGACATCCAGGTACGTACATGTCACGTTCCCATTCCCCACCCCCACCCCCCAATCCCCATGCCCCTTTTCAAACGAAAGAAAACAGAATGCACACAAAACTACGGTACTTCCAGAAGAGTTGGGACTGGAGAACTGGCGGCGGAGGATGGGAAAGGCCTACCGCCCGATTGCTCCAACTCCTACCCCCACCCGAGCTGCTCCCTGCTGCCCGCATGGGGTACAAGATCCCGGCAAACGTGAAACCAGTTTGGGTGGAGGGGAGATAGAAGAAAGGCTAAACACACTCCCTCTGACTGCTGCTGCTGCCTCCCCACTCTCTGTCACCAGAAGTGGATTTTCCTGTTTCAAAAGGGGTGTGTTGGGATAATATTATGAGCGTGTGTGTTTATGTACTACCTAGTTTGGCCCCATGGCTCAGCTTCCTTTCCACCTTTTCTCTGTGGGGTGCCAAACACGTAGAACTCAGGGCACAGTTTCTGGGGAGGGAGGGGTGCTTCTCAGCCGACCTCTCTCCCCAACCGATTGAGAAAGACACACATTGTGCCAGTGCGGTGGGCCCATGTGGAAAACTGCCTCCCCGCCCAGCACCTTAGTATTCTGGGATACCTTTTCCTTTTTTTCTTAAGATACTGGCAGATTCACCATATGGGCCCATAGCCCGAGGGAGGGGCTGGCGGGGCCTGCCCCAACCCAAATTTTCTCTATCCTCCACATTTTTTTTTTACAAACAAATAATTAAAAATATTATGGAAATTTTAAAAACCAACAAGAAAGGCTTTGGTTTTTCTCCTTAAAGGTACAGATGCTATTATTTTGGGGCAGTGCTGCAGTGGAATCTGTCCAGATATTCCTAATGGTACATGCAATTGAGGCTATACCTGACATGAAGGAATATTTTGACTTATGTGAACAGTTGTACATATTTTTTAAGAAGGGGCATGTTGCTCAGATTTATAAAGGCAGTTCTTTAAAACACCAAATGGACTGGACACTTGGATTATTCAGTTGCAGTTGGATTCAGAGAACGAATGCATTCTTTCTACACTCAAATTAATCAGCGCATCTTCCCCTTGTGAAGAATTTTGTCATTTAAAAACTGACACTATTGGATTGCTCAATCAGATCAGTAGTCTTTCTCTTCCTTTTCTTACTGAAATTATGCTAAAAGTACTGGGACATCTTAAACCCGTAACATCACTGCTGCAGCAGCAGAAGAATCTGGATAGTGAGGCAGCATTGAAACATTGGGATGCAGTTGGGATGCAGTTCAACATTTTTGAAGCAGCCAAAAAAGCACATGAATCTGCTGACCATGAAGCACCATCAAAATATTTTTGTAAACTCCCTTGGACTTCAGGAAAGCTGATTTTAATAAACTCAGAGCACTGGTAAGTAGGATCCCATGGCAGGAAAACCCAACAGGAATGCTTATCAAATCTGCAGATGACACAAAATTGGGTGGGATAGCTAATACCTGAGAAGACAGAAACAAAATTCGAAATGATCTTGATAGGTTAGAAGACTGGGCAGAAAATAACAGAATGAAATTCAGCAGAGACAAGTGCAAAGTTCTGCATTTAGGAAAAAAATAAAATGCACAGGTATAAGATGGGGGATGCCTGGCTTGGCAATAGTATGTGTGAAAAGGATCTTGGGAGTTGTTGTTGATCACAAGCTGAATCTGAGCCAGCAGTGCGATGTGGCTGCAAAAAAGGCAAATGCAATGTTAGATTGCATCAATAGAAGTATAGTTCCAAAAACATGGGAAGTGATAGTTCCACTCTACTCTGCACTGGTCAGACCTCACCTCAAATACCGTGTCCAGTTCTGGACACCACACTTTTAAAAAAGGATTCAGGTGAACTGGGACGAGTTCAGAGAAGGGGAACAAAGATGATCAGGGGACTAGAAAATAAGTCCTACAAGGAAAGATTGAAGGAACTGGGTACGTTTAGTCTTGAGAAGAGACAAAACAATGGAACCAACTGCTTTGGGAGGTGGTGGGCTCTCTGTCGCTGGAGGTATTCAAGCAAAGACTGGACAGCCATCTGTCAGGGATGTCTTAAACTGGATTCCTGGACTGAGCAGGGGGTTGGACTCAATGGCCTAAATCAGTGTTCTCCAACCTTGGGTCCCCAGATGTAATTGGCAGCAAGAACCATAACACTTGTTGGAGTTGCTTAGAGAAAACTTTAAAATGTACATAAATTGCAGTATGGCTGCGAACATAAGGGTAAAATAAAAAACAGTTTACAGTTTTGTCTTTAAAAGGTCTGCAGACCAGATAAACTGCCCCCCTTCCCCAGAACTGCAGGGCTGTCACCGTAGTCACCTGTTGTGAACGAAGAAAAGAGCTTGGTGTCTCCCTCGGCAAGAGTTGTATAACAATACCAGCTCAGATAGAGCACCACTGGAATCCAGACTAGACACACCATGTACCTGGAAGAAAGCAAGAGAAAAACTGGTTTAGGTCCAGGACAGTTTCTGGTGAGTGAGGAAGAGCCTCTGTGATGTCCACTCTAATCTCACAAGCCACAACAAGGGTTCGCCACATGGACGCCCATTTCCTTATGCTAATTTTCTGGCATGGCCATATTCAGAGATCAGGAACACGTCCCCCCTTCATCACCCCCCAAATCAAACTCACGAGGGATCATGGCTTTGTTTACCTCCTGACCTTCCCTTGAGGTTATATATGGCAAGGGTGGGCAACTTGTGGCTCTCCAGACGTTTTGGCCTACAACTCCCATCAGCCCTAGGCAGCAGAGCCAATGATGAGGAATGATGGAAGGTGTCGGCCAAAACATCTGGAGGGCCGCACGTTGCCCACCCCTGTTGTATGATGGTTTGGCTTGCTTAAGTGATTCATCAGGAGCGATTTGCAATGTGCTGAGGGATCAGCTAGACTTGAAGTTATTCACGCAATTAACTGTATGAATTTTTAAGAAGAGTAAATACCAGCTGTGTCCTGCCCCTCAGTGTGGATCAGGACCATGGTGTGGCAAGGCCCCACTTCCACCATGGACCATCACAGTCCTAATCCAGTTCAGGGCCCCTCACAGCTGCTCCTTGCTAGACAAAAATCCACGTAATTTTGAATTGTGTGAGCAACATCACATAACTGGCCTAGAGACCCCTTTTTCATCCGTACATCCATGATTCTATGACTTTGGAGCACAGCCCACAGAGGTTTACAGAAAGACAACAAAGAGGCAAAGTCCTCACTGTCGACCCATATACAGTCTCCTTCATCTGATGTGGATCCCCTACTGACAGACGTGTCCCGGAGTGCCAAGTGTGGTGCCCGTGGGCACCAATGTGCTGGTGAACACCTCTCTTGGTGCCCACCAGACTCCCCACTCTTCCCGATTTTTATTTTCTTTCTTCAGATTTTATTTAACTTTATACACACACACACACACACACACACACGTATATGTGTGTGTGTGTGTGTATATGTACTGTATACAGTCATGCCTTGGATTGAGAGCATAATTCGTTCCGGAAACGTGCTTGTAATCCAAAACGCTCTTATATCAAAACGAAATCCCCCCCAAAAAATTTGTACAGAGATTTTAAATTTAAGCCGTACTACAGTACTTGTATTGCAAGACGTTGCTTGTATATCAAGTAAAAAATAAATAAATAAATATTTAAAAATTTGCTTGTCTTGCAAAACGCTCTCAAACCAAGTTACTTGCAATCCAAGGTATTACTGTATGTATGTATGTATATGTATATATATATATATATATATATATATATAATATTTAGAAATATATTTTTATTACTTTTGTCTTTAACTGGGATGCTGCAAAGTGAAGTGCCACCCTCCAGGGCCATCTTTGCTTGGGTTCAAAAGAATGGTTTTGTGTTTTAGAGCTCAGACCCCACCTCCGCCTTGGACTTCGGTCCTTGGGCAAGTTTGCTCTTCTTTCAGTCTCACCAGCTTGCCTTCTGGGAAATGAGGGTTTGGTGACTGCCACGCCCACCATGGCAGTTGTTTTATGAATGGCAGCCATTTTGTGTGACTGCCCACGACACTCATTCAAACTTCCAAATGTGCCCCCCCCCCGACTCAAAAAGGTTGGGGACCCTAACCCTAAACCCTCACCAAGCTGTTTTGGAGAGGGACTCGATGAAGTCGGAGTGGAACAAGCGGATGGGTCGATCCACAGGCTGATGCACCCACTCATCGTACTTCTCCCCCAAGTGGCCAACTTGCCACAGCAATGGCTTGCGCCAGTCCACGAGATCCTAGAGGACAGAGAAAAGTACAGAGACAGACATTACAGCAAGATCCAGCAGCCTTTGTCCCTTGTCCCTCCCCCAGCCCAATGGTCTCTGTCTCTGCCATTACCCAGGATGCTTTTTTTGCCCATGAACCATTTCCCGATTTTATCCATCTCTGGTGGGAAAATATGTATATATATCGTAGTTGGGTGATCGCCTGATGATGATGGGTGGGTGTGTATGTGTCACAATTCCAGGGGAGTGCAGAAAAAGCACAGAATGCGGTGGGGCTGCAGAATTCGGTTTCTGGAGAATCTGAGCTATCTATACCTTATGGTTGTGAATAACTGCGGCCAGAGTCTGGTGAGATCTTAAGAAGCCCAAGGGAAGGCTGCATAATGTTTCAATAATTTGGGATGGACCTTCCGTTCCGTGCCTTGGATGGCTCCTTGCAGCTTCCCATGATTAACCAAAAAAAAAAAGGAATAAGCAGCAAAAGGAGCAAGGAAACAGACACCATTCTATGAAAGAACTTATGCAAATTAAAACAATATGCATAATTTATACAGACTGCATAATTCAGCTTTCCTTGGAGCAGAATCCCACCTTGGGGGGGAAAAAATACCACACATTATCCAGAGAATAATTTTGCCACGATGTTTGTGTTCTGACTCAATTGGGCATTATGTTATTTTGGTACGTGGTCCCCTGGACCTTGCATTTACAATTGCTCTATCTGTTCGCAACTGATCTCAGGCCTTGATGCCGTGCTGTTGCACACCTTCCTGGCTGCTGTCTGCCTTTCTCCTTCTGGTTCTTCTGATTCTCCTCAGGACAGCGGCACAAAGGTGCAGGGAGCATCGGGGCCACACAGGAGGAGGCCGGTGGTGGGGTTCATGCCTAATCCAGTTCAGGGCACTTGCTGAAATGTTCTCTTCCTCACCAGCTACCGTATCCTCAAAATTTTCGGATCCAGGCCACATTTAACTCTAGCTTGCAACGTGAGACCTCTAATGCTGCACTCAGTGAGCTCATTCACACATACATACATATGCTTGCTGCTTGAGTGCTGCCCCGTCGAATGATGACTTGCATGTGTGAGTGGACCGCCACAGGTCTGAACCGCCCAATATCAACTCAAATGCAATGCTTCTCGGTAGCATTAGCTCACATATTTATTGAAGTGCCTGCACGTCACTATTTTGCACGTGACTGAAGGGCTGTCCAGTCCAAGTCCATTATTTTATTTATTTATTTATTTATTTATTTATTTATTTATTTATTTAATTTGTTAATCGCCCATCTGGCCGGCCACCCGGCCACCCTGGGCGATGTACAATTAAAACAATACAATAAAATATGATAATTAAAACAGTATAAAAAATTCTTTTAAAATCCTAACCCACCCCATATTCCCGCCTGAAATACCATGTTTTTAATGCACGGCGGAAGCTCATCACGGAGGGGGCATGGCAAAGGTCACGAGGGAGGGAGTTCCATAACATGGGGGCCGCCACAGAGAAGGCCCTCTTCCTAGTCCCCACCAGCCTGGCTGCTCTGGCTGATGGGATGAGGAGAAGGCCGTCTGTGGTAGATCTTGTTGAGCGGCCTACTTGATGTTGCTGGAGGCGCTCCTTGAGATAAACTAGGCTGGAGCCGTGTAGGGCTTTAAAGGTCAAAACCAACACCTTGAATTTGGCTCGGCAAGCAAAGCAAATTATAAAGATAAAGAGCCATCAGAAGGAAGAGCTCAGGGGGCCTGGAAGCTGCCCACCAGCAGCAGCTGGACGGCAGACTGAGCAAGGTGCACAGCTCACCTGGGCACATCAGTCTTCCACACCATAGCGAAATGCACCATACTTCTATTTAATAATGGATAATAATTATTTCTACATTTGCACCTCCACATATAAATCAGCATATGTAGATTTTATGCAGATTTGCACCCTCTTTTGTCCTCTCTTTTGGCAACGTATTTCCTCTTTTTTTTTTTTCAGATTTCATAAGTGGCCACCCTAGTAGCAGATGGACCTCTAGAGGGGCAAAATGTAAGAGGCTGGCCCAAGTCTCACCCCTGCTCCCTTTCCTCCAGTTTATTGCCTATGGGGTAGGCAAAGGAATACAGTCGAGGGCAGCCCCCTTCCCGCCTCAACCGAAGCCCAGTCGAACAATCAGTGCAGTTCTCCAATGCTGGCAGGGATTCTCTCCTCTACTTCCTTCCCCATGCAACTGTGAAATTCTCCTGCCCCACTTCCTTATCGACTAAGGCAGATGCCAACACTTTTGTCAGTGAATCGCGGCATTTTAGGAAGCCACTGGGGAATCTTAGAACTTTCTGGTGCTTAGAGGTGAATCTGAAGGTCAACCCTTCGGCTAAATCGGCAAACGTCATCATCGTTTCCATGAACAGAAGTAAAGAAGAGAAGCAAACACCCAACAACCCTAAACGTGTTTGCTAACCCTGATTTTTTTTAAAAAAAGGAACACCCCGAGTATGAGCAGTTTTGCATTTTAAACGCGTTTAAATCAATGCATCATCATTTACAGGAATAAAACAGAGTTTGCTTCTGCTGCCCCGATGCTGAACACATTTACCTGGGAATACACACCATTTTGTTGTAGGATGATATATTTTGTTGTAAGATAAAATGATAACATATTTTTAAAGTAAAAATAATAAAATGAGGCTCTGTAACCATCTTCACGCCTGCCGTGCCATCCGCTGCCTACAAAAAGTTTTTTAAAATAAGAAAGGACGCTGGTAGTGAATTGCATCAGTCCTAGAGGGCTCTGGCCTGTGGGATCTTCAGAGCAATCTATGTTAAAAGTGCTGTTGTTACAAGGGCCTGATAAAGACTTGCTTTATAAATATATTCAGTACATTAGAAGCTAGGTAGCAGGAGTGATTTATGTATTTCATTTCTATTCTGCTCAATAGCCGAAGCTCTCTGGGCGGTTCACAACAATTCATAAAACACAGTGCACAAATACAATAAAAATAGCAAAAAACATATTTTTTTCCAACATACAAAATTAAAAAAACAAATTAACAGCTAGAACAATTTCAGTACAACTAGACATGTTAAAAGCAGCTGACATAAATGCCCCATCATGCCATTAAATACCCTTAAAGGATATTAAATACCTGGGAGAAGAGGGCAGTCTTAACCTGGTGCCGAAAAGACGACAGAGTTGGTGCCAGGTGGGCTTCAGAGAGATCATTCCATAAATGGGGAGCCGCCACCGAGAAGGCCCTCTTCCTTGTTGCCACCACCCCCACCCCCAAGCCTCCGAGGTGGCACTCAGAGAAAGGCCTCGGATGTAGATCGTAGTGTCCATGTAGACTCAGTCTGGGAGAGCCGCTCTGTCAGATATTGTGATCCCAAGCCATGTAAGGCTTTATAGGTTAAAACCAGCACCCAATTCAGGCTCAGAAGCATACAGGCAGCCGAGGCAGCGGACCAGAATCGGTGTTTATGTCCCAACCTTCTGGTCCCGGTTATATTAGTCTGGCTGCTGCATTTTGCACAAGCTGCAGCTTCTGAACAGCGTCTGGATTAAATATTCTCACCTCTGCAGTGTGAGAAGAGAGACTGTGAAATCTGCTCTTTATGAATTTCCTAACTTAGTTCTTCATGGTAATTAACATCCCAGCTTACTATTACTGGTAACGCAGACTGAAAAGTCAGGTCATCAGTTCATTGGCAAGTATGCAGTAGAGTACCGTCCGTACCTTCTCCCAGGCTGCCATATAGATAATGATGGATCGTCACCTTGAAGTGGTGAGTGGGCTTGCGTGTTCCGATGAATCCTGTGAGCAATGCCGTCGGGAGCTATGTACTCCCAGCAGGGTCACCCATGGCGGTAAGGTCCGGGGAGAGGAACCAGACAAAGAACGATCCAAAACATAAAGTCCTCAACGGCAGAACAGGCGGAAGATAATTAAACCTAAATTACAACGGCTGTGAAGGCGGATGAAGGCTGCAGCAGAGAATGGTTTTCCAATCGTCAGGGTAACCGTGCCATTGGATCTCTGCCGTACTCTGTCAAGTTTGTGTGGTGATTCGTTGTGCACCGATCTCCCTACATAAAACAGTTTCACGCACAGGCGTCTTCCAACCCAACCCACCCAACCCAACCCAACCCAACCCAACCAACCAACCAAACAAACAAACAAAAAAAGTCCCATGGCGACTGGCGAATGGCAACGGGGGCAGGACTGTGAATCTGGAAGCCCTAGTCATGGACCAGCACATGGGCGGTGGATGCAGACTCAGTCGCCCTGTTCAAGGAACGAGGTAGTCGAGCAGCTCGGCAGCTGTATCCATGACTGAGCAGCCCTATTTAGGATCCACTCTGCTCACCCCGTATGGGGAGGGGGCTAGAAAAGGTGCCCTAAACATAGTCTACCTCTTTCTCCCCTGACTGGATTACCGCGTCCAGTGGGGTCACCATTTTAGCGGTCGAAAAAGACATTTGAATTTTGGAACATGGAATATACGGACATTGCTGGATAACATAGATAGTGAACGCCCTGAGCGTAGGACTGCTATTATTGCAAGGGAGCTGAGACGGTTTAAAATTGACATAGCAGCTCGAAGGGCAGCAAGAAACTCGAAGGGCAGGAGAGGGACAGCTGAAAGAAGAAAAAGGAGGTTATACCTTCTTCTGGAAAGGACTACCTGAGCAGGACCGACGAATACATGGTGTAGGCTTTGCCATCAAAAATGAACTAGTGAACTCTTTGTCAGAAGTTCCTACTGGCATTAACGAACGCCTGATAACTCTTCGATTAAAGCTCGCCAATAACCAACAGGTAACTATTTTGAGCGCTTATGCACCAACATTAGATGCTGATGATGACATCAAGGAAAGTTTTTACAGCCAGTTGGACACTCTCCTGTCAGAGATACCTAAGGAGGATAAAATTATCCTCCTAGGCGATTTTTAACGCAAGAGTCGGGCGTGACTTTGATTTATGGCCAGAAACTATTGGAAAAGACGGAGTTGGTAATAGCAACCCGAACGGACTCTTACTTTTGTCTATATGTGCAGAGCATAATCTCACTATCACAAACACGCTCTTTCGACAAAAGAATAAGTTTAAAACATCATGGCAGCACCCACGGTCAAAGCACTGGCATCTTCTGGATTATGTAATTGTCCGTGCTAGAGATCGCCGCGATGTACTTCTTACTAGGGCCATGGTGAGTGCCGACGACTGCTGGACAGACCACCGACTAATCCGGTCCACTATGGTTATCAACATTGCTCCCCAACGTAGGCTTCAAGGAAGGAAACCAAGGCGTAAAATGAACATCCAAGTCCTTCAAGATCCTATTAAGCAAACTCATCTTCAATCACTTCTTAAGGAACATCTACCTACGGAACCTCCTGACAACATTGAGGACCATTGGTCTAAGCTGAAAACCTCCATTACTGCAGCTTGTGAACAAACTATTGGATATGAAACTAAGAAACATCAGGATTGGTTTGATGAAAATGACAATGAGATTAAATATATAATTGACCAAAAAAGGAAAGCCTTCCAAATATGGCAAAATGATATTAACTGCGCTGCCAAGAAAAAAAACCTACGCTAGCGCAAAGGCTGAGGTCCAAAGAAGAACAAGAGAACTTAAGAACGCTTGGTGGAAAAAGAAAGCTGAAGAAATTCAACAACTTGCAGAATCTCATGATGCACGGGGCTTTTTTAAGGCCACAAGGGCCATTTATGGACCAAAAACCTATGGTACAAACCCTTTACAATCAAAAGATGGCACCAAACTCTTAAAAGACAAAGAGTCTATTGCACTGCGTTGGAAAGAGCATTATTATGACCTTTTAAATCGTAAGTCTAAGGTGGATAATGAGATTTTTTCGCAAATCCCGCAAAAACAAATTAAAGAGGAACTTGCAATACTCCCCACTTTGGATGAAGTAAAAAAAGCCATTAATCAAATGAAGAACAACAAAGCTAGTGGACCAGATGGGATTCCTGCTGAAATCTTTAAAGAAGGGGGGCCCCGAACTTGTACAACATCTTCATAAACTCATCGAAAAAATCTGGATAAGAGAAGAGATCCCAGAAGACTTCAGGGATGCCATAATTATCACCCTCTTTAAGAAGGGTGATAGAACAGACTGTGGAAACTATCGGGGCATTTCTCTCCTAGCAACCGCAGGTAAAATATTTGCTAGGATTCTCGCAAACCATCTTCTATCTATTTCAGAAGAGATCCTCCCTGAAACTCAATATGGTTTCCGCCCCTCTAGAGGGACAGTAGACATGATTTTTACTGCACGTCAGCTCCAAGAAAAATGCCGGGAGCAAAATCAACCCCTTTATATGGCATTTATCGATTTGGCTAAGGCCTTTGATACTGTAGACCGTACAGCTCTCTGGACTATCCTTATGAAAATTGGATGCCCCAATAAATTTGTGAATATCTTGCGACTTCTCCATGACAACATGACGGCAACGGTTTTGGACAACAACGGCTCTCATGGTGCTCCATTTAAAGTGGGATCAGGTGTTAAACAGGGATGTGTTATCGCCCCAACATTATTTGCCATTTTCATCGCCATGGTTTTACATCTTGTCGAGGGGAAACTTCCCACCAGTGTGGGAATTATATATCGAACAGATGGAAAGCTTTTTAATCTCAGCAGGCTGAAAGCAAAAAGTAAGGTAATTACAACCTCCGTTGTGGAACTTCAGTATGCTGATGATAATGTGGTCTCCGCACATTCAGAGGATGATCTCCAAACTATCCTAAATGCTTTTGCAGAAGCATACGAAAAACTTGGTCTCTCACTTAACATCAAAAAAACCAAAGTGCTTCATCAGCAAGTGCAAGCCAATCCTTTGGTGATGCCATCTATCCAGCTTGGCGGGACAATACTGGAAAATGTCGATCATTTTCTCTATCTTGGCAGCTATCTTTCTGTTACAGCTAACATCGACAGTGAAATCCAGCATCGTCTGAGCTCCGCAAGTGCCGCATTTTCTCGAATGAAACATAGAGTGTTCGAGGATCGGGATATTTGTAAGAAGACCAAAACACTGGTTTATGAAGCCATTGTATTACCAACTTTATTGTATGCCTGCGAAACATGGACTATCTATAAACGTCACTTCCACCTCCTTGAAAGGTTTCATCAATGTTGCCTCCGGAAAATCCTGCAAATTACTTGGGAAGATAGGCGAACAAATGTCAGTGTACTGGAAGAAGCAAAGACTACTAGCATTGAAAAAATGATCCTTCAACGCCAACTTCAGTGGACCGGTCACGTTGTTCGAATGCCTGACTGCCGTCTCCCAAAGCAGTTACTTTACTCCCAACTCAAGGATGGAAAGCGGAATATCGGTGGTCAATATAAGAGGTTTAAAGATGTTCATAAGGCAAATCTAAAAAAATGCAATATAAACATCGAAAACTGGGAAGCTCTGGCCCATGAACGATCTAAATGGAGGTTGGCCTTTGACAAAGGTTCCATGGACTTTGAAGAAGCCCGAGTGCAAGGTGAAAGGGAGAAACGTGCTAAGCGAAAAGCACGTCAAATGAATCCTTTACAGGACCATCTTCTATCTGGTAACCTGTGTCCTCACTGTGGGAAGCTGTGTGGATCTAGAATTGGCCTCCACAGTCACTTACGGACCCATCGCTAGAGTCTACACAATCTTCTTTAGAATCTCCTCCTTTTATCCCGGAAGACAATCTTACTCGGTCACGAGTGATCGCCTGATGATGATGATCATCGATTCATTTGTTCCCTCATGATGGCCCAACAGCCTTGAGCCTACTTAACCACTACACACAAATGATGCATTACAGAACCCGGTGCCATATTCTCTTGTTTGAATTTAACGTTCATTTAATTCTTTAAATGTACGTCGCAGGTTAGATCGTAACCATTTCACAGAAAAATGCACTTTTATAGCCTGTTGAATGAACTGTTTACACCAGTTAAAATGTGTGCCCCGTTTATTTATTTATTTACCGGTATTATATTTCTACCCCGCCTTTTTTCCTGCAAGGAACCCAAGGCGGCTTACATAATCCTCCTCCTCTCCATTTTATCCTCACAACAACCCTGTGAGGTGGGTTAGGCTGAGAGTCCGTGACTGGCCCAAAGTCACCCAGTGAGTTTCATGGCCGAGCGGGGACTAGAACCCGGATCTCCCGAGTCCCAGCCCAGCACTCTCCACTATGCAATAAACGCACATTTTGAGAGAGTCTATATACATTTGTCTTCTTTCTCTCAGTCTAATTCAGTGTTCTCCAACCTTGGGTCCCCAGATGTTTTTGGCCTACAACTCCCAGCATGCCCCAGCCAGCTATGCTGGCTGGGGCATGCTGGGAGTTGTAGGCCAAAAACATCTGGGGACCCAAGGTTGGAGAACACTGCCTTAAGGTATTACCCTAACAGGGCTTTTGGAATTTTAGAAGCACCATTCTTTTTCAAGGCAAGCCGAAGCTGCAGGTGCTTGGAACAGAGCTCAGGGTGGTGGTAGTGGTGGTGGTGGTGGTGAGAAGAGAGTCCAGAAAAAGTGCCGTAGGAGACATTTCTATCTGGTAAGCAGTCAAGTTACCTGCCTAACACGAAGGTTGCTCACACCTAGGCACACTTTATATACCAGCCGTCCCACACAAAGCCAGTTTCTCAATCCGTAGCGATAAAGATCAGTTTCTGCTGGGTCCTTCCCAGGCTCCAGGAGCAGATACTATGACAACTGGCACAGTCAAGAAGCAGGCAGTGCCCATTGCCCTGTTTAAAAAGGGAGTCAAAGAATGCTACACACACACCTCTTATCTCTAGGGTTATACTGCAAGAACTCTGACATGAACCCGGCATTTCCCCTTCCCTGCCCAGTTCTGGGAATTCCAGTAAGTAAAGACATGCAGCGTCATTGTACTGTTATCATTTTTGCCGCTGAAAACCAGCAGCCAGCTTGACCAGGAAACACCAAGCAAGGTCATAGAATCATAGAATCATAGGTAGAGTTGGAAGGGGCCTACAAGGCCATTGAGTCCAACCCCCTGCTCAATGCAGGAATCCAGGTCAAAGCATCCCTGACAGATGGCTGTCCAGCTGCACCTTGAATGCCTCCAGACTGGGAGAGCCCAACACCTCCCTAGGTAGTTGATTCCATTGTCTTATTGCTCTGACAGTCAGGAAATTTTTCCTGATGTTTAGGTGGAATCTAGGTTCCTGTAACTTGAGCCCATTATTCCGTGTCCTGCAAACTGGGATGATCAAGAAGAGATCCTGGCCCTCCTCTGTGTGACATCCCTTCAAATACTGGAAGAGTGCGATCATATCTCCCCTCAGTCTCCTCTTCTGAAGGCTAAACATGCCCAGTTCTTTCAGTCTCTCCTCATAGGGCCTTGTTTCCAGTCCCTTTATCATCCTTGTTGCCCTCCTCTGAACCCTCTCCAGTTTGTCTATGTCCTTCTTAAACTGAGGTGCCCAGAACTGGACGCAGTACTCAAGATGAGGCCTAACCAGTGCTGAGTAAAGGGGAATTATCACTTCCCGCAATTTGGAAGCTATACTTCTATTAATACAGCCCAAAATTGCATTTGCCTTCTTTGCAGCCACATCGCATTGCTGGCTCATATTCAGTTTGTGATCTATCACAATTCCAAGATCCTTCTCACTTGTAGTATTGTTGAGCCAAGTGTCCCCCACTCTGTAACTCTGCATTTGGTTTCCTCTCCCTAGGTGCAGCACTTGGCATTTATCCCTATTAAATTTCATTCTGTTGTTTTCGGCCCAGCGCTCCAGCCTATCGAGGTCACTTTGAATTTTGTTTCTGTCTTCCAGAGTATTAGCTGTTCCACCCAACTTTGTGTCATCTGCAAATTTGATAAGCATTCTCTGCACCTCCTGATCCAAGTCATTAATAAAAATGTTGAAGAGCACTGGGCCCAGGACCGAGCCCTGTGGTACCCCGCTCGTTACCTCTCCCCAGTTTGAGAAGGAACCATTGATAAGCACTCTTTGAGTCCGATTCTGTAGCCAATTGTGGATCCACCTGATAGTTGTTCCATCTAGCCCACTCTTAGCTAGCTTACTAATCAGGATATCATGAGGCACTTTGTCGAAAGCTTTGCTGAAGTCCAGATATATGATGTCCACAGCATTCCCACAGTCCACAAGGGAGGTTACCCGATCAAAAAATGAGATCAGATTAGTCTGACAGGATTTGTTCCTGACAAATCCATGCTGGCTTCTAGTAATCACTGCATTGTTTTCAAGGTGCTTGCAGACTGACTTCTTTATAATCTGCTCAAAAATCTTCCCGGGGATTGATGTCAGACTGACTGGCCTATAGTTCCCAGGTTCCTCCTTCTTGCCCTTTTTGAAGATGGGAACAACATTTGCCCTCCTCCAGTCGTCTGGCACTTCACCCGTCCTCCATGATTTCTCAAAGATAATAGACAGTGGTTCTGAGAGTTCTTCTGCCAGTTGCTTTATTACTCTAGGATGCAGCTCATCAGGTCCTGGAGATTTAAACTCGTTCAGAGTAATCAGGTGCTCCTTGACCATTTGCCTATCAATCTCAAACTGCAATCCTGCCCCTTCAGGTGACATATCACATCATGTGCTTTTTACTTATTAGACACCAGTAAACAGATCTGGCTTCGCGTGGGCTGGAATATTTATTTTTGTTTATTTATTATATTTATACCCCGCCTTTTTTCCTCTTGCAAGGAACCCAAGGCGGCTTACATAATCCTCTTCCTTCTCTCCGTTTTATCCTCACAACAACCCTGTGAGGTGGGTTAGGCTGAGAGTCAGTGACTGGCCCAAAGTCGCCCCGTGAGCACCATGGCCGAGCGGGGAGTAGAACCCGGATCTCCCGAGTCCCAGTCCAGCACTCTCGCCACTACGCCACACTGGCTCTCTTTGTCCGATAGCCCTTCGTCTGATACAGCGAAGCCTTCCAGCAAACCTACACAGCTGTCAGAGTTGGACACTTTGTGCCCGCCTTGTCAGAGTGAAGCCACATCCACTTGTTTAAGCCGCGGTCGGTTGTGGCGCGTGCCAGCGGCTATTTTGAATATTCAAAATATTGAGGGAGGGAGCAACAACCCATCCTGTGCCAGGTTCACACATCACGATAAGCTGAAGCGACCGCCCAACGTGGCTTAAATATTCACAGTGGCCTGCGCCTTGTTTTCAAGCAAAGTCGTGCTCCCACAAGGCTCCACAGGCAGCTTGTTTCACAGCAAAGTCACCACATTTTCTGCCACTGCCGTGGCAAATTCAGTGGCACCGGCGGTGGGAGTGGGCAGGAGGAGGAGCCATGCCCATTTAAGAAGCACTTCTACCCTGCTTCGCTCGCCAACTAGGGGCCCAGTCCGGATTAGGGTTCCTGTGCCTACTTTGGAATAAAATTTAAGAAGAAGAGGTTGTAGCCGCTGGATACGCGTGTAAAATAATGTCTTTTTGGCCCTAAGACAAGCAGTGGTGCAGCTGGGTAATTTTAGACCCCGGACACAACAGTCTTGCAGGGGGGCCCCTTTTAGAGAGCCACGTTGCATTCCTTCAGTTGTGAGGCAGACAACTCACATTCCTCTTCTCCCCTTCAACCACCATTCCATTCTTTACAGCTACTTCTACATCCCTGAATTATGCTCGAGCAAAAACGAAAACAACAAACTGTTTGTCAGCCCTGATAAAAAGAAAACAAAAATTCTGAGCATGTGCAGTTTTGTCGCTTAAATCAAAGCACCATCGCGGCTGCCGGAATAAAGTGTGCTTCTGTTGCCCTGATGTTAAACATAGTTAATTATTCCCAAGTAATTGAAAACGATAATATAGAAAGGATTAGGAAAGGATAGAGTCTGTTAAAGCTCTCTTTTTATTCTTATGAAAAACATATGCTGGCAGGGGCGTACCCACTGGATTCTTCCTTGAACAAATAATCTGCATACAGTTCGCCCTTACTGCTACATACATTTAAAAACTCTGCTAACTAATAAAACAAAGTTGAAATGGACTGAAAGGCTTGTAAATAGTTTCCAAGAAAATGTGTGCGTACAAATGTTTTCTTAAGACTTCAGAAACTACCTGTAATAAGTGTTGCAAAACCACCACCACCAGAGTCATAAACGCAGAGGAGTGTCTAATCTCCAGTCTCCATCTTGATCTGCAAAGTCTGCTCCTAGCAGAGCAAGCTCCAGAATGAAGTTGGGTTGGGGTTGTGGGGTTGTCAGAAGGGAACAAAAATTGGGAAAAAGAGTGCGATCCAAGAGTGTGTGGGGGGCCCCTGAAGCTTCCTGAAGCAGTGAGGAAGAACAGCACAAGAAAAAACCAGAAAGGATGGAGGAAAAGGATTTCTTATATTGGTACTCGTTAGATGAGATCTTTCCATTTCCCAATGGGGGGGGGGGCAACTCTGACAAAAGTAATGGGGTGAGTTGGTGGGGGGGTGGAAAAGTGGTGGGGTAGGCTCAGCATGCTTCAGCTTCCCCTGAAATTAACTTCTGAGTTTAGGGATTTGTATATGCTGGAAGGGCTGTGGTACCAAGGGCACTTGCACACATATGCGGTGGAATTGCCCACAAATGAGGAAACTCTCGGATGGAAAATGTTATACATCATAATTGTTAGGTATTCATTACCAGAGGCATTTTTACAGTTATCCCAGATAATGTGAAGGCTGTGATTTGATTTGACAAATGATTGTAACAGCAAAGATATGTGTTGCTAAGCTAGAGAAAGATGTTAACAGACCAATGGTTGAGAGTTCAATGATTAGATTATAGGCTACAACAATAACAGGGGGGGCTGTAAAGGAGAGACAGTAATAACCAGACAGTGGTATTTCAAAGCAAATTGTGTTCATTCTTCTTTGTTTAGTTTTAGGCAGGCTAAAATGCATTTGTTCTGCATGGCTTTCAAGCCATTTTTGAATGTATTAGCTCCACCCTGTGTTTTTAAGATGGTTTTTCTCCTTCTCTTATGTCACTGGGTGTGATATTTTAAAGTTTTCACATGGTTGAAGGGAACGATGCTATGGCCGCTAGACATTGTCTGTGGGGCCATAGGACAGTTCAGATTCCCAGCTCTTAGGTCGGAGACAGCACTCCGAACTTGGAGCTGGGAATCTGAGCTCTGATCGCAGCCTGCACGGTTCTTTCCAAGGTCAGGAAAGCAACCTTGGGAGGGGGGAGAAGGGGACATTTGGGGGGTGGCGAGGGGAGGAAAGTACAGCAGCCAGGAAATGAAGTATCCTGAAGCCGCTCCAACCTTCTTCCTCCCACTCCGAAACAGCATCGCTGGATGGCTGAAAATAGGACTCAGAAATAATTTTATAAATAAATAGGTTTATCTCTTTCTTTTGAGAGAGAGAGAGAGAGAGAGAGAGAGAGAGAGAGAGAGAGAGAGATCATAGGCATGTTGGAATATGTGACGAGATGTCAACTCTGCAGGGAAGGTTTTTAAGTTGACTGCCCAGTAAAGGTTAAGATAGACTATTACAGTCTAGTTAAAGGGCAAAGGCAGGAACCAAGCTTCTGAGAAGTCGGGGGGTGGGTTCGGTGGAGGAAACCACTTGGTGGTATCAAGGGATTCATAGATTCATAGATCATAGAGTTGGAAGCTGGACGGTGCCTAGCAACAAATCAGAAATTCCATTCTCCTTCACTCTGTTAGACTGTTCCTACAGTTAACTGACTTAAGTGACGCTTGCTTGGGTTTAGCAATGAAGAGATGTGTTCTGTGGTTTTCCTTACCTCACAGAATAGGTAACGTTTAAGAAACTGCACTTACAAAGTCTGCAACCATCAAGCTTATAGTACCTGAGAAATCATATGTAACTGTTGTTTACTTTAAAAGCATCTACTTTACAAACAAGGCCTGTGTGTGTGTGTGTGTGTGTGTGTGTGTGTGTGATTGGGTGAAGTCTGCTGCTGCTATTGTGCTCTGCCATCAAAGCAGACACATCATGGTTTAGAGAACTTGGTTGCAGAACTGGAATAATATTTTGGTTGGATGTAATGATATGACCATAAATTAATACTGAGTTTGTTAAATCTAGTAGCGGGAGCTGTCCAGTGCTGCTGCCTGCTGAGTGCCTGAATGCTGAGCTTTGTTGTTGATAAAAGTCCTGTTAAGAAGAAAAAGGAGGAGGAGGAGGAGGAGGAGGAGGAGGAGGAGGAGGAGGAGGAGGAGGAGGAGGAGGAGGAACTTCTAGCTCAGCTTTCAGGCTCTCAGCAGGCAGCAGCACTGGAAAGCCCCATGGGAGGAAGTCCTGGTTAAGTCCTTTTGGGGACTTTTCAGAAAGCTCTAGCAGATGGAACATAGGAAGCTGCCTTCTGCTGAGTCAGACAGTTGGTCCCTCTAGCCCAGGATTGTCGACACTGACTGGCAGCCATGGCTCTCCGGGGTTTCAGGCAGGATTCTTTCCAAGCACTACCTGAAGGCCAGGGATCGAACCTGGGACCTTCTGCATGCAAAGCATGTGCTCTCTCACACTGAGCGATGGTCCCTCCCGACAGCACCTGGTATTCCAAGGTGGTCACCCACCCAAGTACTAACCAGGCCTGACCCTGCTTAGCTTCCGAGATCAGACGAGATTAGGTTGTCCAGGACTGTTCAGATGGAGAGGCTGCAAGGACAGACCAGGATAAAAACGGCAAGATAGAGAGCACACACCACCACCCTCAGCCACCACCTTATAGTATGGTAAGCCCTGAAGCCCTGCACCCTGAGAGATTTATCCTAAATTTTACCCCTTCCCACAATTTTCGGGTGCAATTTCCTTTCGCCACTCCCCCCAACAAATGGTCGAAAATAAATAGATCAAAAAATTTGGCACACAGTGCCAGTTATTTTCCTTTCCCATCTTTCCATCACATAACCTCTAGGTGGTGCTGTGGTATAGCAGAATAACGCAACTACACTGGCAGGTGCTTGCGCTTTGTTCCGTGGTGCCAAAAAAATGACAGATTCTTCCCAATCTAAACACACCCACACCCACACACGAAAGCACTCTTGAAAAAAAAACCCTGAAACTGTAGGGTTACGACATTGTCTAAAGCACCTGTAGACAACCATGAGTGAGAAATGGCGAGCGTGCTATAAAAGCCTTGTCTAGAAGAGCTCATAGGATGCTGTCAGACCACTAGTCCATCTAGCTCAGAACTGACTGTGCTCTCTGGGGAACCTTGCCCAGCCCTACCCTGGAGATGCCAGGGGTTTTCCGCATGCAAAGCACGCACTCTGCCACTTAGCTATGGCACTTCCCCTCATTTTAAAAAGACAGGATGCCTTTTAAGAATTCAAAGTTACCATTTACTTCTTCCCTAAAAGGGGTTCTGTCAATCAATTTGGACTTGGATCTGCAGGCACTGTGTACCAATATATCCCTGAGGTTTTGTTTCCATTTATATACAAACATAGGGCTGCCCTGACATCCAGGTATATCTTTCAAAAGGTATGGTTGTTGCTGTTGCTGTTGTTATATTTATAACCCGCTTTCTCCCCAGTAGTGGGACTCAAGGTGGCTTTACAACATTAAAATTGGTACAGTTAAAACATAGAAATAGAATAATACAAAAGTTAAAAATATAATTAAATCAGCAATAATATTAAAAATTATATGAAATATCTGTGGAGAAAAAGCGTCAGAGTTTCCTGCACCACACACACACACACACACACACACCTCCACGCGTGTAAACAAGTATAATCCCAGCTGGGGGCTGGGAAATGCAAAATGTACATAGTTTCTCTGATGGCTCCTGACACCGCAGAGTCTCCCATGTCTTTGATGGCCTTGATGGCCATCAAAGCTATTTGCATGCAAATGCGGCAAAGAGCCACCCCTCCCCTGCCTAGCCCAGATGAAGTTCATCCTGATTGGCTAAAGACACCTGGGCTACTGAAAGGAGGGGTGGGGGGGAAGAATCTATACTGCTGCTGTGGCTTTTGGGTTTTGTTGTTGTCTGCACGCTTTCGCGGGAGTAGGGCTTTTGGCTGAGGCAGGCTCTAAAGAAGACCAACCCCCAGGTAAAAGGAGTAAGGGCCTGGGTATTTATATAGTAAAGGAACTAGCTTTTGTTGTTTTGTAGCTCTACTGTATATACCAAAGTGTCTCCCCACCTTTCAGTCATCCCGTTCAAGCCTGGGTGGTGGGGCCACAAGCTCAGGCAATTGGTAAAAAAGGTGGTGTGTTTATGTCATTGGGTGGAGGGCAACAGAACCAAGCCTTTAGAAGCTAAAATAAAGGCAATTTGAAAAGTTGTTCCACATTTCAGTCAGCTATCTGCCCCCTAACAGACTTGTGTAAAAAGCAGCAACCCTGTAAAGCTTGTCAGACAAAGAGTGCCTGTCAAATTGGTACAGTTAAAACATATAAATAGAATAATACAAAAGTTAAAAATATAATTAAATCAGCAATAATATTAAAATTATATAAAATACCAAAGTTAAAACAGCAATAAACATAAAACAGTGCAAATCCATCACTTTCTCATAGGTCCAAACTATTCCCAAAGTCCTGCCAGAACAAGGAAGTTTTGCCTGCCTCTGAAAACATACCAAGGAGGTACCAGTATACAGGCAGTCCCTGGGTTACAAACGTCCTGACTTGTGGACAACTCATACTTAAGAATGGACCGCCAAATATGTAAAAATCTGAGTTAAATACAATGGTTCGTACTTTTGAATGCACGCACTATACTTTGCGACACTTTGAAAACATTGTGTGGCTTCTGTTCCGACTTACGTACACGTTCAACTTAAAGACAGACTTACGAACGGATCTCGTTCGTAACCCGGGGACTGCCTGCATATTAATTATATCACAACATTTACTAGTACGTCCGTCATATGTTAAAGGGACCACCATCTTTTCAATCCTCTGTTGAGTCTTAGATAGCAGTAGTTCATCCCAGTTACTATTCAGTGTCCTATACATAGCCCCTCTTAACAGTTTCAATGGGTATCCTCTCCTACTCAACTGAGTTATAAGTATTTTCGCCTGTTCCCGGATATCTCGTATGCTACTGCAATTTCTTCGCGGTCTAACCATCTGTGAATAGGGCAGATTGCGTTTCATATGGACAGGAGGGTAACTGAATATTGAATCTGCATCTGTATTTTTTCGATACAGATCAGTAGTAAGAGACCCCATTATTAACTATAACTACAACATCTGAACAGCCCTGAACAGCCTGATCTCGTCTGATCCTGGAAGCTAAGCAGGGTTGGGCCTGGATAGTACTTGGATGGGTGACCGCCTTGGAATACCAGGTGCTGTCGGGAGGGACCAGAGCTCAGTGTGAGAGAGCACCTGCTTTGAATGCAGAAGGCCCCAGGTTCGATCCCCGGCCTCTCCAGGTAGGGCTTGGAAAGAATCCTGCCTGAAACCCTGGAAAACCGCTGCTGCCAGTCAGTGTTGACAATACTGGGCTAGACGGACCAATGGTCTGACTCAGTATAAGGCAGCTTCCTATGTTCCTATCTGAGAAATTCAGCCTGGATGTGTTATATATACTTGATTTCAAAGTTGATTGTTTCATATTTAATATTTATAATTTGGTGAAACTCATGAAGAGTCTCCTCAGTTCCTCTCCATAGCAGGAAAATGTTGTCCAAGTATCTCTTATAAAGGACAATATGTTATTTCAGAAGAGTAGTACCCTCTTGCAATGAGGGTAATGAGTCTGTTCAAACCAATATTGGCCAGTGCTGGGGCAAACCTGCACCCCATAGCTGTACCTGAAATTTGCCGATAGAATTTATCTTGGAACCGACTTTCTTTTTAACGAGCTTGCTCTGCTAATGAGCATAAAACATGGGTGGGAAGCATCCCCCCTCTTCTATCACAGATCTACAATATGTCAGGCTGGTTTTGAAAGGGGAGAAGTGTCAGATACGTATCTAATGCTCACCCAAAATATATGTAAGTCTGGACTTGATTTGCACGATTAAACAGCCATGAGTTGTTTGTGAGCATGTAGGAGCAAGTGAGTGCACAGGCTCCCACCTGCTTGCCAGCTTCCGCTTTGCTAAACAGCCCAGAACAGCCTATTCCTGGTTTGTCCTCTGTGATGTCTAAATTCAGAACTCTGGGCTATTGAAGGAAAAACAACCCAGAGTTTTAACCCATGGTTTGTTCCTGGGTTGTTTAGCAAAGCAGAAGCAGCTCAGCATCTGGGAGTCAGTACAGTCTCTCCTGGCTACTAGCAAACAACTCACAGGTTGTTTGAGTAAACAACACTGTGGGTTGTTTAATCATCTGAACTGGGTCTGCGTTCCCCTTGTACCAGAGACTTCAGATCTGCAGTGGTCTTTGGTCTCTCCTAAACCATCTACGAAGTATTTATCTACATTAAGTGTGCATGGCACTTTCCTGGGTGACACAACAAACGGCAGATCCATGCAGTGAGAAGCTTAATATCTAACATTTTGACACTGGAGGAGCCAAAGTGAGAGGCAGGGGTTACAGGGGGAGTGGGAGGAAGACGAGGAAGAGACTGTGAAACCAGTGCAGACCACAGGAGAAAAAGGGGCAGGAGTATTAGCAAATCAGTAAGCTATGGGCAATATACAGATACAGTACCCATACATTTGGTCATCACAATTAAATTCAAGCACACTGAATTTACCTAGACTTCAATCCAGCCCTTCTGTGGCCCTGAAAGCGCATTCCACAAAGTATATTGTATAACGCAAAATGCAACAGTTGTTATAAAAATAGTTAACGATGAGTATAAGTGACCAAAAACAAACTCTACACGCCAACTGCAGATGAATGCATTTAATATTATGAAATGAATTATTAGGCTTTGATCTGACATTCTGGTTAAGTATGATTTAAGATGAGATAAAATAACAGCAGGTTATTGGTACATGGTAAAGGAGCTCCCCATAATAGTCAGTTACCGTACCCTGAACACTCCGGGGAGCTGAAAAGAACCAGGGCTGAAAGCAATCAAGAAGGACAGATACAATCATAGCTACAGACACTTCCATAATTGAGGCTTAAAGGTTTTTGTTTTGTTTTTCTTAAACCATTTAATATCACTGTAAAGCTGATATTGGTTACAACAACACCTGTTTGAATCACATATACTGCCTCTCTCTTCTTTCTATTTTGCACTAAGCATTCACTCTTTCATTTGAAGAGCGCGTGTGTAAGGCTCTTACTGGTTTCCCTAAGAATATTACAAGCAAACTGTCGATCAGGTCACACCAATCTTGACCAATCTTTTGAGTAGGTAATTTTATTATCAAATCAAATTCCAAGTTGGCACCCAAAGGCTACTAACGGTCTTGATTCCAAAGCAAGGGGAAGATCTATTACAACCAGAATTGTTGTATCATACAATGATATTAAATTTGGATTAAATGTGGATTAAAAGATAGTAGCATCAATTTTGGCATCGTGGGTCATAATAGTCTACAAGCTTTTAGAAAAACAGTCTAAAACAGCGAACTTTTATGCAGTCTATAAGCTGCATTATCATGGGATATGGGGGTCTTTTATTTTTAGATGCAGAGAAGGCATTTATAGGGATGAGTGGCCTTTCCTGAACTATGTGATTCGCAGATTTGACCTGGGAGACACGGTTATTCAATGGGTCCCTTTGCAATATAATTTCCCCACCCCACTGGTGCAATACTAGTCAAAAGCAAAAACCCATTAAGAGACTTGAGACTTATTCCCAGGTAAATGTGTTATAGGGTTGCAGCCTAAGTAACCTATTATGGGAAGTGAGGGGATCAGAATTGGACAGGTGACACAAGCCAGTACCCCCCGACAGTGCCAACCGGTGCCTCCAAACCAGGAGATGCACACACACACAAGCCCCACCACAGGGTGACATGTCACCAGCCAGATTTCCTAGCACAGCCACTCCAGTCCTTACCTACGGTACTCAGAATCTGCACTGCAAGGACTCCCCTGCCTATAGTACTCCTTCAGTTCAGTTACCTTCAATCATTGACCTGCTGCAAGGTCCCTCTGTGCAGTGCCTGCTTGTGGCACACTGAGTTATGGATCACTGCGCATGTCTACTTGGAGCGAGCAGTCAGGCATCTGGGCAAAGGATGGACTAGATCAGGGACGGGGCACCTCTCCAGCCCATGATGGAGCTTCTCCATCTGGTCCACGAGCTTCTTCTACAGGCCTCGCCCCTTCTCCCTCCAGCTCTGTGCAAGAAACCCCCCACACTGATCTCCCATCAATTATCAGTGACCGGAGAGAACAGCGGTTTTAAGGCACTGAAGCTTTAAATGCCCTGCTGGATATTTAAACCTTAAATACCTTTAAATTTTAGAACGGAACTGTGCTTTGCAGGCCTGAAAGCTGTTGCACTGGGGCTTACTCCTGAGTAGAAATCCACAGAATTGAGCTGTGGCTTGTACACCCGGGTGAGAAAATGTCTAAATTAATATGAACTGAGTGGCCCGGCCCACTTTACTTTGGCCCCACCTACTCTGTTGCTGGACCCACCCCCTTAGCCCAACCCACTGCTGGAAGGCAGGCCCCCCAAAACCCAAACTGGATTTCAGCTGAAAAAGGTTCGCCACCCCAGGCTAGTTTCAGAGCATCTTTTGCCGCCAGGCCCTGAGTTCATCTCTGCAGCTCCTTCTGAAGAAAAGAGCCTGGAAGCAGGCCTGGGTTCTGTGGTCAATGGCCAGGGGCCAAAAGAGACTGTCCTACACGTACCAACGTATCTCTCGCTATTTTGTACCCGTGCGCAGATTTTAACTGTAAGCTGGGGCATGCTGGGATTTGTAGGACTTCTTTGGGTCTAAACCTGCATAGGATTGTGCCCTAAATGGGGGGAAAGCATTTTTTTACATTTGAAAAATTGTATCTCACCCTTCATCATAAAATGATTCCAGGGTAGTCACAATATACAATATACCATCATCATAAAAACTAGTAAAATAGACAGTCAATCTATGTCAGATACAATATACACCGCCCTTCAACTATCCCACTCTGATACATAGGCCCAACTCTAAATCAAAAAGCTTGGTGGAATAGAATACTTTTCACCAGGCACCAAAAACTAACCAGTGTTCGTGACGCCAAGCTATCCTCCAGCGGGAGGGAATTCCACAACCATGGCGCTACCACCAAGAAGGCTCTGTTACAAGCTTCCAGATATCTGTACTTGGTTTGGTGATGGTAAAACTGAAAGGGCCTCCCCAGCAGATCTCAAGTTACAGGCAGGATGATACAGGCGTGCAATAGTAATGCAAGGATCAGAATGAACGTGCGAAGCGATGATTCAGAAAATCCTACCTGTGCATTTTTACAGTGTACACCAGCAGGCTCCAGATGTGTTGGACAGCAACTCCCAGAATTCATTCGCAGTCAGCACAGGTAATGGCCATGCTGGCTGGGGATGATGGGAGTTGCAGTCCAACACATCTGGAGGGTACCTGGTTGGGGAAAGTTGGCATACGCAGATTGTCCCATGGATAGAAGAAAGCAATGGTGACTAAACACAAATGCAGATCACTGCTCACGCTGCAAAAAGCTACACCATATCGAAGAGCAGAAAAGAGCACCACCTCGGGCCAGATGCTTTGTGTTGTAAGACTGATCTGACTGAAGGAAACACAAGCAGCTCACGATGAAGAACAGAGAATGTAACAGAAATGAGAGGAGGGCAAGATAAAACCAGAACGCCATTATGATTTTGAGACTGGGGAAATGAAAAGAGAGTTAACACCCAATGTTTACCTCCCTGGTACACGACCGGTTTTGTATAACCTGTTTGCAATTACATTTCGAGCATCTTTGGCCCATGTACAACTTGGCTTTTAACGCTCATCAAATTCCTTTCCATATTCCATTTCTGTTCTGCCTCTTACCTTATCTACATCTACTGGTTTACATCTGGGATCCATCCTCCTGGCTGTTGCCACCACTGCAGGACTGGCAGAATTCCATGTCTTCAGGCAGCTCTGGAAGATGAGGAGAAGCAGGGATTACTCAATCGTATACTCGCGCTTTCCAAAGCCAATCCACTGCAGTATTTTGTTGCCAGTCTCTGCCCTGCTTGGCTAGCAGAGCGCCTGGCTGTGCCCGGTGTCCTTTCTAGGTTTCGGACTGCACTGGCCAACAAATCATAAAACTGTATGTATCCGACATGAATAACGCAGGGATCACTTTGTAGTTTGGAATTGGTCTTCCCCAGAGAATTTAAAAAAGCAGCAGCAGCACGTCCCTCATTCCTGTGGAGAAACGCTTGGGCCTGGCAATATGTGGATGGCAAGTCATGAAGCTGAAGCCACCGTGGGAAGCTGGGCAGGGTTAAAGCCATCCTCTGGTAGTAACCTTGAGCAGGAATAATCTGCTAGCAATACACAAAAGACCTGGGGACAAGCTTGTTCCAATTTCAACCCCCCTGGGCTCATTGGTGCAGCTAGGGCTGGACTCAGCGCCCCCACCCCCACCCACCCATGACTACCTAGAACAGTGTCCTCCAACCTTGGGTCCCCAGAGGTTTTTGGCCTACAACTCCCAGCATGCCCCAGCCAGCGTAGCTGGCTGGGGCATGCTGGGAGTTGTAGGCCAAAAACCTCTGGGGACCCAAGGTTGGAGAACACTGACCTAGAAAGTGGCAGGCGAATGGGGACAGCGGTTAGCAAAAGAGCAAAACAAATGGAATGCACACCAACCACTCCAGGTCACAACAAGAACTTACAGTCTCTGACATGCATGTAGCTCAGAAGAACCACTGGTGCCAGATGCCCTGCCTACAAAACGGATTCCTACATCTAGCTCTGCCTTCCCAAGCCTGGTGCTTTCCAGATGCCTTGGACTACACTTCCCAGCATTCCCCCAGGAAGTTGTAGTCCAACACATTTTGAGCACCAAGTTGGGGAGGCCTGATCCAGGAGCTCACACTTGCATTCACCCATATTCAAGAGAAAGGCAGCAACCTGCTTTACCACAAGAGTAGATTCATAGACCATAGAGTTGGGAGGGGCCTGCAAGGCCATCGAGTCCGACCCCCCTGCTCAATGCAGGAAACTAGAGGAGGGGGTCTCCCATCCAAGTAATAGCCAGGACCTGACCCTGCTTAGCTTTCCACGCTCAGACAAGCTGAGCCAGCGTGAGCCACAGGCCTGTATGTACAAATTTAAATGGCCTGTTATGCAAACAGAGTTGTTGCTGCTGTTGTCGTCGACGTCGTCGTCCTCCTCCTCCTCATTCTATACCGCCCAATAGCCGAAGCTCTCTTGGTGGTTCACAAATAGCCCACATAGCTGTAACACATGGCTCAGATGTTCCCACTATGCAAGTTACAGCATCTCAGATCGGTGGATTCCATGAATAACCCAACTCACCCATGGCCGAGCCACTCTTCAACCAAATGGAATGTTTGTGAGCAAGAAAGATTGCAGATCTGGGATCCAGCCACAGGGGAAGGACTAATGGTGAAGGTTTTGTGCCTACCCCTTCACCTTCAGGGTGATGCTGTGGTACAAAAGGCCGGAGCCAAATTAGATTGTACCCAGAGGAGCCGATTATATCCGAGCCTTGGGAAGTCATCATACTCTACTCATGCTCGCAAGGCCTCATCTGGAATATTGGGCACCGCTGAAAGAGGCCACTGACAAAGGGTCTTGTGGAGATCAACAGCCTCATGCAGCAGCATGCCTGCAGACATTGTTCCTACAGCTATTTCACGCCGAGTTACCCATTAACCAACCGAGTACGGCCAACAGCTCTGCCAAGCATGCTTCACTCCATTTACTTAACAGCAGGATGACCACTGGGGCCAGAAAGATGAGGAGGAAACTAAGCATGTGAGCCTGCAGGCGTGCTCAGGTCATCATCAGAGACCCTGCACCACGTTTCAGGTCCAGAGACAATCTGAGTAGCTGTCACCAGAAACAGGACTGTTTTGTTGGTGGCAGTGATGTGGCACAATTCCCCCCCCCCACCCCGGTGCGTTATTTTTCAGTGGAAATTTTTCCATTTCCTAAGTTCATTAGTAAAAGTGAATATACGCCAATTGCAAATACAGTACAGTATTAGGCAACCCTGACAGTTAACGTTTTCCATGTGATTGTCCTTAGCGGTATGTGAGAGAATACATGTACAGTCTCAATCAATGCCTTGGATTGAGAGCACAATTCGTTCCGGAAACGAGCTTGTAATCCAAAACACTCTTATACCAAAACGAAATCCCCCCCCAAAAAAAAATTTGTACAGAGATATTTAATTTAAGCCGTACCACAGTACTTGTCTTGCAAGACGTCGCTTGTACATCAAGTAAAAATATATATTAAATAAATATTTAAAAATTTGCTTGTCTTGCAAAACGCTCTCAAACCAAGATACTTGCAACCCAAGGTATGACCGTATGTCATTAAAATACATAGATGTCTCGGAGTGAAATGGAACGAATAAGTAATGAAACTGAAAGTGCCCCAATAACCTTAGTGGAAAATAATTCAATTCTATTGAAATAGACGAGCAGTTGTCAGCATATCATGCATGGTTCTTTGGGTTGCTAAAATTAATTAGTGTGTCAACAGTTTTCAGTACCTTTGCTTTTTCTCTTAAATATAAACAATGTAAGGGATGCTACTGCCTTTAAATTTTTACAAGTATTCCAATAAAAATATTCTACATAACATACCATTTAAAACACATTAAGTCTGCTTTAGGGCGCAATCCTATCGATTGTGCCCTTGACGATCGGAAGCCCCTGGACTCGGAGGATTCCGATCATCCAATGCAAGGCGGGAGGGCGCGGCGGAGGCGACCTTCACCTCCCCGTCCTCTGGCCCTGCATATTTCACTAGATGGGCTTTTTTAGCATCTAGCAAAGGTGCCTCAAGAGGGGACGGAAGAAGGCTTGAAGAGGCTCGTGACTGCTCGTATCCTGGCCTCTCTGGTCTCCTCCCTGCACCGCTTACCGGAACGGCCCATTCCCCCTCTCCGAGGTCGATTTTCTGACCTCAGAGGCAGGGGTGGGGCTAGGGGGTGGCCCACTAGGGCTGTAGACCCGAATCTTTACTTTGGGGCCCTGGATCTTTGGTAGGCCCCAGTGCATTCAGGGCGGCGCCCCTCCTCCGCCAGGCCCCTCCCGCCATACAGTATTTCCTTTTTTTGTCCCTGATCTCTGGCGCGGCACGGGTGTGCGGGCTGCCGCTTTCCTTCTTTCCTCCAGTCTCGTCTCTCTGAGACTCGGTTCCTGCACTGCTCGTGTGTGCCGAGCACGCGCGCGCGCGCGCACACACACACGCACACAGATCATCCTGAGGGCCTCCAAGGGGGCCGATCCCCACAGAGAATCAAGTGAGAATGGCTGAGGCGCTCCTCTCTTCACGGGGCAGAAGCCGGCGCGCCCCCAGGGCTTTTCAATGGCCGGTGCAGCAGTTTAGCGTAGCAACCGGGGTCATGTGACCTGTTCTGGGCCAAGCAAAGCCGTTAAAAAACACACACGCTGTTTCTGCAGCAGCAGCAGCAGCAGATCACCTGTATGGGAGGTTACGAGAGGCGAGGATTTCATAGATCTTCATAGATCATAGAGTTGGAAGGAGCCTACAACTACAAGGCCCTCGAGTCCAACCCCCTGCTCAATGCAGGAAACTAGAGGAGGGGTCTCCCATCCGAGGAATAACCAGGCCTGACCCTGCTTAGCTTTCCACGCTCAAGACAAGCTGAGCCAGCGTGAGCCACAGGCCTATAATCCTAAATGTTGTGCAGGGGAGAGGAGAGGAGAGAAGAGAGGAGCTCACATCCAACTACAAGGAACAGCAGGAGCGGCACTTTTGGGTTTTTCTTTCCAGACCTGAGCAGCTTTTGAAAAATTATTTTTATTTTATTTTTTGGATGAGAAGGATGGGAGAGAGAGAGAGTAAGCAGTGTCTCCCTCCACCCCACCCCCAGACGGAGGAGCCAGCCAACCACAGTACCCAAATTCATCTGGTGGGGTGGGATGAGGGTTAGGGGCTTGCTTTGCTAATGAGGCTGCTATGGGGCTTGTAGCGGTTGTATGATTTAAACCAGTGTTCTCCAAGCTTGGGTCCCCAGATGTTTTTGGCCTACAACTCCCAGCATGCCCCAGCCAGCTACGCTGGCTGGGGCATGCTGGGAGTTGTAGGCCAAAAACATCTGGGGACCCAAGCTTGGAGAACACTGCTCTAAACTGTGCTTGTGTGGCTTGTGTGATTTCAGCAAGGATTTTGATTACGGTACCCAAACTGGGCCCATGTGGCCTCTATGCCTCTTTCTGCTCATCCCATAGCTTGGACTGTGGGTCATTTCCCCCCCCCCCTGAGCAAAATCTGGTGGCTGTGGGTCAATTCTCTCTGCTGAGCTTCCGCCGCTCATTAAAAACTTGGTTATTCAGGCGGGACTATGGGGTGGGCTAAGATTTTAAAATTTTATACTGTTTTAATGTATTTTAATGGAGAAAAATGTTTTAATGTATTTTATTCTGTTTTATTTTCTGTACATCGCCCAGGGTGGCCGGTTTGCCGGCCAGATGGGCGATAAATAAATGCAAATAATAAATACATAAATAATAAATTCTTTTTTTTTTTTCTGAGCAAGATATTTGCAGTGGGCTTGGGAATTCTAATCAGACCCATTTTTGCTTCCTGTTTCCAAGCCCACTGCAGTATTTTGCTCCGGGGGGGAAAAAGTTACTGCCCCACAACCACCACATTTATTTATTTTATTTATTATATTTTTAAATCGCCCATCTGGCCGGCCACCCGGCCATCCTGGGCAATGTACAATCAAGATAAAAGACAATAAGACACAATTAAAACAATATAAGAGGGTTTTTTTTAAAAAAAAATCCTAACCCATCCCATATTCCCACCTGAAAAGCCATGTTTTCAAAGCCCGGCGGAAGTTCATCAAGGAGGGGGCATGGCGTGGCGAAGGTCACTGGGGAGGGAGTTCCATAACTTGGGGGCTGCCACAGAAAAGGCCCTCTTCCTAGTCCCCACCCAGCCTGGCTGCTCTGGCTGATGGGACAAGGAGAAGGCCATCCGTGGCAGACCTTGTTGAGCGGCCTACTTGATGTTGCTGGAGGTGCACATCTTGCTCAAAAGAGAAAGAAAGAAAAGAAGTCTGTGTATGTTCAGGTGGATCTGGGGTTGCAGGAAAGTAACTTTGTAAAAATATAAAAAGGGGGGGGGCGGGGAGTCCAATTTATTTGGGTTTGTGATTGCATGGAGGAAAAGCAATGAATACCTGTTGCTTTTGTGTAGGAAAATTAGATGCTGCTGGCCCCTTGGCCCAGCCTTCCATGACCCATTCCTCTTCCCGGGGCCTGAGCCCAAGATCTATTGGGACTTCGCACGCCACCCCTGCTTGGCGGGCAGCCAGTGCAGTTCTTCCTGCGCAGGCTGCGAGGGGGCAGGGAAGTGGGGCTGGATCTCCGACTCCCCTTTCTGAGGTCAGAGCGCGGTCTCTGACCATGCAAGGGGGAAATCCACAGGATCCACTGGCCTCTTAGACAATGTCTAGGAGCCACAGGATTGCGCCCTTAAATATTTCCCTCAAACATTTCAGCTCAAATACTTGTGGCATATTGGGCCAAAAATTAACATGGCGTCCTTTTTTTAAAAAAAAAATAGCTTTGTTGTTTACAAGTAAAATAGACATGCTAAACTACGTAGATCAGTAGGGCATCAGAAAAATTTCCAATACAAACTGAAAATTTTCTGATGCAAATGACCCTGTGCAAATTAACTTAATGGAAACAATCCCCCATCATTTCTATATACAGATAGAGAGGAGCATTTTAGGAGGGCAGGAGGGCACAGAGGATGTAAATTGTGGCACAGTGCCGGTATGGGGATCGGAAGAATGCCGGGCACGCCCAACCATGACGAGCCTTCCCTTCCCTGGTCTTTCTGCATTACTCAGATTCTTCACCTACATGACTCTGGAACTGAACCTGCTGGGTATTTTATTAGGGCTTTGCAGACACACCCACCCTAAGTCCACAAGAGCACAAAGGATGTCCTGGGACCAACTGAAGCTGATTAGATTGCCTTTTCAGAAACCCACGCCTTCCCTGGGAATGACATGCCAACGGAGGCAGCAGCGCCAGCTTTCAACCAGCCGATTGTTCAGGGGGTAGAAGCCAAAGGGCCTCATTCACCAGCGCACAAATCCCATTTTGCACTCGTTGGCGCTGGTGGCATTCCTAGGGCAATGCGGTGGCTGCAAACGGACTGAACAGATGCCTCTTTCACAGTTGCCCGCAGGAAATGAAGCCTGCACTGTTCGTCTTCTCAAGGGGAAACGGGGTAGCAAAGTCATGGATGGACTAACGGGGCCGGCATCGATAACAGAGCCAGTGTGGTGTAGTGGTGAGAGTGTTGGACTGGGACTCGGGAGATCCGGGTTCTAGTCCCTGCTCAGCCATGAAACTCACTGGGTGACTTTGGGCCAGTCACTGACTCTCAGCCTAACCTACCTCACAGGGTTGTTGTGAGGATAAACAGGAGAGGAGGAGGAGGATTATGTAAGCTGCCTTGGGTTCCTTGCAGGAAAAAAGGCAGGGTATAAATATAATAAATAAATAAATAAAATAAAATAAATGAATTCCGCTGCAAGGAGGGCTCTCACACAGATCTTCATTTAAATTTATTAGACACCTTTCTCCAAAAAAAAAAAAAAAAAAAAGAGTTAAAACAATTTAAAAACACTTAAAATGCCAAGAGCCGGTAAAACAGATGAATTAAGAAGCTCTATTGTGGAGGAAGGGGGGGCGGACTGGCCCGCCACACCCCCACCCTTTCCTACCCCAAAGGAACCAAGACCCCCAGAGATCTCAAGGTACCAGATTGCCAGCCTCAGCTGTCTGCAATCCTACTTGAATCTCTGTTCAGGGACTCGCCTTCAATTTCTGTAACCTGGATTTAGATACTGAACCAAGCAGAGTACTACAAAACCCATGTGGGGTGAAACCAAGACAAGGTTTATTCTGGTAGCATTTTACAACAAGATTAGGGAAATGAGAGAACCCACAAAATAAAGAGAGAGACACGTTAGTACACAGTAAAGCTGCAAAACAATACAACCTGATTCCTTAATATCTCTCAGGCACACACCTGTTACCTGAGGGTGTTCTCTTCAAGGGTTAAATCCAGCACAGCCTCGCTGCCCGAGGGAGATTACCACACCTACCTGAAGGTCCGAGATGGGTCAAACTCCCACAAGGCTTGCCTTTACTAGAGCCCTCAATCCAGCTAATTTCACCAGGAGCTGCCTGGGGTCCTTGGCTTACCGCCATTACCACAGCCGGGTAGAACAAAGACCAAAACCCACGCTTTGGGAAATATACCTTTTCCCCCCCTCCCTTCCTCCCTGTAGCTCTGCTGCCTCTTAGCCAATCATAATGCACTTCACCTGGCCAGGCAGGATGAGGGGGGCTCATGAGTCATGCCTCATGGCTTACTGGGCCTGAACTACATCTGCATATGAAAGCCCTCAGCCTGGCTCCTCCAGACTTCCAGGCACCATCCCTTCTAGAGGAACTATGCACACCCCACCCCCAGCCTTTAGCCGGTTCACACATGAGGGTGTGTGTGTGTGTGTGTGTGTGTGTGTGTGTGTGTGTGTGTGTGAACCCGCAAAGGCTCTCTTCTTCACATCTATCAAAGGCCATCAAAGGCCTGGGACTGGGAGTAGAGGAATGTCTTACCCTGGTAGTCACATTAGCCTGTTGCCGCAGCAAAAAAAAAAAATGCCGAATCTTGTAACACCTGAAAGACTAACTCATTTATTCTGGCAGGAGCTTCTTTCGTGGACTGCAGCCCGCTCCACTGGATGCATGAAGCGTTATGCCAAGACCTCCCCAAGCGGGTGCCCTTCAGAGGTGTTGAACGGCAACTCCCATCATTCCCAGCCAGCAATGGCCATGCTGTTTGGGGACGATGGGTGCTGCAGTCCGACCAGGACCGGTGCAGGGCAGTTTGGCGCCCTAGGCTAAATTATATTTAGCGCCCCCCCTCTCGTGCCGTGGGGGGGGCTCCGGAAAGCAGCCCTACTCTGCAACCTCCCGCCGCCGCCGCCCCCGCCCCCCCCACACGCTGCCGCTGCCGCCCCCCACCTACCTTCCCACGCCTCCTCCGAAAAGGGACCCCCGCGCTCTGTTTTTGGCCGGGGGAAACCAGAGCAACAGGGCTGTTTAACAGGGCTCCGGAAACAGCGCGGAGAAGGTAGGTGTCGGGGGGGGGGAGGCGGCGCGTAGGCGAGGCGAGGCAAGGTGGGGGGGAGGCGCCCAGGCTCGGCCCCACCACTACTCCGGGCGCAATCCCCCGCACTGACCTGGCTTTCTCGGTGAGGCGGGCGGGTGGGCGGGCAGGGCAGGAGCGCGCCGGCAGCGAAGAGGAGCGCAGCGTTCTGCGCCCTCTTCCGCTACGCGCCCTAGGCAACAGCCTAGTTGGCCTAGCGGTAGCGCCGGCCCTGAGTCCGACACATTCGAAGGGCACCAGCTTGGGGAAGGCCGTGTTATGCTGAGATATAGATACACACACACACACACACACACACACACACACGCTTAGGGGGAATTGTAAACAGTGAGGGCAGAGGGAAATGAAATGCATATAATACAGAGTCATAATTACCTTATTAACAGCGGCCTTTTTAAAAACAAAGCAAAACACTGTTGGGTGATAACACAGGCATGCTTGCATTGGTGAGTTGATTAGCACATTTAGGGTACAATAGTACTACGCATGTTTAGACAGAAAGAAGTCCTACAATTCCCAGCATTCCCCAGTCAGCCATACTGGCAGGGGAATGCTGGGGGTTGTAGGACTTCTTTCTATTCTGTCTAAACATGCATAGGCGTGAGCCCTTAGCGCAGTGTTCTCCAACCTTGGGTCCCCAGATGTTTTTGGCCTACAACTCCCAGCATGCCCCAGCCAGCGTAGCGTAGCTGGCTGGGGCATGCTGGGAGTTGTAGGCCAAAAACATCTGGGGACCCAAGCTTGGAGAACACTGCCTTAGTGAGATTAAAAAACACAGTCCTGTTCAAGCCACAGGAGGTAAGAGTTGAACCTCTTGATGAACACTGCAGTCCACCTTCCAGAGGGGCCGTCGTGTTAGTCTGTCGCAGCAAAATCAACTAGGAGCGGTGTCCAGGGTAAGCACGGTCAGGCACACTCTATATTTTTACATTTCACTGTGTGTATATATACCTATAACTCAGCATAATTTATGCATCTTATGACGTGGACCACAAAGGCTTGTGCCCGAATAAATTTGTTAGTTTTTAAGGTGCCCCAAGACTCTTTGTTGTCATATCCCTAGAAAGGTATTCATACAAGCCATTAAAAAAGTTCAATTTGTAAGGAAATATATACTATATATTATGCTCGATGCTACCTCCAGTATCAGAGGCGGTATGCCTATGTACTCCAACTGCTGGGGAACATGGGCGGGAGGGTGCTGTTGCACTCACGTCCTGCTTGTGGGATCCCGTGTTTGGCCACTGTGTGAACAGAATGCTGGACTAGACGGACCCTTGGTCTGATCCAGCAGGACTCTTCTTATGTTCTAATTATTTGATTGGAAAGCCAAACACAAATGTTAATGCTTACTTGATCTGCAACAGGCTGGGTGGAATTTCACTGGATAAAAGAAGGTTGGTTGAAGTGAGGGATAGAACGCTCAAATTATCAAAAGATACAGGACTAGGAGTATGTAGAAAGCCTGAAAGATCACATACAATTTCAAAATAATTTGTATATATATTATTTGGAGTCAAATTTGAAACTGATTTAAGCAAGTGAAATTCAAAAGGCAGGGGAAAGTCTGACTATGCTATAGACCAGCTAAGAAGTTGCTCTGGTTATGTTTTGATCTACTACAAAATTCAGAAGACAGTTTTAGGGGGCAGAAGGAAGGCTACGCCATCATCTTAAGAGACAAATTGCTTTACTTTGGATTACCGCCGCCCGGCTTTAAAGGGTATCCAGTGCAAAGGCATGACTGAAGACATATGGACACATTTAAATTCATTATAGTATGCATGCATGCATGCCAAAGTTTGACAGGCTTGGAGCTATGGTTCAGACAGATGGACAGACAGAGACAGATTTGGAGGGCACCCAGAAGCTCATAGACTTGGTGCAGATTTCCTGGTGCCCAGACTTCAGTCAGAATTAGGAAATCCAGCAGCATAACGGCTACATCGGGCCAGAGATTAATCCCAGAGCTCCAGCTCCCTGCAGTGTCCTCATGTGATTGTTGCTAGCTCATCCATAAAGCTTCCCTACTCTTCATACACCTTTATTATGGGTGGCTCCTTGACTAAATCTGCACATCAGCTGTAATTATGTGTTGCATATACGCTTAGCAGCCCTCCAGCCATCGGCTGGCCGGTCTTCCCATTATCACCAGTTCTCGCCTTGTTAAACAAGCCTGCCTTCAATAGTGCCTCAACCCTTAGGTGGATATATTTATATCCACTGTGCAGGGAATGCTCTTTGAATATCTACCGTGAGAAAAGTCTGAAAGAAGTGAGCTAGCTTAGAAAAACAAGGCTAAAAAAAAGATAGGCAGTTTCAAATATCTAAGTTGTCAAAGTCAGCAATAAGCAGCCTTACTGCATGGCAAATGAAGGAAAGAACCTTCCTTATCACAATAAGAATTCATGCCGGAGTTTCCTGGTTTTCCTTTTCCCTCCTCATCCCTTTTCCCTCTTATGCCGTGTCTGTTTCGATTCTATGCATGAGGGCAGGCACTGTCTTGTGTTTACTGATATGTAAGCTGCTCTGGGAGCCTTTCTGGTTGAAAAGTGGGATATAAATGCTTTAAATAAATAATATATTTTTTTAAAAATTGGTTGGCTGGACCCAGAGAAAAGACTAAGGCAGCCCCACAGAAATAGCTTCAGTGATGCAAAACCCACAATCCTGTGGGGTGACTGACACCACCACACGCACAGGACCGGCTGTGCGGGTCTTCCCCATGGCACCCAGTATGTTTCTGTGCCATGCACAGTCTCCCAGCGCTGCATGTGAAGATGGTCCAGATGGCCATCAATTAGAGGATGGTGAACTGGCAAGGAGTCCATCCAAAGTTCCCTCCTCATCTCTGGCCCAGCGCAGACACAGGGTGACCAGGTGTCCTACTTTACAGAGGACAGTCCTCTATTTGAAGGTGTCCCATATGTGGAGAGGCATCCAGTCCAAGTCCAGTTTAAAGTCAAACAACCGTAAGGAGGGGGAAAACTCGGGCAGGGCCCTTGAAGCTGAAGGGGCTGACCTTGGAATGCCACCTGGCATCCCGGGGCAGCTACTGGGGCCCCAGCACAACGGCAGGGCCCACCAGAGCGACCCCATGCAGGGAACTACCCTTATAAATGCCCGACGAGGTCCTTGGGCACCCAACACCTAGCATATAGGTTGGAGTGCAGACACTGATGTTAGAATATTGGGGAGCGGGGAGGGATGAAGAAACACCTGCCAAATGCAGTTGGTAGGAGGGGGCGGCAGGTATCTGCTGGAGATGGAAAAAGGTGTCCCTGGGCAGTAAATGGAAGAGAGAACATTGTAGAACATTGTTCTAGCCCTTGTAGAACCCGAGATATGAGGCAAAATGTGCCACCAGTATTCTGCCTATTCACCTTGTGAGAAACTAGACTGCCCCCACCTTTTCGTGTTTTTAGCCAATGAATGAAGTCACAGCAGTGGTTAACACAACCGCTATCTGGATGTGTTAACCTTTCTGGTTTGGCCAGTGGTGTGTCTCCCAAAAAACAAAAGGCAGCAGCAAAGACAGCAGTTCATGATCTTTCTAATTCAGGTCTTGTTAATATTTTTTCCTGAGTTTATAAACATTAAAAACATTACCTTGACAATGTGTGCAGACAAAGACATCATTATTATACCCATATTGCAGGAGGCAGGGCTATGGCCGACAAAGTGTGTGTTACACAAGTCCTGCAAAGTAGCCCAGTCTTGGTATTCCTATTTGGTGGACCGTGTGTGTTAGAGTAAGTCGATCTAAGTGGAGAGGCGGGTAAGAAATAAACTGTTGTTGTTGTTGTTGTTGTTGTTGTTATTGAGTAGTGTATGACAACCCTACAGTGTAGTCCAGTGTTGTTGGTATTTTAGGATGTGAAGGATTGAGGCCTACACAGGCTTGAGTTAGGTTGAAGCCCGTAGGTCCAAACATCTCCTGATGGGAGGGTGGCATTCGTGAGTTTCATTTTCCCCTCATGGAGTTAAAGTTTCCTTTTCCCACTCATTGAGAGAAGTCTCCTTTCCCCCCTGATAGAGCTAAGTTTCATTTCCCCAGTTTGAGGTCACCTGATTGTAGCCTCCTAAAGTTGTGAGAGTGTATATAAAGGGGAGGCAGAAGCAGCAGCAGCAGAGAGAGAAAGAAGCTGTGTGGAAGAGAGGCACTGCAGGCACCGATGCAGAGAGCAGGGACACTGCAGGCAAGCAGAGACAGAGAAGCAGAGACTGAATATCACTGAAAAAGGCAGAACAGCCAGGGCTAGGCTGGGAAGGAATCTCTATTAAGGTTACAGGTGAAAGAGTAGCTAGGTTAGAGAGAACTGCGTTATTATTTCTTTTATTTCTATTATACCTGTTTTTGAAAGTATACAGCTCTATTTGCGTAATTACCTTAAGTTGTTGTGAATCTACTATACCAAAATTTACTAAACAGTTATTGTTAACATCAAGTTGTTTGGAGTGTCTTTTGCACCACGCCTAAAGCCTAATCCCATGTTACTGGGGGTAGAAGGTAAGAGGCAGAGAATTGGCATCCTGATACAGGAGGGGCTCTTAAAGAGGCAAAATATCTTTAAGGAGCTGATCAAGGTGTCCTGGAACAGGTGGAACCTTGACATAGGGAAATGCAGATGGGGCTGTGAAATGGATTGTAGAAGCAGTGCAATTCATTAAGGGTTAGAATGGGTTCTTGTGATATACATAGCTTTAAGAGAACCTGCCATTTTTAGCTCTTGCAGGAGGCCCAAGTGGAACCTCTCTTCATCTCTCTCTTAGTGTTGGCCTTGGAGCTGAGACAGTGTGTCATGCAACTCCACAGAAGTTAGAGCAGAACCTAGCAGTAGGCTGCAAGCTGAGCAGGTCACCCCCACCCCTCAAACTTAACCATGCCCTTCAACCCTGTAATGGCCTTTGGCTCAAAGGGCCATTACAGGGGTGAAGGGAGTTATGGAAAGAATTGAGGGTTTCAGCTGTGGGTGGAAAGCCATTGTCTAGATTATGAAACAACACTGAGAAACAACAGAGCGGTAGACCTGGTATACACATTTCTCAGAGGCTAGATCTGCCTACCTTGGTAGACCTGGTGACCAGGCCTCATCACTGTTAAGTCACCAGATCTACCGAAAATGGTAGACCTGTTCTCTGATGCTATCAGGGCGTTTTAAACTTTAAAAAAGTGTGCAACCATACACAAAATGTACAGTTCAAGGAAAACTATGCAATCCCAAAAGAACGTTGCTGCATTTCAAAATCAAGCCATGCAAAAGTTGCATTGTTAGTGGATGTAAAAAAGTAGCTGATAACAATGTGAAAAGCAACGTGAGTAGTCCAGGCTCCTCTAGAACCCTAAACTCTGGTCAAGCAGACCCATTTCTCCTTCCACTGCTGAAGACACATACCCACAGACTCCACTGCTACTCTCTAGAGCCATCTTCCCCCACCTGGTACCCTTCAGATGTTTTGGACTTCAACTCCAGCCAGCACGGCCAATGGTCCGGAATGCTGAGATCGTAGCCCAAAACATCTGGACGGCACCAGGAAAGACTGTTCTAGAAAGTGTTCACCAATGTTTCCAAGATGAAGGAAAATCACTGTAAGATGAGTCAACTTGTCAATGTTATGATAAGGGCAGTGATGCCATAAAATGTATGATATATTCTTAAGACAGCTGTACTGTGTTTGTGCAGTTGGGATTCCCCCCCCCCCCTCTTGTTGCTATGTGTGTGTTTTTATCCCTCACTCCAAATGAAGTTTTGTTGGAGTTCATGAAGCTTCTTGAATATAACACTCTTCTGCATTATTAATGCTGTTCAATTCCCAGGATCTTCTACTATTCTGCGTAGGCTTCTAAATGGCGTAGAATGTGATGCTAAGCAACAAAGAGCACACACAAGGAAAGTGCACAGATGTGTTGTGGTGGTGCACGCTAGGCACGCAAATAACAACCACAAACTGCCGTGCAGCTTTGTTCCCCGTGCCCTGGAAAAATTCCTGCGGACACCCATGCCGCCACCTAGCCTGCCCTGCACAGCTGGGGCACCTGCTCGTTCCGTTGTGTGGGGCCCTGGGCCTCTACTCCAGCGCTCCCACCCGGAGGGCACCACTGACAGCCACAACGGTCCTCACTCCATGTCAGTCAAAAACAAGCACATGCACACCCCTTCCCTTTTTTCAGCAGCTACTTTCAGGCCTCTGAGCAGTAGTGCAGCTAGGTATTTTTAGACCATGGACTTACCGGTAATGATCTTACGGGATGGATGTGGGAGCCTTAGACAGCCATGTCTCCTATTTCAGTTGTGAAGCACACAATTAACATTTCTCCTCCAATGGCCTCCCACTGCCATGCCATGTTTCAGAATTCCTTCTGCATTCCAGATATGTCAGAACAACAAGAAGCGCTTTGTCAACCCTGATTTCTAAAAAGAAAACAAAGCACAACGCTCTGCACGCGCGCAATTTTTCATCTCCAACTCCTTTAAGCCACAGCACACCAGCATGACTACAGGAATAAAATGGACTCTGCTTCTGCGGCTCTCTGGGTGGTCATTTTGGGACCCCCTGGGTTGTGGGGCCACCCCCTCTGAGCAGGAGGGCAAAGCAGGAGAGAGAAGCACAATCCTTGCCCAAAGAGAGCCCATTTACACGGCCAGCAACGTGAAGTGGTTGAATAGTCGTTTCCGTTCTTGCTACAGAGCCCTGGGAACTGCAGTTTTGCAGTGGAAGAGAGCGATCCTCAAGGGCAAGCTGTCACACTCACAATACTTAATCTGTTATGGAGCCAGCTTAGAACTGCAAGGTAGATATGCCCTGAGAGTCACTAGGTGACTAGAGGATAACTATCTGACTTCAGCCAGGCACGGGAACCAAACGCTATTTCTGAGAACAGAGCCTTCCAAAAACAGGATCAGCCACTAACATTGCACAAGCAGCCGACTAGGGCCTGCATAGCCTGCATATAGACTATTGCCCCAAGAACCGCTCCCCCGCCCCCCATAGCCCAGGATGTCAAAAGGAACGTCAAGCAAGTCTTTCCCAAGGCGAGCCCTAATTCCTGATGTGGGGTGGAAGAGTGCCATGACTCGGAGAAGCGTTTGCCCTACTGCAGCACTTCCCCAACCTGCCGCCCTTCAGATGTCTTGGGCTACAACTCCCAGCACACACACACACACACACACACACACACACGAGCCAGCCATGCTAGCTAGGGGATGCTGGGAGTTGTAGTCCAACACACCTGGATGATGGAGGGCACCAGGTTTGGGAAGGTTGTGCCACTGCATTTATAGCACCCAGCAGGGCCAGCATCAAAGGTCGGCCTGGTCGGGCACCTGCCCATTGACAAGAGCCCCCTGGAGCTGCTCCTCCTCCTCGTCACCTCTGCATCCTCCTTGTCCACCTTCCTCTCGCTCTGGCCCAGGGAACGGTGGTGGGGAGGAGGAGCAGCAGCTGGGGACCACGGCGGTGGAGAGGCAGACTCATTAAGGCAGTGTTCTCCAACCTTGGGTCCCCAGATGTGTTTGGTCTACAACTCCCAGCATGCCCCAGCCAGCTACGCTGGCTGGGGCACGCTGGGAGTTGTAGGCCAAACACATCTGGGGACCCAAGGTTGGAGAACACTGCATTAAGGGAAGGCCCCCCCATCGCGGGTGTCTTTTTTTTAATTCAGTTTTTATTGTGAAATGTCAACAAGAAATAAATATACAAAAAGAAAAAAAAAGAAAAAAATATATATACATACACAGATTTGTATATATCCGTGACAGTGAATTCATGTGAAATGCATATACAGTAATACCTTGGATTGCAAGTAACTTGGTTTGAGAGCGTTTTTTTGCAAGACAAGCAAATTTTTATTTATTTATTTTTTTACTTGATATACAAGTGACGTCTTGCAATACAAGTACTGTAGTACGGCTTAAATTAAAAATCTCTGTACAAATTTTTTTTGGGGGGGTTCGTTTTGATATAAGAGTGTTTTGGATTACAAGCATGTTTCCAGAACGAATTATGCTCTCAATCCAAGGCATGGCTGTATATGAAAATACAACTTTCTAGCAATCACATACACAAGCTTCATCAAAAGCAGACCCGATATCCAAGTAAGTATCCATTTGAAGGTGAAATTTATTCCCCAATAAGTATTTATAGACATGGATCATATTCATGGGTTGCTTTGCCTGACCAGCCTCAATATGTACTTCCAATAACAACGGAGACTCTGATGCTGTAAAGGCAAATCGTATTTGGCACGCAAGATAGAAAACAACAAGAACTTATCACTGGCACCCTCCAACTGATCCAGAGGGGAAAAATCGCCTTATCTGTCCACGTCTGCCACAGAAACAATTTCTTACCAATTTTTAGATCTGGATTGCCCCATAAAATCAATTTAGCATGGGAAAATGGATCAAAGTGTAATTGAAGTGACATTATACGCCACACATCTCTCTACCAGTAGAAATTGTGGGGGAGCCCTATCTCTTCTTGTATGCCTAGAACCTAATGCCTTCCATTTAGAGAGAGAAACCAGACAAGAATTGGACTCGATGGTTTTATAAGCCCTTTCCTACTCTACTATTCTATGATTCTAAGAAGATTCCAAAACTGACCAAGGTGGAAGATCCGATGTAGGCAGGAAAGACCAAAATTCAGTACGAGTCAACAGATAAGCTCAGTGATATAAAGCAAGATCCAGAAAACCAAATCCTCCTCCTTTAATTGGAAGTTGCATCCTTTTCAAAGATAACTGTGGTGGAGAGGAAATCCCCCAAAATTTACAAAATAAAGCACTGGTTTTTTGAAAATATTCACCAGGTATAGATAAAGGGGGGGGGACTGACCAGGAAAGGAATCTTGGGATTCTTGGGGTAGATCTTGGGGTAGATCACAAACTGAATATGAGCCAGCAATGCGATGTGGCTGCAAAGAAGGCAAATGCAATTTTGGGCTGTATTAATAGAAGTATAGCTTCCAAATCGCGGGAAGTGATAATTCCCCTTTACTCGGCACTGGTTAGGCCTCATCTTGAGTACTGCGTCCAGTTCTGGGCACCACACTTTCAGAAGGACGTAGACAAACTGGAGAGGGTTCAGAGGAGGGCAACAAGGATGATAAAGGGACTGGAAACAAGGCCCTATGAGGAGAGACTGAAAGAACTGGGCATGTTTAGCCTTCAGAAGAGGAGACTGAGGGGAGATATGATCGCACTCTTCCAGTATTTGAAGGGATGTCACACAGAGGAGGGCAAAGATCTCTTCTCGATCATCCCAGTTTGCAGGACACGGAATAATGGGCTCAAGTTACAGGAACCTAGATTCCACCTAAACATCAGGAAAAATTTCCTGACTGTCAGAGCAATAAGACAATGGAATCAACTACCTAGGGAGGTCGTGGGCTCTCCCACTCTGGAGGCATTCAAGGTGCAGCTGGACAGACATCTGTCAGAGATGCTTTGACCTAGATTCCTGCATTGAGCAGGGGGTTGGACTCGATGGCCTTGTAGGCCCCTTCCAACTCTACTTTTCTATGATTCTATGATTCTATGATTCTATGATTGTGGTGAACAGCCCAGTGAAAAAGTCGACCACAGGTGTGGCTACTCATAAAAAGGCAAATTCAGAAAGGAATCGAAAATAACATTGCCAGTATCATACTGCCCTTATACAAATCTATGGTGTGACCACACTTGGAATACTGTGTGCATTTCTGCTCACTGTAACTCAAAAAAAGTTGTTGCAGAGTTGGGGGGAAAGGTGCAGAAAAGGACAACCAAAGTGACCAAGGGCCTGAAGCAACTTCTTTAGAGAGAGGACAGCCCTGTATTTGAAGACATCTTTTATTTTGAATGGCAGTCCAGGCCAAGATAAAGAACTACTAGAAGGGAGAGCAGGCCCGGGCCTTGAATTTGCCCATCCACAGGCAGCACCTGGACAGCAGACTGAGCAGGTACACAGGTCGCCTGGTCACGCCTTCCCCACTCTGCTGGCACGTATTGCATCTCTTTTTAAATTATACTCATTATTTACAAATTTGCACCTATAATTAAATTAGCATTTGCCAGCTTTCCTCAGCATGGTGTCCCTCCACATGTGTTGGACTACAACTCCCAGCATGCCCCAGCCAGCCATGCCTTCCTTTGTCCTCTTCTTTGGTGGTGTAATTCCTCTTTTTGGGCAATGCGTTTACTGGCCACCCTAATTTCCTATAGCAGTGTTCTCCAACCTTGGGTCCCCAGATGTTTTTGGCCTACAACTCCCAGCATGCCCCGGCCAGCTATGCTGGCTGGGGCATGCTGGGAGTTGTAGGCCAAAAACATCTGGGGACCCAAGGTTGGAGAACACTGTCCTATAGGAGCCTGGCTGGTCACTGTGGGAACAGAACACTGGTCTAGATAGGCCTTTCATCTGATCCAGCATGGCTCTCTTCTTATGTTAGTTCACATAATTGGGCAAGTTATTATGGGACAAACAGGCACAGAATGGCTGTGGATTAGGAAATACTTTCTCTCTCATCAGCAGCAAAGCCGAGCTCTCCAAAAGGTGTCAGACAAGGAGGGGCTGAGCTGACTCAGTAGCCATCCCCTGAAAGGTGCAGCAGGCTAAAATCACTCCTGCCCTTTGCTGGGGCTGGCTTCACATTGTAGGCACGCACACGGTTATCCTGCTTTGGCTGAATCAGACTCGGAGTCAGAGCAAGTTATGGGGAAATCCAAAAGGCAAGGCAACAAACAAGCAATTGGTGCGGCACAAGGGTTTCAGTCCCATAGGGGATCAAGCTAAGGCAGAAGTGGGCAAGATATATAAGCAAAGGTCAAACCACAGTTAAGCAGTCAGATACACTTCAGATGCTGGAAGCAATTGTTGTTGCAGATCAGCCATAGCAAAGATGCTTCTGCCAGCTCCTGGACCTAGATTCATGTATTTTGACCCCAGATCGACTTTGTCTACTCTTGGGCATGCTCCTCTATTGGTTCGTGTCTCCTTTGATTTCGGACAGATATTCTGGCTTCTAAACCTTGGACTGTGTCAACAACTACTGCTTATCTCTCGACCGGAGTAATTTACAACAGCCCGATCGTCTGTCGGGCACACTGTGGGTTGTTCACAGAACAACCAACCCACCGTGGCTTATTGCCAGGGTGGGTTGGCGTGATGTGCAGACCCACTCAATGATGTCCTGGATGTGCACACCAATTTTCATTCCAAGATATCCCCCCTTTCTCTTTCACTCACATGCACGCACACACACACACACACACACACACACACGAGATCAGATGACTCAAACCCAAAAGCTTGACTTCGAACCATCAGTAAATAAACTTTAAAATGATTGTTTCTCTATTCTTCAGCTTCATCGGATAATGCTGCCAACATCTTGACATCCATTGATGGGGAAAAACAGAATGCAAAAGCAGACAGCTGGCATGCCAGCCATCATATCTCCCTAAAACAGTATTTTATTAACCTCCATCCTTTACTGGAAGGAGAAAGTGGCACAAATGAAGGTCCACACAGTTCAAACCGAAGCCCAGACGCAGAACTGCTGCTGCTGACATGATGTACATCATTGTTACTAGTTCAAAACACACATCATAAGATAAAACAACAAAGAGTATTGCGACATCCTAAAGCCTAACTAATTTATTCTGAAAGCTTATGCCAAAATAAATGTGTTAGTCTTTAAGGTGACACAAGACCCTTTGTTGTTTTTGCTGCAACAGACTAATACAGCTAACCCTCTGGAAAATCGTAAGATAAGGCAGCTGAGATAATGCAGAATAAAGTAGCATCTCTAAAACATGCCCCATCCTGCAAGGACACAGGTACAAAGCAGGCAGAGAGGTTCAAGTTATTCCACTCAGAAAGATGCTACAATCCAACACCAAAAGAAACTACTCCAGGCAATGACAGGCTATAAAGAAGAAAACTTCTCGGTGGCGGCCCCCTGACTGTGGAATGATCTCCCCACTGAGGGCCACCTGGTGCCAACTTTGTCATCCTTTCGGTGCCAGGTTAAGACAGCCCTCTGTGCTGAGGCATTTAAGAACATGGTTTGATGCAACATGCATGTCAGGTGCTCATAGCAGGTCTATTCTGTATTAAATACTGTTCTCTCTGGCCAGACTATTTTTAAAGTCTCTTAAACTGTTTGTAATTTCATTATTGTAGAACAATTTTATGGATGCTTTATTGTATCTTGGTCTTATTTTAGGCACTGTTGTAAACCACCCAGAGAGCTTTGGCTACTGGGTGGTATAGAAATGAAATAAATAAATAAAAAAAAAATTGTAGTTAAATATTGCATGAATCTGTACAAGAGAGCTTTCTGTAGTAGTGAATCTGCCCCAACCTTTCCTACTTGGGATAAAGTCAGGCCACAAGATCAAAAGGGACACAGTTTCACCCATCAAAAGTGACAGCATTTCTTCAACAGAGGTTAAGATGCATGTCACCTTAGTACTGCTGATGTGAAAGTCTGTTATTTTGATTCAATGAAGAGAGGTGGCATTGGTACCCATCTAACAAGTGAATTGTTGATTCGCATCTTTGATCTCCGTCTTTTTCCAGAGGTAGCCAAGCTCAATAGCCTACTGCAAGACAGGTCAGAGAGAGCTGGGCATTTAGAAGGGAGCCAGTGGCATGGCAGAGGGCCCAACCCAGAGATGCCACGCGTAGGAGTTTGCTAATTTGTCAGAGATGTGGAGCAAGCTGGAATTTTGCCCAGACACAGCAAAGGGTAATGGAGTATAGCTCACCGGAGGGAAGAGATGCTGATCAGTGAGGAAATGTAGAAGAGGCATGATAATGTGCATTTTCCTGTACATGAAAGCACTTGCTAAAGTTTGGATTATAGGACACAAAGCAAGGATACAGTGCCAATAAAAGGTGTTGTTGCAAGAGGTTGTGGAAGTGCTCTTGCATGTGGCAGAGAAAAGACAGCTCAACAGAGAAACGAGGCATTATGGGGCGGCATGGGGAGATGGGGAGATTGCCAAAAAAGAGGACAAAAGAGGACAGAGATTTGCACAAAATTTGCATGTGCTAATTTATGTGTAGATTATGTCAAAATAATTGTAGAATTAATTACTATATGTAGTAATAATTAGAAAGAATGTACAGGCCTGTACAGGCCTGTGGCTTACGCTGGCTCAGCTTGTCTGAGCATGGAAAGCTAAGCAGGGTCAGGCCTGGTTATTACTTGGATGGGAGACCCCTCCTCTACTTTCCTGCATTGAGCAGGGGGTTGGACTCGATGGCCTTGTAGGCCCCTTCCAACTCTGTGATCTATGAAATCCAGAAATAATTACTAGAATTTAAATAAAAATACAATACATCTCACCATAGTGAGACCAGGTGACCTTGCTTTGTCCGCTGTCCAGGTGCTGCAGATGGGCAACCTCAAGACCCCTGCTCTGCCCTCCTGTCTTATGGTTCTTTCTCTTTAAACCGGGCTTGGACGGGACAGCCTTTCCAACAAGAGGACGCCTTCAAACTGAGGACTGCCCTCTGTAAAGCAGGACACCTGGCCACTCTAACAAAAGCTGGGAGGAGGAAGGGGGCACAGAACCCTTTGACCAACACTGCCATCTTTGCTCCCAAGTATTTCATCCAGAAAGGTGCGGCAGACGCTCTGAATAAGTACGTAACTAGGATTTTGAACACTGTTGCACCCCAAAGTGAGGGCACTTCGGCCCACTGCAAATCATGCCACGGCAGCCACACCTGGCCTGAAGCATTGCCAGAGCACACCTACTGTGTTGTCAGCAACTTCCTCTTTGGCCTTTGCCTCTATTCCTTCCCCTCGATCCAAGACCCCGTTGCCCAGTTTACCCAATCTCTGCTGCGGCCAGGAGCTCGCAATGTCCCCCCCAAAACCCATCTCTTAACGTTCAAGCGGCAAGCCCTCGTCCTTACATGATCCAAAGCCCTCCACAGCCATGGCCCGCTCTATCTTTCTGCCCTTTCTGTTCCTTCCAAGAGGCGCACAGAGATTATCTCAGGGTCAAACCAGCCGTGACGGCAGCAGGCCACAACTGTTTGTTCATGTGTCTGCTCTGTTCACATATGAATGTTATGCAAATCTATGTCCTTTTTGCCTTTTTTTTTTTTTTTTAGTGATGCGTGTCCTCCTTTTCGATGATGTGCAAATGGCCACCCTATCCTTGCTTTAAAGCAGTGTTCTCCAACCTTGGGTCCCCAGATGTTTTTGGCCTACAACTCCCAGCATGCCCCAGCCAGCGAAGCTGGCTGGGGCATGCTGGGAGTTGTAGGCCAAAAACATCTGAGGACCCAAGGTTGGAGAACACTGCTTTAAAGCTTCTGCAGGGTTTTGTGTTTGTTTGTTTTTTGCATGGTCATGTAATGTTACACATTTCCATTCCAATGCCCTATTCCTCAATGCAATGAAAGCATAAGGGCAATTTTAAATTCTTCAGGCTGAGTGGTTGTTTTGGTGGTGACTGTTAGGTACAGCTTACTCTTCTGCTCCCACCTTCTCCAGTTTTCACCAAGATTGCCTGTGAAGTGCAACTCAGCTGCTTGTGTCAGGGTCGACACAGTTGGGCACTGGCCAAGGGCCTACACCCCAGCAGGGGCCCACTGGGAAGAGCCCCCTGGACTTGCTCCTCCTCTTCCCCAATGCAACCTGCTTGTTCACCTGCCTCTCGCTCTGGCCCAGACAACGGTGGTGGCGAGAAAAAGGAGCAGGAGATGCCGCGGCCTGCCTGCTCCCTGGTTCTGCTCATCAAGCAAGCAAGCGAGAGAGCAATGATGAGAAAGAGAATGAGGAGCAAGAGCAACTGGTGACAATGGCGGTGAGAAAGCAGACTTATCGAGGGAGGGGGCCCATTGGGGTGTCTTGCCCAAGGCCCCCCAAAAACCTAGCGCCAGCACTAGTTGGCGAAAAGTGGTGCATTTTACACTGCAGTCAAGAAGGTCTGCAGACACTGGCTGCTGTTAACTCTTTGTCCCAGCAACCTTTGGTGCACCCTGCAATTGTTTTGCACCTACGGAACAGTCATCCGCTTAAGTCTGACTAGCGCTTCTCCTGCATTCCATCTTAAAATCCATACAAACTGTATCCTTTGGGGCTCCAAAATCATGCCCAGCTTTCTCTCTCTCTCTCTCTCTCTCTCTCTCTCCCTGCCTCCATTTTGCTTAAGATCCAGCCTGATAAAGAGTTCTGGAGAAATTGAAAATATTTTGTGAAATTTTAGCTGGTCCTCCAAAATAAGGCGTCCTATTGAAGTTTTGGGATTTTCTTTCTGTCGTAACTTCGTACATAGGGCTGTTATTGCTAAAGGCAACAGGCAACACCTGTAGCAGAAGCAAGAGATCCAATTACTGGTTTAACCATTATGCATTAAATTTAATCCTGAGATCCTGCTAGAGCAGGGATGCAGAATTCCTGGCCCACAGGCCTAATCCAGCCCACGGGGTTCCCCAGTCCTCTTTCCAAGCCCTCTAGGGTTCCTCCAGGGGTGGGACTTCGTCTCCTGCTCACCCCCGAGGAATCCCCATTGCCTTTGGCATACACACTGGCCTGCTGCAGAACTCTTTCTTTTAACTAGTTGGTGCTATTTATTTCTTTTATTGCTTTTTCGGTGTGTTTTCAATCTATTTGTTTTTATGATGGTTTCAACTGAGTTTCTTTTACTCTTTGTTTTATTACTGTTAGCTGCCTCGAGCACCATTTTGGGGTGTGTGTGGAAAAGGCGGGGTATGAATCAATGGACTGGGACTCGGGAGATCCGGGTTCCAGTCCCTGCTCAGCCATGAAACTCACTGGGTGACTTTGGGCCAGTCACTGACTCTCAGCCTAACCTACCTCAGAGGGTTGTTGTGAGGATAAAATGGAGAGGAGGAGGAGGAGGAGGAGGAGGAGGAGGAGGAGGAGGAGGAGGACAAGGATTATGTAAGCCGCCTTGGGTTCCTTGCAGGAAAAAAGGAGGGAGTATAAATATAATGAATGAATGAATGAATAAATAAAATACCTTTCTTCTATCGAGGAGCTCTTGATTCTAGATGCGGAGCAGGCCTAGACCTGGCTATGAAATCTATGTCTCTTCAGAACATGCATGGAGAGTTGCACCATTGGAGAATTGTGGTGGGTGGGAGCTTCTCAAGAACAAATAATTATTGCACTCGAGGGACTTCTTCAGGGGTAGGCATCCTGCTGTCCTGCAGATGTTTTGGACTACGACTCCCACAAGCGCCAGCCAGCATGGAGTTGTCGTCCAAAACACTTGGAGGATACCAGGTTATCGTCCCAGGGGTTGGTGAATCCATCTACTTCCAGTGTCCAAGACACTTTCATGTGCATTCACCCATATGTCCATTCTGCATTGATCTGCAATGGTGTTTGGTTTTTTTTTTTAAATCCACATGAAAACTTGCATTTAAATATATATTTTTAAACTGATTTTCTCTCAAAATACACATTTCTAAACATATTTATTTTTTGAGCCAAGAACTGATGCAACACATTATGGAAGTGCAAGAGCCAGGGGGCAGCTAAGTTTCGATCCACACCTTAGTCTGGGTGGTGTGCATTAAATCAGAATGTGCAAAGATCAAATTCTTTCAGCATCTCCAGTAGGAGCCTATAAAAAAGAATGCACTCCTAAGCAACCACTTGGGTTATTTGTGTGGACAGCCCTGCTCCATCTTATTTTGCCCTCTGAACAACACTACGATCACTGCTGTTTATTCACTCGCATCTCCAAAGCCAAGGGGGCTTCTGGATGGACAGCTCCTAGCGCAGGGGTGCAGCATAATCAGGTAGAGGGCCAAACTGTCCACTACCAGGCCTTCTGCAGGTCAGATTATGGCCGTGGCCGTGGCCATGCCCACTAACATGATCCCTCCCCACCCTCCACTTTGCCTTTCTCCATGCTGAGAGAGGCCAGAGTTCCTATCTCATCACGGAGAAAGATACTTGCTTCCTCCCAGAGCCAGCCAAGCACCTGTCTGGGAGCGCTGCGTGAAGCCACTCAGCCATTGCTGGGCAGAGCAACCATGTCCCTTAGCACTGGCCCCTTCCCTGGCTTTGGCTGGCGTATGCTGCACAAAGCCACTCGGCTGGCTGCACCCTCACTGTTTTAGAATCATAGAATCATAGAAAAGTAGAGTTGGAAGGGGCCTACAAGGCCATCGAGTCCAAGCCCCTGCTCAATGCAGGAATCCAGGTCAAAGCGTCCCCGACAGATGGCTGTCCAGCTGCACCTTGAATGCCTCCAGAGTGGGAGAGCCCACCACCTCCATAGGTAGTTGGTTCCATTGTCTTATTGCTCTGACAGTCAGGAATTTTTTCCTGATGTTTAGGTGGAATCTGGGTTCCTGTAACTTGAGCCCATTATTCCATGTCCTGCAAACTGGGATGATCGAGAAGAGATCCTGGCCCTCCTCTGTGTGACATCCCTTCAAGTACTAGAAGAGTGCGATCATGTCTCCCCTCAGCCTCCTCTTCTGCAGGCTAAACATGCCCAGTTCTTTCAGTCTCTCCTCATAGGGCCTTGTTTCCAGTCCCTTTATCATCCTCGTTGACCTCCTCTGGACCCTCTTCAGTTTTTCTACATCCTTCTGAAAGTGTGGTGCCCAGAACTGGACGCAGTACTCAAGATCCCCATCTTCAGAACATGCATGGAGAGTTGCACCATTGGAGAATTGTGGTAACCAGTGCTGAGTAAAGGGGAATTATCACTTCATGCGATTTGGAAGCTATACTTCTATTAATTAACAAGGATGATAAAGGGACTGAGGGGAAATATGATAGCACTCTTCCAGTACTTAAAGGATCACTGTATTCTTGAGCAAAGACGGGACAAAGAAAAAGAACCAGTTCCTGCAACCAACCCAGCACCACCCAGCCACGAACCATCTTTCTGGAAATCCAAAAATAGTAGACCCACCCAACTCACACCCATTCCTCCGTGTGTGCATCGCACCACCCACGAAAGCTCCGAATTATGAAAGGCTACAAGGGGTGGAGTGGAATAGCACACGTTCCTTCTGGCGCCTACAAAGGTGATGGCGAGCCATGGGATGAGCTGGCTTTGTAAGCCTCTCTCTGTCGTGACCCAGGAGTCCAGCAGGGGCATAGGCTGGGCTCTGAGGCCGAAGAACCGGTGGTGCCAGCAGGAGGAACTCTAGGTCTGAGCACCACTGCAGAGCGGCCAGAGACCCCCCCCCCCGGGCCTAGCTCCAGCACCGGACCAGCACCCCCTGCTACGAGCGCCCCACGTTTCGGGGAGCCGACGTGCCAACGCCGTCAGCGTGGTGCCAGGCACGAACTCTTGGAGAGACAGAGGAGTGCGAGGCTACGGGCCACAGACCTGTCCCTTTAGGCTCCCGTCCGTCCTGTGGGAAAGGGTGGCGTCTGGGACGGTAGCATACGTTTGGTCTCAAGACGCCTTCCAGCAAGTTGCTCACTAGGAGCTCTCCTGGACGCTGCAGCTACCAGGCCGCTTGCTGTCTTGGCGCCTGATACTGAAACCTGTGAGCTTCTGCCCGGTTCAGAACAGGGCAGTCTCTGGTACTGGACTCCCAGGACGTAGCATAAGCCATAGTGCAGCCTTCCCCAAACTAGTGCCCTCCAGGTGTGCTGGACACGGTATACCAGAAGCATGGCGAAGAGGTTATTAAGGTTCAGCAGGTAGTGTAGTGAACTTCCACAGTGTCCAGAAGCCAGGATAGTTTCTTGGAGTCATGCCAGGGCTTCAGCTTGTATTAGGGAAGGAAAGCACCAGAGATAATTGCCTTGAAGCTGCCTTCCCTAATTATATGCCTTCAGTAAGGGTTGCTTTACTGCAGTGTTTCTCAACCTTGGGTCCCCAGATGTTTTTGGCCTACAACTCCCAGCATGCCCCAGCCAGCATAGCTGGCTGGGGCATGCTGGGAGTTGTAGGCCAAAAACATCTGGGGACCCAAGGTTGAGAAACACTGCTTTACTGTGAGAAACGAAACTGTTTGCTTTACTGAAGCAGCTTCACCCTGGACAGGGTGAGAGAGACTGCTATAGAATCCATTGTATTGGGGAGTCCTATGGCAGAGGGACTTGTGACAGCTTATCTTTGCCTGCTTGTTTATGATCTGCATCCACTTTCCATTGTCATATTCAATGAACTGTATGTTATCTTTTCACACGAGTGGTTTTGTCTCTCCCTGATTATCCTCGAATCCTCCAGTTCTGGGCACCACACCTTAAGAAGGATGTAGACAAACTGGAGAGGGTTCAGAGGAGGGCAACAAGGATGATAAAGGGACTGGAATCAAGGCCCCATGAGGAGAGACTGAAAGAACTGGGCACATTTAGCCTTCAGAAGAGGAGACTGAGGGGAGATATGATAGCACTCTTCCAGTACTTGAAGGGTTGTCCAGTATCTCTTCTCGATCATCCCAGTTTGCAAGACACGGAATAATGGGCTCAAGTTACAGGAACCTAGATTCCACCTAAACATCAGGAAAAATTTCCTGACCGTTAGAGCAATAAGACAATGGAACCAACTACCTAGGGAGGTGGTGGGCTCTCCCACTCTGGAGGCATTCAAGGTGCGGCTGGACAGCCATCTGTCAGGGATGCTTTGACCTGGATTCCTGCATTGAGCAGGGGGTTGGACTCGATGGCCTGGTAGGCCCCTTCTATCTCTACTTTTTTATGATTCTATGATTCTATAATTTGAGGTGGCTTTGGCTGGACCAGCCCCCGGGGGGAATACAGACAGCAATTCCCATATTCCTGGACACCATGGTCATTGGCAGTTGCAGTCCCAACACATCTGGGGGGCACTAGGTTAGGGAAGGCTACAATAGAGCAAGTCTAACCTGGAGATGAGAGGGATTTCCAAGGGTTTCTAGAAAGCCTTGGACCAAGGGTGGGTGGCCAACTGGCATCTCATGGCCTAGATAAGATACACACACACACACACACACACACACACACACCGGGAGGCAAATTTATCTGGCTCTGACAGACTTGCCCAATTTTAATCGAAGGGCAGATTTTCCCCTCAGTTTCACTCATAAGGAAAAGAAAAGGGGATCAAGTTGCACAAAACGGGGGTACTTTCAGGAGCCCAGAAATTTTGGCTGGCCTAGCTAAGCAACCTACCAAAACAAAAAATGCAATTGCCAAGGCTTGAGTGAGAGGCAGGGCCAAGACTGTGACCTTGTGCCGCAGCTCGGTGAAATCTGATGCTGGGGGATACCTTTCTCCCTTCCAGGTCAGGATAGTTCCTACAATCTGCCCTCAGCTCCAGGCCATAAAGCAGGGGTAGGCCATCTGTGGCCGGCATGCACGCTCCTGGCCATTTTTCTGCCCCCTGCTGGATCCGTCTTTTGCGGCATTCGATGTTGCAGCAGCAGCGGCGGCAGCGGCAAAACTCACACCAATTTGGCACCAAGCAGAATCACACTCCCATAAGGCTGTGCTTCCCGTGCCCTTTCTTTACCTGCTAAATCAGTGTGAATTTTGCTGCTACCACCACCGCAGCAACAAGGGTGGGGTGCAGCAGTGGGAGACTTTTCCTATTGTAACGGTAAGAAAGAACTGCTGGATTCAACCTGAACGAGTTGTACTTCCTGGGAGGAACCAGGAAGTAGTTAAGGGCAACACCCACTGCTTCTGGCCTGAGGAGAGAGAGGCCACAGCCTGAGAGATTTTGGGGATATCAAAGATTCCTTAATAAGGGACAGGAAAGTGTGTGGAATATAGGACACAAGAGTACAAGAGAGATTGCTGAGGGAAGCAGACTGGACCATACAGAAATATCTGGAGATTTGCAGGGCATCTAAGTAGTCCAAAGACAGGATTAGAGCCCTGGAAAGAAAGACGTCGGAAGCTGTCCATATAGTAGAGAAGAAATAGAGGGAGAAACCAAATGTATGGACAACAGTGAACACCACAGAGCAATAAAGTACTGTTGGAGGAAAACACACAAGACAAAAAGAGAGTTGCCCAGCTTATGAGAAGAAATGCCACAACTGTGACAAACTTAACCACTATGCATCCAAGCATCTCTCAAAACAGAAAAAAGACCAAAGCTAGAGTGCACACTGTAAATATGGAGAGTGACAGTGAGGGTGAAGATATTCTGTGGGCAACAGAACAAGTAGTAAACATGCTGCAGGAAAACCTAACAGGTTTGTTTATTCAATTGTTTATACAATTGAATAAACAATTCAATTGTATGCAACCCTGTGCCTGGGGGATAAAGCATTACCCTTTCAGTTAGACTGTGCTGCCAGTTGCAACATTATCCCCACCCACCTAGTGAACCTCCATAATCCACTGGAAGAGATTAATCAGTTTTTAAGAATTTATTTATTTATTTATTCATTCATTCATTTTCTATACCGCCCAATAGCTGAAGTTCTCTGGGCGGTGTACAACGATAATTAAAAACAAAACCACACTACATCAAAACCAGTGGGAAAATGCAAACTCAAAATTTCTAATCCAAAGACAAACAAGAAATACGGGCTGGAATTTGTGTTTGTAGATGACCAGAGAGCAGTACCACCGCTAGGCGTTCTTAATTGACAGTGGATAGTGGAGAGGTGGAAAATTCAGATGAAGCTGGAATCAAGAAAGGATTCAGAGGAAATTCAGGGATCTGTTTGAGGGAGATGGGAGTTTATAAACTAGAGATTAATGCAAGTGTGAAGCAAGTTAAGTTACGCAAGAGGAAAACACTGAGAAGAAGTAATTTTCCATTGCCCACTATTGAAGATATATTGCCAGATCTGTCAAAAGCAAGACTATTCTCCATCTGTGATGTCAAAAATGGATTCTGGCATATTGAGCAGGATGACGAATCCAGTTATTTGACAACGTTCACCAAACCCTGTAGTAAAGTGATGCGCTTTACACTTGCTTATACACTGAACCGCATTTTGCCATTTGCCTTTTTGATGCCCACTCTCCCAGTTTGGAGAGATCCTTCTGGAGCTCTTCACAGTCCCTCCTTGTTTTACCGTAACTGCCCTAAATAATTTGGTGTCATCAGCAAACTTGGCTACCTCATTGCTCACTCCTAATTCCAGATAATTTCTGAACAAGTTGAAAAGCATTGGTCTCAATACCAAAGGTCCCTGTGGGACCCCACTGTTTACATTGGGAGAATTTACCATTTATTTCTACTCTCTGCTCTCTGTGCTTTAACCAGTTACTGATCCATAAGAGGACCTCACCTCTTATTCCAAGACTGCTAAGCTTGCTCAGGGGTCTTTAGTGAAGCACTTTTTTTGTCAAAGGCCTTTTGGAAGTCCAAGTAAACAGTGTCTACTGGATCACCCCATCCACATATTTACTGACACTTTCAAAGAACTCTTAATAGGTTAGTGAGACACGACTTAGCTTTGCGGAAGTCATGTTGATTCTTTTTCAGCAGGGCTTGTCCTTCTATATCCTTACTAATTTTATCTTTAATAATGATTTCATCCAATTTACCCGGAACAGACACTAATCTAACTGGCCTGTAATTTCCCAGATCCCCCCTGGATCCCTTTTTAAAAATTGGTGTTCCATTGGCCATTCTCCAGTTCTCTGGTATAGAGGCTGATCTTCGGGACATGTTACATATTTTTGTTAGAAGATCTGCAATTTCACATTTGAGTTCTTTAAGAATTCTAGGATGGATACCACCTGGGCCTGGTGACTTACTAACTTTCCGTTTGTTAATAAGGATGATAACATCGTCTTTTGTCACCACTATTTGCCTCAGTTCCTTAGACTCCCTTCCTGAAAACATCAGTTCAGGCACACATATCTGTCCTACATCTTCTGCAGTGAAGACAGGTGAAAATAATTCATTTAGCTTCTCCACAATCTCCTTATCCTCCTTTAGTACTCCTTTGATTCTGTTGTCATCCAACAGTCCAGCTGCTTCCCTAGCTGGTTTTCTGCTTCTGATATATTTGAATAATTATTTATTGTTGGCCTTGATATTGTTAGTGGTACGCTCCTCAAAATGCTTTTTTGCATCTCTTATTGTCTACTTGCATCTCCTTTCTGCAAGTTTGTGCTCCCTGTTGTTCTCCTCATTTGGACAAGTCTTCCATTTTCTGAAGGAAACCTTCTTCTCTCTAAGAGCTTCCTTGATGCTGTTTGTTAACTATGCTGGTGACCTCTTGGACTTGGTGCTACCTTGCCTAACCTGTGGTATACATTCTAGATGAGTTTCTATTATTGTGCTTTTGAGTAACCTCCAACTATTTTGAAGGGATTTAACCTCCTTGACGCCTCCTCTCAACATCCTTTTTACCAGTTCCCACATTTTAGAGAAGTTTCCTTTTTTTTGAAGTCAAATGTGACTGCATTAGACTTCTTTGCCAATTTTCCACTTAAATATAACTTAAATTTGATAGCACTGTGGTCAATGTTCCCAACTGATTCAACTACACCGACATTGTACTAGGTCCTAGGTGGCACCACTTAGGATTAAATCCAGGGTCGCCTTCCCTCTGTTTGGTTAGCTGACCAACTGTTCCAGGGCATAGTCATTTAGGGCATCGAGAAATTTAACCTCTCTTTCATGACTGGAACATGCATTTATTCAGTCAGTGTGGGGGTAACTGAAGTCCCCCATTGTTACAACAGTTCGTTTGGATGACTCCCTGATTTCGTTTTCCATCTCAAGATCACGCTGAGAGTTCTGATCCGGGGGACGACAATATGTTCCTAGTACTAAATTACTTTTGGAGCCTGTATTGTCACCCAAAGTGCTTCTGTGGAACAGTCTACCCCTTTTAGGTTTTCTAGTCTGCCTGACACTATGCCCTCTCTGACATACAGGGCCACACCTCCTCCAGGACATCACATCCCACCGGTTCTCTCCATTCCACCAGGTTTCTGTAATGCCCACTATGTCTAGGTTCTCCTTTAAAACCAGGCACTCCAACTTTCCCGTTTTGGCTTGGAGGCTTCTAGCATTTGCATAGAAACAACTATACACACAGTGCCCCTCCCCAGATGTCTCTGCTGTGTGCATCCGCTATGGCCCTTAGACCTCTTACACTGGCTATCATGTTTCACCTTATGCTCCTGGCCTATTCCGTCCCTGTCCCCATTGGGCAATCGGAAACATTTTCATCTTCATCCCCTAGGGGTGCTTCATCCCTAACCAGATTGCTTCCCCAACTCCTGTCAGCTTTCCCCCAGGGTTCAGTGTAAAAGCTGCTCTGCCACCTTTTTTATGTTAAGCGCTAGCAGTCTGGTTCGATTTTGGTTCAAGTGGAACTGTCCCTCTTGTACAGGCCCGACTTGTCCACCGCCGTCTCATCCACACATTGAAACTCCTCAGCTTCACCTGTCTTGCTGGCCCTGCATGTGGAACAGGTAGCATTTCAGAGAAAGCCACCTCGGTGGTCCTGGATTTCAATCTTCTACCTAGCAACCTAAGTTTGGCTTCTGGGTGACCGGCCAGATGGGCGATTAATAAATATAATAAATAAATAAATAAATAAATAGGACCTCAAGACTAACATTTCCCCACATCACTGGTACCAACACGAGTGGGGAAGTGCCACTGCACTCATGCCCTGCTTGTGGGCTTCCCACGCTGAGGGAACAGACTGCTGGACCAGAGAGGCCTTTGGTCTGAGCCAGCAAGGCTCTTCTAATGCTCTTAGCGCATTTTTTTTCTTTCTGCACCCAACTCCTGAAGTTGAATTATTATGACTTTTAAGTCTGGTTTTCTTTTATTGCATTGTTGTTGTTTTTTAATGCATAGCACCCCAAGTGCCACCTGAAGTGCGAGAGGAGGCACACACGCATGGCACAAGCTTTCCATTCAGCTTTGCCCCTTTTTCTGCAGGATAATTCTGAGCAGCTAATGAGAATGCAGTGCTCAAGGGCTGCACGGAAGCAGGCAGCTGGTGCAGAGTTTTGCCCAGTTGACCGTGAAGTGCTGCTACCCAGCCAGGATTCGACACAAGGGCAAGATAAGGCCATTGTGGAGGGAGCAAACGCCAGTGGCCCCGACGTAGCAAGCGGCGGGGCCGGGAGCAGCCCCTCCGGTGCCAGGCAGCGTTTGTTCTGCCTCCGCGGACGCTTCTCCGTCCGGCTCCCATTTGCACACAACACACCATCAATGGCATTTCAAAGGAGAAAGAATAAAAACTTGTTTGTCCGGCTTGGCTCCTTCCCTGAACTCGCCGGGCTCGTTCTGCCGGAGTGGGGACAAGGAGAGCCGAGGGAAATGGACGGAGGTGGCATGCCACCCCGCCTGACCGGAAGCCAGGAGGGAGAGGTCTCAATCGCTGACATGCACACGCTCCCCATGGGAGGCGCACAACGCGGAATCTGCCGCCGGCGCAAAGGGAAGGGGGAGGCCGTTAAACCGGCCTGGCCCGACCTGACCCCCTGCGGACGTGTCGGACTGCAACTCCCATCATTCCCAGCCGGCGTGGCCTTGGGCTGCCTCAGCATCTAAGGCTCGGGGAGAGGAGTAGCTAGCCGAGGCAGGGAACCTCTGCTCTGTGGGCAGGAGGTTTCCCCACCCATGACTTAGCTCAGTGTTCTCCAACCTTGGGTCCCCAGATGCGTTTGGCCTACAACTCCCAGCATGCCCCAGCCAGCTACGCTGGCTGGGGCATGCTGGGAGTTGTAGGCCAAACGCATCTGGGGACCCAAGGTTGGAGAACACTGCCTTAGATAAACAAGCTGACCTGGCTGCCCTTCTCAGAGAATACCAGGAGCGGAGGGAGGGAGGCTTACCTTGTGGCATCAGAACCTCACTGATATTTATAAATAAATAAATATCTGCCAAAGAAGAACCCTCTCTTGGGATTGGACTCACCTCTATCACTCAATAAGGGCAAGGGCCAAAGATCCACAATAATTAGGGAGGGGGGGGGAAAACCCCAACAAGCGCAACCTTCCCTCCATATAATTATTCACCACCACATTTGTATCGCCGCATCCCCTTTTCCTCTACATGGAGTCCTAGGAAGCTAGCTGCCGCCTTACGCCAAGGGGGACCAGTGGTCCATCTAGCCCAGCGCGGTCTGCTCAGAGCGGCAGGGGCTTTCCATGGTCCCAGGCAGAGGAGGGTCTCACTCGTGACCTGCTGCTGCTGCTGGAGAAGATCCCTTTAACTGGAGACAGCCAGGATGGAAGCTGGGACCTTATGCGTGCAAGGCAGGTGCTCCATCACTGAGCTCTGGCCCCTCCCTTCATTTTCTCTTTACAACAAGCCTGTAAGGTAGGTTGGCCCGAGAGACAGCAAGGTGTCCCAAGGTCTGAAGACGGAGAAGGGATCTGAAACCAGGCCTGCCTTATCCAAGAGGAATAGTGTATCAAGCTTGTCTCTTTGGCTGGAGCCATCTGCTTTGAAGACGGGGGTTGATCTGCGCAGTGCAGGTGGGCATCTTTCTCTCTCTGATCCTGCCTTGTAGGGGTAAAGGTCGTCCTTCATGACTTTCGGGAAAACTCCTGAGCTCCTGGGAGGGCCTTCTCAGTGGCTACTCCCAGCCTCTGGAACTCCCTGCCAAGAGAGGATGCGTCAGTCCCTTCCCTGTTGACTTCTACCAACAGGCAAAGATGTTTTTAATCAAGATGGCCATTGGCATATAAGCTGGTCTGGGCAGAAGAGGTTTTTAATTGGTTGGGTGATATTTGTTTCTTGGGATATAAATTAATTAATTTAATTAATAAATAATTGCAGAGGAGCAGAACTTGGTATGTGGGAAGGGAGCACAGCACATTCCTATCGTAGGGAGGATGACCTCGTTATTGTGCCCTGGGGCCCTTGACTCGAGAAACATGCAGCCAAGCTACCCAGGGTGGTTGAGAGAGGCAAGGAAACAATTGCATTAGCATTTCAACAGGAGCACTTTGTTTGACAGCTTGCACTTCCTCCAAACAAACTCTCTCTCTCAAGCCAGCAGCAATGGTGATCAGATCATTAATTCTGCCACCAGAGGATGGTGGACAGGTTGCAGGTGAAGCAACCGCCCGACAAGTTTCAGCTGCCACTGGAGACTGAAGGCTCCGTATTGCCAAATCCAGACTTGGGGAAAAGACTTGGCATGTCTTGTTGTGCTCCCGCTAGTTTCACAAACACAAACCTTCGGAAAGACCCCGGGCTGCAGTTCCCACACTACTGAAGCTGGCCCCTAAATGCGAATGATGATAAAACACAACGTAAGGCTAAGAAGTATATATACCGGTAGTCTGCCTGCCCCACCTCCACAAAAGCTCATGAAGACAGTCCAAAGAATGCGTATCTGCCACACAAAAATGAGGCATGTGCTACTGATGCCATTCCCACATTATATCTGCATGTTTCTCGAGTCAAGGGCCTGCACAGAATGGTCCTTCAAAAAGGAGAATATGACGCTATCTTCATATGTCAGAACGTACCAGAGTTCAAACAGAGAACCTTTTCAGCAGGGGTGTTATACCTCAGGCCCGTGGGCCGGCCAAATTTGGCCCTCCAGGCTTCCCCAGAAGGCCACGCCCCCTTGCCCTGGCCCCATCCTCTTTGCCCAACCACAAACATGAGTCCGGTGGTTTCCTGACTTTTGTGCAGTTTGCCCCGCCCCACCCCTTCTGAAAGGTTGCAATGCTTCTCCTAAGACCTACTTACTGGCAGTAAGAGCTTGAAGCTAAAAACATGCTGGCATTTTTCATATTTTGGCCATGCCCCTTTTCCCCTCCTACCCCACTCCCTTTGCCTTCAGCCCTGCCCACCACTCGAATACAGGCCCCGAGAGCTTCTCTGAACTTGAGTTTGGCCCTCAGGCTGAAAGAGGTTCGACACTCTGCCCGCCAGCCCTGGCTGGCGGTCAGCCACTCAAGGCGGAAAAGTGGGAGGAGGAGCTAGAGTTGGTCTTCCAGATTCAAACATGGCGCCAGTGCCCAGGCAACCCAGGGGTTCCTCCTGACCTGGCTATAAATACTTCCAAGTCAGGCCTGGAGTTTTGCTCGACCAGAACTGCGCCTGGCCTGGAGTTCAAGGTCCTGCTCCATTTCTTCAGCAGCTGCCCAGCTGCTCCTGACTCTGCTTCTATCGCATACCAGCTGCTCTACTTGGCTACAACCTTGGCTGCTCTTGACCTCCACTCCAGCGCTCCCTGGTACTCGTCACCCTAATCAGATTGCTTACCCAGCTCCATGCTCCAGTTTGCTACTACGTCTAGGCCAGGGTGCTTCCAAACAGAGGGCTCCTAGCCAGGGCTGGCCGAAGGTATTTTCAAGTAATCCTCAAGACTGGATTACTGCAATGTGTTCTATGTGGGGCTGCCCTTGAAGCTGCTCCAGAAGCTGGAGCGAGTGCAGAATGCAGCAGCTCGGCTGTTGTCGGGAGCTGCCCCTTTTCAGCACGCAACCCCTTTGCTGAAGGAACTGCACTGGCTACCTATTCGCTACCAGGCCAGGTTTAAGGTTCTGGTTCTGGTGTACCAAGCCCGAAACAACTTGGGACCAGGATACCTGAGAGAGCTCCTTCTCCCTTACCAACTTGCCCATCACTGAGGTCATCGGAGGACATTCTTGTGGTGGTGGTGGTTCCGCATGGACCTATGGCCTGATTGAGAGTCCACCAGCAGAGCCTTCAGTGTGGTGGCCCCCTTTCTATGGAACTCCCTGCCTCTGGAGGTCAGGCAGGCTCCGACATTGTGTTGCTTTTGGTGTTTGCTGAAGACATCCTTGTCCCGGGAAGCCTTCCTTGCTGACCAGCCACAGTTTTAATGATACCTTGCTTTCAGTGCATTGTTTTTATTCTTGTATCTGTTTTTATCTTCTTTTTTTTTATTGTTCACCACTCTGGAATCTGCATAGATATGGAGCAGTATACAACTACTGTAAATAAATAAACAAGGCATTTTGTTGCCTGAAGTGAAGGACAAGATGGCACCCCATCACCATCCCACATACACAGACAGCGGCCCGCTGGACTAGCAGCTGAAACTTGACCTCAACGCTTGCGACGGCACGGTGTCCACCACCACCACACCTGAGGCAGCAAGCTAGTTTAGGAGGCCCACGACACTCTGTGTGGCACACGCTGCTCTGTCCTGCACCAGAAAGAAGCAGCCGGGAGGTTTGGCAGCGGCAGCCTCACCCTGGCGAATGGCGCTGTCAGCCATGCTCCTAGCACTAGCAGTCAGAAAGCACTCTGCAGCTGCTCTGCGCGCCTTTTTCTCCTTACCACATTTTCTGTGTTTAGTGGGGGAAATGGAAGAAGCCGCAGGAAAACACAGGAGGGTCACGAGTAGAAGACGACCTCATCGGGAGGGACTCCCCAAAAGCCTCTGTGAATGAGGCAGGGCGACAGTGACATAAAAGCCTCGCCTGGAAGCACCCCACGTTTTGGCCTTCTGAACCTGCCTCCGCACTCCCACCTGACTAGACGACTCCGTTGCCAATTTGCCTGGGGCTCGCATGCTTTGGCACCCGTGACTTTGGCTGCCTACGATTTATGTATTATTATTTTATCTATTATATTTTTTATCCACCCAATAACCAATGTTCTCTGGGCAAATGACAAACTGTTAAAAGACTAAAATACCGTACAATCAGTTAAAAATATAAAATACAATACAAATATGTAAAAGAATACAACAAACCGCAGGAATCGATAAAACGGCCCTAAAAATCTAGGACTAGATTTTGCAAAATGCACGAGAGAAAAGAAAGGTCCTTGTCTGGCACCGAAAAGATAACAACGTAGGTGCCAGGCGAACCTCTTTGGGGAGTTCATGCCACAAGTGGGGAGCCACCACTGAGAAGGCACTCTCTTTTGTAGCCACCCATCTAGCTTCCTTCGGTAGGGGGAGGGCCTCTGAAGATGACCTAAGGGTCTGAGCAGGTACATACAGGAGGAGACATTCCTTTACAACCGTAGACAACAACAAAGAAAGGAAGTTTGGGTTCAGAAGTTCTCAGGGCACTTAGTTGGCACCTGCCCTGCAGATGAATGCTGCATTGGTGCTGTGAATGGCTAGACTGGCCAAGATGCAACAGCTGCATGAAAAGGCGCTGGGCGCAACTGACATATGGCCCCAGCAGTGCCAAGGGGACCCAAAAGGCAACCTTCAGGATGAGCCCTTCTGCTGCACCTTGGTGTCCTGATTAGACCACGCTATCAGCCTTTTACTCAATGCCAAAGACTTCCAGTTGCTGAAAACACCTAGAGCATCTAAATCTGGGGTGTTGAATCTCAGGCCCTCAGGCCAAATCTGGCCAGCCCTCAGGCCATATCCAGCCCTCCAGTGTTCCCCAGATAGCCATGCCCTATGCCCTTTCCCCCAATTGCTGATCCTTTGGTGGTTTCCCAGCGTTTGCGTGTTTTTCTTCCACATTCTAAAAGGTTGAAATGCCTTTCCTAAGGCTTAGTTACTAGTAGTAAGAGCTTTAAGCTAAAATAGGCTGGTGTTTTTGGTATTCTGGCTGCACCCCTTTGCCTTTGGCCCCGCCCACCACTGGACCACGGCCCTGAGAGTTTCTCTGAAATTGAATTTGGCCTGCTCTAGATGTAGTTTTCCCAAACTTGTAGCAGAAACTGTACACACTTGCTTGCAGAAGGGGGAAAAGAAGACCTGAGGGCTAGAAACTTGTGCTGGCGATATTGCAGGTGCCCCATGGTACAGGACAGTCGCATAGCTGTTTACAAACCACTGCCCATTTTCCCAAGCAAGCCACGACATTTTGTCAGTAGTAAAAAGCAATCCCCACTCCGGCAGTGAGCAAGTCCTTTGATGTGGAATGTAGACACAACGCAGGCACAACAGACACATATTGGATAATGCCTGTGCCGTCATATGTGATGTACAGCATAGTGGTTATGCTCCTACACCCACACATGGGGCATTTTGCAACTGTTGCATGTTTGTCAGCCTAGCCATCTTTTATCTTGTTGTATTTTAATTAATAAAGGCTAGTCATCGCCAGCACCTTGTACTGCTCATGTCATTCAGGAACACCTTTTCCCCGGGGGGGTGGGGGGGGGTTAGCTCATGCTTGCTTAAGTTTTAATGATATGTTTAAGCTGCATTTTAAAATGGCTCTTTCCCCATGTCTTTATCTCTACGTGACAAATTATTTTACTGGCTTTTTTGTATTTGTTTTGTATTGGGTATGACACTCCGAGACCGGTTATAGGGTGACTCCTAAACTGAGGCAATTAGTAAATTAATGCATTAAATACTTTCTTAGAGACTGATCAAGACTGGTAAGGCTATCTGTTCCTATACAGACACCCTCGCACTTCGCAGACTGGTTTGGATTATTATTTACTAGCTGTTGCCCGCGGCTTCGCTCACGTGGATTTTAGGATTTGGTACAATTGTTTTTAAAAGAAACATGATGGAATCCCAGCTCCCCCAGGATTACACAATGAAATCCCTGCTCCCCAGGGCCGGTGCTACCATTAGGCCAACTAGGCAGCTGCCTAGGGCGCAGGGCTAAAGAGGGCGCCAGAAACGCCTTGAAAAAAAATACAGCGCGCTCAAGTGGGAGGGGGGGCGCTAAATATCTGATCTTGCCTAGGGCACCAAGCTGCCTTGCACCGGTCCTGCTGCTCCCCCCCCCCAGGACTACAAAATGATATCCCTGTTCCCTTTCCCCCGGGACTGCACAATGAAATCCCTGCTCCCCTGGGACTACACAGTGAAATCCCTGCTGCTCCCCCACCCCGGGACTGCACAACAATGAAATCCCTGCACCCCCACCCCCCCAGGACTACACAACAGTGAAATTCCAGCTCCCCCCCCCGGGACTACACAATGAAATTCCTGCTCCCCCCCCCCCGGGACTGCACAGCAATGAAATCCCAGATCCCCCCCCCCCCCCGTGTAGGCCCCGGCTGCAGTGCATATGAAATTCTGTTTTGACGTAGGAGAGATTAGCATATCCACTCCTGATTGGGCCCCTGTGGCGGCAGTTCATACGAACATTCTAAATGTCGTTGGAGTGATTTGCATAACCGCTCCTGAATAGCCCATGGCAAACATTGGCTCTCATCTATTTTTGGCCGTACAAGCGCAGTGATGGCTTTTTCGGAGATTTGGACCAGCCAGTCTTTGTCTTTGGGTATGTGTGCCAGGTTTGGGGCGGATCCATCGGACAGACTGTGTAGGAAGCGCCTATGCGACGCACGCAAACACCCGTACACACAGGCACACGGACACACAGGATTTGGGACGCCCCACACACAACAGTCATTCTCTGACTGACAGTGTAACATTTAGGCTGGGTGCTGGCAGCAGAAAACTTTTCTGACAGAAATATCTGATCTTAAAGAAAAATCAGGTTAATCCTGAGAGTCTACAGGTGATGAAGAGTGACCGTGCCAACTGCTAAGTTTGGGGTAGATCCATCAAAACGTGATGGAGCCTATGCGATGACGCCCCACACACAACAGTCATTCAGTCATTTAAAAACTTTCCCTCCCTTTTCACCCCCTCAGAGAACATTCTAAATAGCCTAGGGGAGATTTGCATACCCACCCCATTGGCCCCTGCGGGAATTCATACGAACATTCTAAGTGTCGTATGGGCTATTTGCATAACTGCTCCTATTGGCTCCTGCAGCAATTATGAGGTGAGGCCGATTTGCATAACTGCTCCCCTGTTGTTTTGCCCATAGGAGATATGAGAGTGGGGTGATTTTGCCCCCTTTTTTCACCCCTTTAGGGATGGAATTTCCAAAAATCCTTCACTGGTGGGTGTCTACGTCATAAAAGCAATGTTCCTTCAAAATTTCACGTTCCTAGATTAAACAGTTTGAGCTGGGTTGATGAGTCAGTCAGTCAGTCAGTCAGTCAGTCAGGACTTCTTTTATATATATAGCTTATTATTACTATTATTATGCATTGCATTTCTATACTGCAGGAATGTTGAAGTGCTTTCAGCCCAAGGCCAGAATTCCATCTCGGAGAAGCTCTCGGAGGGGGGGGGGAGGCATTCCAGTAGGGGGCAGGGCAATGGCAAAAGGGGTGGGACCAGATATGGCCAAAATACCAGCACAGTCATTGCAGCTTAAAGCTCTTACTGCCAGTGACTAAGCCAGTGTTCTCCAACCTTGGGTCCCCAGATGTTTTTGGCCTACAACTCCCAGCATGCTGGGAGTTGTAGGCCAAAAACATCTGGGGACCCAAGGTTGGAGAACACTGGACTAAGCCTTAAGAGAGGCATTTCCACTGCCTATCCAAAGCCATGTTTACAAAAATATATATATCAAAAAATAAAAACCATAATCAAAGAAAAACATAGTAAAATGTTTAAAACAACCTTTAAGACCATAACATTTTTTTTATTTAGTTCTTCATCCTCACTCACTTCAGCGCTGATGTGTTTTGTTTTAACTTTATTTTGTTGCAAGGTAGTTCTTGGGAGCGGCAGGACTCTCACCCTGCCCCAAGATTCATATGCACGTCCATTGCACAGGCACTCATGACTGCATGAAATGCTGCTCAAGAAAAGTGCATTTAAACACACACACACACACACACAACATCTGGAAAGGTCCGCAAAGGCGCAAGCGTCAACGTTGGTGCATTGCTGCTGTTGCTGTAAGTCAGGAAGCTCGGTTTTAAAACTGCTAAAATGAATCTTCCGCTTTCACAGTTCCTTTACAGGAAAGGCAATAGGTTTGTGGAGCAAAGTTTGCAAATGTGTCAGCAGCGTTGCGGGGGAACCCAGGGCAAGCTAGGGAGGAAATGGCATTGGATAATCATTAGCAGCATAGTGCAGATACTGCGGCTGCTCCATGTTTGCTCTGGCGGGGCGTTGGACTCGCAGGCTGCTCCACCCAACTCCAACTTTCACCTGTGCCCAAAGAGAAAATCCACTTTCAACCAGTGATGCAACTAGGTGATTTTATACCCTGACTAGGTTTAGTCAGGATTCTGGGAGTTTTGGGACTTATTTCGGTCTAAACCTGCATAGGATTGCACCCTTACTGGTCTTATGAGAGGTGGGGGTGGCTTTAGACACCCATGTGTATTACTTCCATTGTGAAGCACATGGAAGTAATACACATTGTTGGTCAAATGTTGTGACTAACATTTCCATACCCTCCCAACGTTGCACAGATGAAAACAGGGACACGCATGTGAATTTGACAGAGGTATGGTTAAGCAACAATGAAGGTGTGATCAAGAGGGCGCGGCCAGGCAACGTGAAGGCGTGGCCAAGGGTATGGCCAGGCAACCAAAGGGCATGGTCAGGTACAAAAGTTACTAGAGGAAACACACAAAATCTTATATATTATAATGATTACATTATTTTATTATACAGTATATTATTTTATAATATTGTATAAGCGGCTTTTGTAATATTTTTTTTAACCTTACTTAAACCCTTGACTGTTGATATCTGGTGTTTTTCGGGTCAGTGCTTGCAGGGCAATCTCTTTGTTTTAAAATGGTCAGGATTGGCACAAATTCAACAGGTGAAGCTTACCCCCGACCCACCCACCCCAAAACATGGAGCTTCGGAGAGAAGGGGGAGTTTCTTGAATTTCCTTCTGACACTGTAAACTCACCTGTTAGAGGCACAGAGTCAGCTCTGTTAGGAAATAAAATCTTTGGCAATGTAAAGATAGGAATCATGTGATAAATTCTCTCATTCACCTCTCCCTCCCTCTGTCCAGGCCACCTGGTGCAGCCTCCTTTTCAGCAGGTAGAGCATGTATGCACGCGCACACACATCCTCCCAGTGTCTGTCTCTCCGTGGAGCTGTTCGAGCCTAAAAAGATCTTGAAGTTTTAGCCTAGCTGCAATTTTGCCCATGGCATGGCTCCTTTAAGGAAAGTTTAAAAAATTTAAAGTAGCTTGCAGTTGCGGAGGCAGGGGAATTCAGGACTCTGCATGACAAAGTGAGAAGCTGGGATGGCGTAAGGGTTTTCATGGCAGTCCAGGCATTTTCGGGGCAATTGGAGACTTATGCATTTCCCTTCACGCCCCCGCCCGGAAAACCACCACTCCATGCTTTACAACTGCTTCTATATTCTCTGTATGTTAGAACGACACCAACAAAATTGTTTGCCAAACCTGATTTTTAAATATATATATATATATATATATATACTTCAAGCATGCAGAGTTTTGTATTCTACACTCACTTAAGTAGTAGTACCATCCAGGGCCGGCGCTACCGCTAGGCCAACTAGGCTGTTGCCTAGGGCGCGTAGCGGAAGAGGGCGCAGAACGCTGCGTTCCTCTTCGCTGCCGGCGCGCTCCTGCCCTGCCCGCCCGCCTCTCCAAGAAAGCCAGGTCAGGGATTGCGCCCGAAGTAGTGGTGGGGCCGAGCCTGGGCGCCTCCCCCCCACCTTGCCTCGCCTCCGCGCCGCCTCCCCCCACCTCGCGCCGCCTCCCCCCACCTCGCCTCGCTTCTGCGCCGCCTCCCCCCCACTTCGCCTCGCGCCGCCTCGCTTCGCCTCGTGCCGCCTCCCCCCCCGCCTTGCTTTGCCTCGCCTCTACTCCGCGCTGCCTCCCCCCCCCCGACACCTACCTTCTCCGTGCTGTTTCCGGAGCCCCGCCGGCGCTCTGTTTTGGCGGGAAGAACCAGGGCAACAGGGCTTAAACAGCCCTGTTGCTCTGGTTTCCCCCGGCCAAAAACAGAGCGCGGGGGTCCCTTTTCGGAGGAGGCGTGGGAAGGTAGGTGGGGGGCGGCAGTGGCAGCAGCAGCGTGCAGGGAGGGGTGTCCGGTGGCGGCGGGGGGGGGGCGGGAGGTTGCAGAGCAGGGCTGCTTTCCGGAGCCCCCCCCCCTACGGTACTAGAGGGGGGGCGCTAAATATAATCTAGCCTAGGGCGCCAAACTGCCCTGCACCGGTCCTGGTACCATCATGACTACAGGAATAAAATGGAGTTTACTTCTGCTGCCTCGATGCCCTCATCACTTGCTGCTCTCTGGGTGGTCCTTGGGGTGGGGGAGCAGTCTGCAGTGCCCTGGCCTTTGGACCAACTTCCAGCCTTAGCTGCATCACTGCTCCCTACCAAGTAATGAAGGGTCAAACTACGTGACACAACGGTGACATGCCGCTCTGCCCCAATCTTGGGGGGGGGGGGGATTTGTATACACACACACACACATACACACACACACACACAAGAAAAGCGGAGCCAGGAGGTTACAATCTTGAACAGAAAGTGGGAAGAAAGCTGGTTAACCCATTCTACACTGGGGGCATTTTTCTGCTCAAAATCACACATCACCATGATCTTCATTTTATTTCTTCCTTGGAAAAAAATATATAAAGTTGTTGCCGGGGAGGGGGTTAAGTATGCCCCCTACCCAAAGCTTCTTTCCTAACATTTCCCTCACAGGGAGAAAAAAGAAGATTGGGGAGCAGCTGGTTTTTTGAGCAGAGATCTGATGAGAAGGGAAAGGATTGGGCAGAATTGTGCTGGTCTTCCACTTGAGACTGCAGACTCCAGCAGGCAGCAGCTGCTTCTCTTGGGTGTGTAAAAAGGAAAGAAGCACATGGGCAAAGTGACATGCAACACCCCGTGAGCTGCTTGGCCCTAAGGATGCGATGGCTGAATATTAATTTGTTAAAATAAACTAAGGGCTACACAGAGAATAAAAAGACAAGCCACTATGGTTCTAAGTTCACCCGAGTTCCATCTTTTCTGATAAAAGAACGCTGGCAATTCAGGGTCCTGGCACAAAGAGAGATCAATGGAGGTTAGTGTGTGCATGTCGCACGCATGCTGCATTGCATTTGCAAGCACCGCTACTGAATTGGATCAAAGTTTTAACTCAGGGGTACGCTGGCAGGAGATAGGAGTTGTAAGCCAAAACATCTGGAGAGCCACAAGTTGCCCGCCCCGGGTATATCTAGCCCAGCACCCCATTTCCAACAGGGTTCACATGCCTCTGGGAAGCCTGCCCACTGCCCAGGACAAAGGTGACCGCTTTCCCCTATGCCAGTGGGTGCCACAGCTGGCACGCAGGGACCTCTCTGTGGGCACTCGAGCCATTGGTCACCAGATCACGAAAAGACCGTCCCCTTCTGCGAAACACGAATGATCTTGTTCTTTCTCACAGTGTGGAACAGAATGATTTCATTCTAGAATTCCTGTTACAGAATTCTTTTCTACATTGTTATCACATTTAAAAGATTTTGAAGAATGATGCACAGAGCATCATTGGATGTAAAGCCCTAACAGTTGACCTGAGTGCTGCATGTGTTGCTCTCAAACTAACGGAGTATGAGCCAAGCTTTGACAAATTATCAGCATGCATGCAATAGCAAAAATCACATTAATTGTGCAAAAGCATGCCCAATGCAAACTTTTACCTAATGCAGTGTTTGCAGTCCAAGACACAAAGTGTTTAAAATGTGTTAAGCATGTTTAGTTTTCTTGTTTATCTTGCTCATCTTAGTACAGGTTGACTTTTACTAATCCGACACCTGTAGAAGCAGGGAAAGGACCCGGGGCAAAGCTTGCCCCATACAATTTCAGTCTGGCATATAATCATATTACAAGTTGAGAATCCCTTATCCAAAAATACATGTGCCTAATTATTTTAAAAGTTTGTATAAATTCCCTTCAGGCTATGTGTACAATGTAGTACTATAATAATTTTTTGAGTTGATTTTTTCCCCAACAAAAAACTGTTTGTATCATTGAAAACTCTGTTATTGTGTTTTTCCTTTAAGACAAAAGATGTTAATTAGTTCGGACAACTGTATGAGTTGTTTTTCTAAAACTAAAACCTCGGTATTCAGGTTTAATTGCAGTGTTGGCACTTTGAAATAAATAAGTTGGTTTTGTGTTGCAGTTTGGGCACTCGGGCTCAAAAAGGTTCGCCATCACTGCCCTATGTGTCCCCAGCAGCTGGCACTTGAAGGTATACTGCTTTCAAACCTGGAGGTTCTACTTAGCTACCATGCCTAACACACCTTAATAGTATTATCCTCTACTATGACTCTTCTAACCCTTTAGTAAGCCAGCACAACATCTTGTAACAGCGTATTCTATTTATTTATTTATTATATTTATACCCCGCCTTTTTTCCTGCAAGGAACCAAGGGTAGCTTACATAATCCTCCTCCTCCTCCTCCTCTCCATTTTATCCTCACAACAACCCTGTGAGGTAGGTTAGGCTGAGAGTCAGTGACTGGCCCAAAGTCACCCAGTGAGTTTCATGGCCGAGCAGGGACTAGAACCCGGATCTCCCGAGTCCCAGTCCAACACTGTCACCACTAGTTAGCCATGCACACACACACACACACACACACCACCACCCCGTACAACTTTGCTGACCCTCACACCTTTCCCTACCAAATTAGCACACATGGCACAGCAACTACAATACAATAGTTCCCTCTGGTAGTATCAAAATCTCCAATAGCATCAAATATCTGTGCTTTGTTGGTGCCTCTTCTAGGGAAGGAAGGACCACAGTTCAGGCACAGTCATCATCACCAGCCTCCTCCATTTCTATCCCCACCTTTCCTGCAAGGAACCCAAGGGGGAGAACTAGCTCCCCCCACCAACAATTTTATCTTCACAACAACTCTGCGAGGTAAGTTAGGCTCTGAGAGAGAGAGAGAGAGAGAGACTGGCCCAAGGTCACCAGCGAGATTCATGGCTATGTGGGGAATTGAACCCAGGAATCCCTAGTCCTAGCCCAGTGCTCTAACCACTACACCACACCGGCTCCCCTTTGAGCACACCACAGCCTGGCAGGGTTCGAATTCTGAGGCTCCTCAGGCGCGCACAACTTTAGCACTGCCACTCTCTCCCACATGCCGGGTGCTTCAACCAACCCCAGTTGTGCACGCTGGCCCGCATGGGGGCACGGACCACGCCACAGGGTCAGGCTACGAGGACAGAGCCCCACCCTCCCAGCAATTGTTTCTAGGAGGCTACGGGGGGGGGGCATGATCTGCTAAAATTTGGCGGGGGGCTGAGGACAGGAGATGGGGATTGCGGATTTCATTAAGTCCAGCCCCCCCCACACACACACTCCCCCCCATTATTCAAGCACTGTACATCCCTCCCACCCCCATGAAAAGTTCATAAACTCTTAAAGCTGCACACAGAGAGTGCATGATGCATTTGTTACATTTAGATCCTGCCTTTTTTCCTCTTGCAAGGAACCCAAGGCAGCTCACAATCCTCCTCCTCCACCTTCTCCTCTCCATTTTATCCTCACAACAACCCTGTAGAGTAGGTTAGGCTGAGAGTCAGTGACTGGCCCAAAGTCACCCAGGGAGCTTCAAGGCTGAGTGGTGGGGACTAGAACCCGGGTCTCCCGAGTCCCAGTCCAACATTCTAGCCTCTACACCACACCGGCTCTTGCGGCCAAGAGATTCACACTCCCCCCGGCATTGCGCATGTTGCCACAGGGACACCAAGCCACAGGCTAAGCAAGCCTTCCCCAAGCTGGCGCCCTCCAGATGTGTTGGACCACAACTCCCATCATTCCCAGCCATGGGGCTGGCTGGGAATTGTGGTCCAACACACCTGGAGGGCATCACCATGGGGTAGACTGGGCTAAGATCAGCTGCCCCGTCTTATCCTACACTGAGCGACTCCATCACCGTCCGTCGGAAGACTCACCGAAGTCCACCGAAGCCCGGGAGGAGGGGTCCCCACCATACTTTTCCTCTTCTCGTTTCCAGGCAAGCCCCGCCCCACCTCTTCTTCTCCCCCCCCACTTCCTAGCAGCCCTCCCCCCCCCCTTTTAACAGCAGCTGCGTAAGAGGACCGAAACTCAACAGGGGAGGAACGCGCTGCTCGAAGGGGTTACGAAGAAGAAGCCACAATTTCGGAGGTTGCTTCTCCGGTTGAACGTCCTGCCTGGCGGAAAGGAGGGGCCCGGGGAAGACGCGGGCCCCCCGCCCGGGGGACCTTCCGACGGCCCCCGAGCGCGCCCCCATCCCAATCCCCGGCAGCTTTTCAGGCGGAGGCCTGGACGGGGCGCCCGTTACCTGCGCGTCTCCGGCGTCGGCCTGGAGGTCGCCCACGTAGTACTGCTCGAGCCAGCGGCGCGCGTTGTCCGAGTGCCGGTGCGGCGGCCCGTCGAGCGCGGCGCTCACGTCGGTGCCGGCCCGCTCGAGGAGCAGCTGCTGCCCGCCCGGGTGGAGGCGCACGAAGGCCGACAGGTCGTAGAGGCGGCGGCCGGCGAGCACCAGGCACGAGCCCTCGGCGCACCGCTGGCGCACCTCGGCGCGGCTGAGCGAGCGGGCTCGGGACGGGAGAGCCATGGCGGGGAGCTCGGCGTCGGCGTCGCACAGCTCCGGCTCGGGCTTGTGCTGCCGCCAGTGGCACCTGCTGCTGCGCCCCCTTCTCACCCGCTACATATGCAGGAGGAGCCAGGGCACGCCCCGGCCGGCCTTGGCGGCGCTCGCTCCCCCACCCACAGTCTGAGCCCAGGGGCGGCGGGGATGGGCCACCTAGGGGATGTCCGAGCGGCTAAGCCACGATCCCTTCTCGCGCCGCGCCGGGGTGCGCTCGGGCGGGCAGGCAGGCGTTTCAAGAACGCACGCACGCACGCCTCCATTTTCCAAGTCAAGGCTTGGCCCCGGGACTGGTTTTCAATGCCGCGGGAATCAAGGGTGCCTCTGTGTATGATATGGCTCCCCCTGTGGGAATTGGTCATCCTGTATGTATATAGTGCAAGGCCATGATGTCGCAGCGGGGAGCTAAGGGTCTCTCCCTGGAGAAGGCAGGGGTCGTTTTGCCCTGGTTCCCCCCAGAACCTCAAGTCAGTGTGAGCTCTACAGTGACCCCTCTACAGCCATGTGGAGGGCTGGGCCAGGGCAGTACAAGCAGCTGTGTGGGGCACCAGAATCCCAAGACCTTTAGCCTAACTGGGGAAGCCCAGTGGTCCTCTACCCACCCCAGAAGCAAAAACCGAAATAGTCACGGGTTGCATGGAGAGTATCAGGTGTGTCTTACTCTCCGCCTATCCCTGACTTATGGTCCATTCGCCAGCTCCAGGACCTCACTGCAGCAGGATTTGGGGCTAAGACATGGCGCATACACACATCCTTCGCTTGCCAAGTGGAGCCACCTTTGATCTATTCACTTGTATGGTGCAGGGACCATACAAATTAGGCAGGTGCCAACCCTTCTGGTTTTTCAGCACCTACTGAAAACATACAGTTTCCAACTGTTGTAAGCTGGACACTAACTGTGGTCCTTGATCTCTAGGTTTGGTCCAACCAGACTTCGGCAGCCAAAGAAGACAGAGGCGAGACTTTGGTTCCAAAGCTTTATTGAGTGCACTCAAGGCAATTCTCCACAGGACTGACCAGATAGGAAGAGCCCCGCCCCGCCTGGGCAAGGGTTAGATAAGCAAAATACTTCTTTCTACTATGCTTGCGTGTTACTGGGCATTTAGGCAAGCCTTACTTGTGCCCTGTTTTACTACAACCTGATTGGGGGGCTTCAGTCTGTTGCTAGCCCCTGTATCTGCCTTGGTTGTCGGGGCTTTCTAGTCTCCAGATATCGGCGCCATTTCGAAGTGTTTATGGCGCAGTTAATATTTCTACAACACAACAAGCATTCCCAGGAAGGTAATCCTATCTTCTGTATAAGTAATAATATACAGTATTTAATTAGGGTCTTATACTGTATTTTTGTACATTGCTTAGACATTTCTTTTCATAGAAGTGATTCATAAATATTGTGAATTGAATGAATAAATGAATAGATAAATAATAAAGGGGGCATTGCAATTCAGTCTCAAAGGCTGGCAATCTGGGGCAGCTGCCAGGACCCTATTATTTATTTATTTATAAATAAATAAATAAATAAATATAACTGAAGCTGGTAGAAGGCACTCTGTGCCACTGGGGCCACCTGAGCCTCAAGTGACAGAGATGACTCCAGGAGAACCCCCAAGGTATGAACCTTCTTCCATCGCAGTGTGACCCCATCCAAAACAAGTTGAGCCCCCTCCATCTGGTCAGAAGAGGCACCCACTAGCAGCATCTCAGTCTTGTCTGGATTGAGCCTCAGTTTGTTAGCCCTCATCCAGTCCATTGTCGCAGCCAGGCACCGGTTTAGCACATCCACAGCCTCTCCTGCTGAAGATGAAAAGGAGATAGAGCTTCGTGTCATCAGAGCATACTGATAGCAACACACTCCAAAACTCCAGATGACCCCTTTCAGCAGTTTCATGTTAAATAGCTTGGGGGACAAAACTGACCCCAGGGAACCCCATGCTGGAGAATTAACAGGGATGAGCAATATTCCCCAAGCACCACCTTCCGGAGCCATCCATCCAAGTAGGAGCGGAACCACTGCAATGCAGTACCCTCCACTCCCAACTCAGACAGTCGTCCCAGAAGAATACCATGGTTGATGGTACTGAAAGCCACTGAGAGATCCAGGAGTATCAACAGGGTCATGCTCCCCCTGTCTCTCTCCTGACATAGGTCAAGGCTGTTTTCATGCCAAAACCCAGCCTGACCCTTGACTGAAATGGATCCAGATAATCAGTCTCATCCAAGAGTGTCTGGAGCTGGTTGGCCACCAGCTCAAGGACCTTGTCTAGGAAAGGAACATTCGCCACCGGCCTAAAGTTGTTAAGATCTTCTGGGTGCAGAGAGGGTTTCTTCAGGACTGGGGTCGTTGCCTCCTCTTTCAGGTGGCTTGGGAGTGGGACCACTCCCTCTCGCAAGCAGGCGTTAATCACCTCCCTCTCTGCCAGCCACGAAGGACAAGGATCCAGTATGGAAGTAGTTGCATGAACCTGCCCAAGTCAATATCCTTGAGCTGTACTAACAAATTCATGCAACAGAATTGGACAAGGTTGTGCTCCGGATACCTCACTTGGTTCACCTGCTGTTATCACTGGAGTCTAAGTCCTGGAGGATGTAAGATATTTCATCCTGGAAGTCCCTAGCAAGTGTATTCCAGCAGGCCTCTGAAGAGTGTCTGGAACAGTGTTCTCCAACCTTGGGTCCCCAGATGTTTTTGGCCTACAACTCCCAGCATGCCCCAGCCAGCATAGCTGGCTGGGGCATGCTGAGAGTTGTAGGCCAAAACATCTGGGGACCCAAGGTTGGAGAACACTGGTCTGGAAGCTTCAACTGGTGCAAAATGTGGCAGCCAGGCTGCTAACCAGTGCACAGTTTATTATGCCTGTCTTGAAAGATATAACCATATATTATGGTGAACCACATTACGCCTGCCTTAAAACATCTTAGCTGTCCTGAACACCTGTCCTGAAAGACCTGCCACTTCCTTTCTGGACTAATTTCAAGGTGTTGTTCCTAATCTTTAAAGCTATTTCAAGCCCTTGGGGACAGCCTGTCTCACTATGCACCTGCTCCACTATTAAGATTTGCAGGAGACGGCCCTGCAGATAGGGTGGTAGCCCCACACAGACGGCACTGCGTGAGTAATGGTAATAGAATAGTAATAGAAGGCTTGACTGCGTAGGTATGTATTTATATGTCACCTTCCTGTCAAATGGCATTTAAGCCAGCTGGACAAAATTCAAGTTCAAATAAAAAAAATCAAACCATATATGCAAGTGGGAATTTATGGCAGGCTGAAGCTCCATGAAGAAGTGGCGACTGATAGCGGTGGAATAATGGCTAGAAGTGATTCCAGCTGGCATAAATCACCCCAGATCAAAGGGGAAGATCGATGAGATTAATCGCAGTCACCCCGAGGGTCAGAAGGAAAGGCTTGGACAGCGGATACACGGAAACCATCTGGGGCAGGGAATAACACCTCGGTCACTGCTGCTAATCAGAGCTTTTCCAAAAGACACTAAGCCTGAAAAAAGTCTGGATTTTGGCGTAAGGTCAATTTAGCACGTGAAAAGGGATACTACTGACACGTATCCCTTTCTTCTCATCCATGTGGGAACAAATGATACCGCCGAGCGGAGCGGCAAAGAAATCACGTCAGACTTTGAAGCTTTTGGAAGGAAACTCAAGAACTTTGGGACCCAGATGCTTTCCTCATCCATCCTTCCAGTACTTAGAAGAGGCGTAGTGGTGAGAGTGTTGGACTGGGACTCGGGAGATCCGGGTTCTAGTCCCCGCTCGGCCATGAAACTCACTGGGTGGCTTTGGGCCAGTCACTGACTCTCAGCCTCACCTACCTCACAGGGTTGTTGTGAGGATGAAATGGAGAGGAGGAGGAGGATTATGTAAGCCGCCTTGGGTTCCTTGCAGGAAAAAAGGCGGGGTATAAATGTAATAAATAAATAAAAAAAAATAAATAGAAAGGGAAAGAAAAATACTCCGGGTGAACGACTGGCTATGAAGGTGGTGCCAACATGAGAGATTTGGATTCTGGGGCCACGGGCTACACCTCCTGGAAGATGGACTGCTGGCAAGGGATGAGCTGCACAGGCCACCTCACAAGGACTGGGAAGAATGTGTTTGGCCACAGCATGAAGAATTTGATCAGGGGGGCTTTAAACTGAATCCAACAGGGGGAGGGGGATGTAAACTTGGGGGTAACAATGGATGAAGGCTTATGCACCATGATGGAGAGAACAGCTCTAATAGCACCCAAAAATAGTATTTTTTTAAATGTAGGGGGAAAGTCGGACTATAAAGCACATGGTCTTCGATGTCTATATACTAATGCCCAGAGTATGGGCAACAAACAGGACGAACTTGAACTCTTAATACAGGAGGGCAGATACGACTTCATAGGTGTAACTGAAACTTGGTTGGATGACTCCCATGGCTGGAATACAGCAATTGAAGGGTACAACTTGTTCAAAAAGAACAGAAGGAACAGAAAGGGAGGTGGAGTCGCACTATATGTTAAAAATACATATCTCTGCACAGAAATACAGGGGGATGAGCTTGGTAGATCCATTGAGAGCATCTGGATTAAAATAAAAGGGGCAAAGAATAAAAGGAACGTAGATTTATAGATTTCATGGATCATAGAGTTGGAAGGAGCCTACAAGGCTATCGATGCAGGAAACTAGAGGAGGGGTCTCCCATCCAAGTAATCACCAGGCCTGACCCTGCTTAGCTGAGCCAGCCTAAGCCACAGGACTGGTTTTTTGGTGGTTGGCATCTACTACCGTACCAACCACCCAATCAAGGAGAAGATGAAACATTTGAAAAGCCAATTGCCAACATTTCAAGGAGGCATGATGTAGTAGTAATGGGGGGCTTCAATTTCCCCGATATCTGTTGGGAGACAAATTCTGCCAAACATGGCCCCTCCAAGAAATTCCTGACTTGTGTTGCTGATAACTTCCTCCTACAGAAAGTGGAGGAAGGAACTAGAGCAGGGGTCCTCAAACTTTTTAAACAGGGAGCCAGTTCATTGTCCCTCAGACTGTTGGGGGGCCGGACCATAGTTTGAAAAAAATATGAACGAATGGATCAAGTAAAAAAAAAAGGACCCGGGTCCTTTTTTTTTACTTGATTAAATGGAAAGTTATTATAAATTAATAATTAACTATAAATTAATTTGCTGTCTAAAATTGAAATACATTAAATTTTAAAAAGGCATAGAAAGGCTTGATTTGCATACTTCACATATCTTATTTATTTTTAGTGCAAACAAAACAGGAAAAACCTACCTCACAGGGTTATTGTGAGGATAAAATGGAGAGGCAGAAGATTATGGAAGCCACCTAGTATTCCTTGCAGGAAAAATGGTGGGATATAAATATGACAAACAAATTAATAAATAGTGCGTACAACTGAAATGATTGTCATTTCAGACACCTCAATGGCACCAGATTGTCTTCTAGAGATGTTTTGTAGCCTGATCCTAAGGATTTTTACTCAGAAGTAAGCCTTACTGATTTTCATGGGAATTATTGTAAGTGGCTTGTGTTTCAGCCAGGCCCAGCAATCCTAAACATGTTTGCTTGGAAGTATAGCCCAATTAAGTTCAATGAGGCTTGCTCCAAGTAAGTTTGCATAGGATTATAGCCCTGCAGCCAGACTTTTATGCAGGTTTACTCAGAAGTATGCTTACTCAGAAGCTCAATGGGGGCAATGCATAGGAATGCAACCATAACCTCATGGCCTTCTGCAGGTTTAATATATTTTTGCATTTATTGAAAGCAATTTTAATAATAAGATGACATCACTCTGGATTACAAACAAATCTTTTACAAACAAATTAAAAGAACACTGTATTTTTCGTGCATACTGTGTCTCCGGGGGAAGGGGAGGGGGGGTGAGCATGCAGCGAGGCACGAGCCGCCTGGAGCCCTGCGGGGCGGGCATCAGCGCCTCAGCCAGCGTCCTTCCAGTGGCAGAGGCGTGGCAGAGGCAGAGGCGGCGGGGAGCAGCCGCCCGGAGCCCTGCAGGGCGGGCATCAGCGCCCCAGCCAGCGTCTCTCCAATAGCGGAGGCGTGGCAGAGCCGCCCGGAGCCCGGGCAGCAGCGCTGCAGCCAGCGTCCTTCCAATGGAGGATCCTCTCCTCTTCCAAACACTTCTTAAAAACTTTGTAAAAACTTTGCTTACCTCTCTAGACTGGCTGGCTGCTGCTGCTGCTGCTGCTGCTGTGCCGGGCCGGATGAAAGGACCCGCCCGGCCGGGTGTGTCCCGCGGGCCGTAGTTTGAAGACCCCTGAACTAGAGGATCGGCTATCCTTGAGCTGATTCTAACCAACAGAGACGAGTTAGTGGATAAAGTGGCAGTTTCGGGAACTCTGGGGGAAAGTGACCATGTTATATTTGAGTTCTTGATTCTAAAGGAAGCAAAAGCTGAGTATAGCCAAACACGTACCCTGGATTTTAGGAAAGCCAATTTTAATAAACTCAGAACAATGATAAGTAAGGTCCCATGGCAAGCGACTCTGATGAGAAAAGGAGCCCAGGATGGGTGGGAGTAAGGTTCTATGGCTTCACAAAAAGCATCGAGATGACCTGAAAACAACAAAAAAGGACACATATAGAAAGTGGAAGGAAGGCCAGGCTACAGGCAGGTAGCACAGAATTGCAGGGATTGTGTCAGGAAGGCTAAAGCTGAGAATGAGCTGGTTAGCGACAGATGCTAAAAGCAACAAAAAAGTTTTCTTCAGATACGTGCATAGTAAAAGACAGAGGGAAGAAATGGTGGTTCAACTACGCGATGACGATGGCAAAATGATAACAGATGACAAAGAAAAGGTAGAAGTGTTAAATTCCTACTTTGTCTCAGTCTTCTTCAGAAAGAGGGTCTATGACCCCCCTGGCAAACCCGAAGTACCTGAAGAGGCAGGATTGCAGCTTGAAATTAATAGGCAAATGGTCAAGGAACATCTAATTACTTTGAATGAGTTCAGATCTCCAGGGCCCGATGAACTGCATCGTAGAGTAATAAAGGAACTGGCAGAAGAGCTTCTAGACCCACTGTGAAGGATTGAGGCCTATACAGGCTTGAGTTAGGTTGAAGCCTGTAGGCCCAGACATCTCCTGATGGGAGGAGGGCATTCGTGAGTTTCCTTTCCCCCCAAATGGAGTTAAAGTCATCTTTCCCCCTTAACAGAGTTAAGTTTTGTTTCCCCAGTTTGAGGTCACAGGTTTGTAGCCTTCTAGTCCTGGTGGGAGAATATATAAAGAGGTGTGGTTATGCTGCAAAAGTGTGGAGGAGAGAGGAGCTGCAGGCACCGACACAGAGAAATTGCAGGCACCAAGAAGCAGAGACAGAGAAGCAGAGACTGAATATCACTGAAAAAGGCAGACAGCCAGGGCTAGGCTGGGAAGGAATCTCTTTTAAGGTTACAGGTGAAAGAGTAGCTAGGTTAGAGAGAACTGCATTATTATTTCTTTTACAGTAATACCTTGGTTGGTTTGAGAGTAACTTGGTTTGAGAGCGTTTTGCAAGACAAGCAAATTTTTAAATATTTATTTCATTTTTTTTTACTTGATATACAAGCGACGTCTTGCAATACAAGTACTGTAGTACGGCTTAAATTAAAAATCTCTGTACACATTTTTTGGGGGGGATTTCGTTTTGATATAAGAGTGTTTTGGATTACAAGCACGTTTCCGGAACGAATTATGCTCTCAATCCAAGGCATGACTGTATTTCTTATACCTGCTTTTTGAAAGTATACAGCTCTATTTGTGTAATTGCCTTAAGTTATTGTGAATCTACTATACCAAAATTTACTAAAGTAAACAGTTATTGTTAACATCAAGTTGTTGGAGTGTCTTTTGCACCACGCCTAAAGCCTAATCCCACGTTACTGGGTAGAGAAGGTAAAAGGCAGAGAATTGGCATCCTGATACAGGAGGGGCTCTTAAAGAGGCAAAATATCTTTAAGGAGCTGATCAAGGTGTCCTCGTATAGGTGGAACCTTGACATATGGTGGCAGAGGTGGGATTCTGATAACAGGGAAATTGAGCACTCCAAAAAGTATTTGGGGTTTCTACCTATAGAGCTGACAAAAGCAGTATATATTTTAATTTTGGGCCTGCGAAGTAGGGAACCAGTGTAGTTCGTAAAATGAGCCAATACCTCTCCATGGACAAAACTGCCCAGATTGAGCAGTGCAAAAAGAACAATTTGCCATGGGAGGAGAAAACAGCAGAAGAACTGAAATGCTGATCTCCCAGGCAGCAATAGAGGGAGCTGCGTCTTCGAACCCCAGTACAGCAGGACCCCAAACAAAAGAATGGGAGTTCAGTGAAAAGGAACTGCGGGTGTTGACAAAGCAGAAGGAAGAAGAGACCAGGTTAGAGTGGGAGCAGATCCGACTGCAACTGGAGCAACTTAAGGCCCAGGAAGAGCAACGCAAACATGAGGAAAAGCTGCACCAGGAGAAACTTCAAGCCCAGCAAGAGCAACTTAAAGCCCAACAGGAGCTACCGTACTTAAAGCCCAAGAAAAGATACAAGAGGAACAACGCAGACACGAGGAAAGGATGATGCAGCTGAGACAGGAGCAGCCTGTCAAGGTCGCCCCCAAGGACTTCACAGCATACACCCCAGGAGAAGACCCTCAGGTGCTCCTGACCACCTTTGAAAGGGCAGCACAGAAGTGGGGACTGCAGGAGGGTGACTGCATGAAGTTTGTGCCTAACTGAATCAAAGGGGAGCTGGCAGAGATTTATAATAGCATGCCAGAGGGGGAGGCTGTTTCCTATGCTCAATTTAAAGAAACTGTTTAAAAGGTTCAGGTTGGGTCCTGAGCACTTTAGGAAAAAGTTCAGAGGGTTAACACCTCAACCTGTTAAATCTATGGTAGAGTTCGGAACAACACTAAAAAACCTGCTACTAAAAACGGGTGGATGAAGCAAAGGCTGATACCAAGGAAAAGGTGCTAGAGATCATGGCTCTGGATCAGTTTTATTTTCGGTTGCCCAGAGAAATAAAACTGAAGGCTAAGGATAAAGATCCTGAAAATGTAAGTCAAGCTGCGGAAATGGCAGACAAACTGATTGAAAACCGGGAAGGGTTAGGCCCCAGGACTGAGTCTGAGAAGAAGGGGGGGGGGTAGGGGAAACCCCAGGCAAAAGAGTTCAAAAAACCTCCTTTTGATCCTTCTCACCCCAGAGACCGTGCCTGTTATTCGTGTGGTCAGACAGGCCACATCAAGAATAGCTGCCCCAAGTTACAAGCAATAACACCAGCTAGCCTAGGTAGTCCTAAACCCGAACAAACCAAGCCACAAGGTGTAGCAAGCATAAAAAAACCTTATAATTGTGGATTTGTGATCACCAACAGGAAAGAGGTTAATAATCAGTTTAAAGAACCTGTCTATGTAAAGGATAAGACCATTATGGCAATGTTGGATTCTGGAGCTGATGTTTCTCTGATCCGAGCAGATTTGGTGAGACCTGAAGATTTGGTACCAGGAATGTCTATTGAGATCCAGGGAGTGAATGGTCCCTCCTTTGAAGTCCCAGTAGCAAGGTTATCCATAGAATGGAGGGGATGGAGGGGTCTGTATGAAGTTGGGGTGATGGAACCTCCAACCCAATTTGCCCCTATCATTGCGGGAAAAGATATCATGGGTCCAGAGGCTCAAATATGTGTGGTAACTTGCAAGCAAAGGGAAAGGGAGGAAGCTTCAAGGCAGGACCAGGCAAAAGCTACTCTGGTAAAAGAAAAGGTATCAGACATGCAACCCACAGTGATTCCTGAAGGTCCAAAACCAACCCCAGACCCTCCCCAAACCGAAACAGCAGAACAAGCCTCTGTGCAACCTGTAGACCGGAACGCCAATGCAGCGACTGGGGCAGGTGGCTCTGTAGAGGGGAAGGTGCTGGAGACCCCCTTTCCTGATTTAGGAGGAGTAGAGGAGTTCAAGCAGGAAGTCCTCGGTGATCCTAGTTTGGAGCCTCTGAAAAGAATTGCTCTCCCTCAAGAGGTGCCCTTCTCTGAGGAAAGGGAGCAGATTATTTGGCAGAAGGGATCGCTGACTGTATAGACTCTGGTTACCAAAAACCCAAGAGCTAACCTGGGAACCACTAAAGCAACTGGTGGTACCTAACCAATTCTGGCTAAAGTTGCTAGAACTAGCCCATGATGTGCCATGTGCAGGGCACTTGGGGGAAAAACAAGACTAAACAAAGGCTCGTGGCAAATTTCTTTTGGCTTGGAATGGCTAAACAAGTAGCGGAGTACTGCAGGTCTTGTGAAACCTGTCCGCGTGTGGGGAGGGCAGGGCACCACAGCAAAGCCCCTTTGCCATAGGAGAAGCTTTCTTCAGGGTGGGCATGGATATTGTAGGGCCCTTCACTAAACCCACCCGCAAGGGAAAAAAGTACATCCTCACAGTGGTGGATTTTGCCACAAGGTATCCGGAAGCTGTAGCACTAGCCTCTATAGATGCTCCGTCTGTAGCTGAGGCTTAGTTAAATATATTTTTCAGAACTGGATTTCCCTCTGAAATCTTAACAGATTGTGGATCAAATTTCCTCTCAGAGTTAATGGAGTGTCTGTGGAAGTGTTGTGGGGTGAAACATTTGAAAACCACTGCTTATCACCCCCAGTGCAATGGAATGGTGGAAAGATTTAACGCCACCCTTGAAGGAATGATTAGGGCTTATGTAAACACCCCACCCCCTAATGACTGGGATGACAAATTGCAACACCTACTCTTTGCCTACAGGGAAGTTCCACGGGAATCCGCGGGATTCTCACCCTTTGTGCTGTTGTATGGCAAGAGAGTGAGAGGCCCTCTTAATCTCCTAAAGGAAAACTGGGAAGGTAAACTTGAAGAAAACAAAACATCTGTGGTGGATTATGTGCTAAAACTTAGACAAACCCTAGATACACTCTGTAAACTAGTTCAAGCCAATGTAACTAAAGCCCAAGAGGTGCAAAAGTTCTGATATGATCAAAATGCAACGCTCTAGAGTATTTGAGGTAGGGGATCAGGTAATGATATTTCTGTCATCCTGGGAGGAGGTGGGATCAGGTAATGATATTTCTTCCCCTGTGCAAAGACAAGTTCAAGGCTGCTTGGGGAGGCCCCTACGTAATCAGATTCAGAGATAAAATGGATGATTTAATGTATGTAGTGGTTAAAGAAAAATCTGGAAAAAGACCAAAGGTAGTACAGTCATGCCTTGGATTGAGAGCATACAGTAATACCTTGGATTACAAGTAACTTGGTTTGAGTGCGTTTTGCAAGACAAGCAAAATTTTTAATATTTATTTAATTTTTTTTTACTTGATATACAAGCGTCGTCTTGCAATACAAGTACTGTAGTACGGCTTAAATTAAAAATCTCTATACAATTTTTTTTGGGGGGATTTCGTTTTGATATAAGAGTGTTTTGGATTACAAGCACCTTTCCGGAACGAATTATGCTCTTAATCCAAGGCATGACTGTAATTCATTCCAGAAACATGCTTGTAATCCAAAACACTCTTATATCAAAATGAAATTCCCCCCCAAAAAATTTGTACAGATTTTTAATTTAAGCCATACTACAGTACTTGTATTGCAAGACGTCACTTGTATATCAAGTCAATTTTTTTAAAATAAATATTTAAAAATTTGCTTGTCTTGCAAAACGCTCTCAAACCAAGTTACTTGCAATCCAAGGTATTACTGTACATGTCAATATGATGAAGCTACACTATAACAGGGTTGGAAATGGTCATATCACACCTTTATGGGACAAGGTTGAAGCTATCAAAACATGGGAAGTACCTACAACCAAGAAACAGGTCAGGTCATTCCTAGGATTTGCTGGGTATTACAGGAGATTTGTTCCCCATTTTGGTGAAATTGCTGGACCTTTGACTGATTTAACAAAGAAATGTAAACCTGACAAAATTTTGTGGACTGATGAATGTCAAAGAGCTTTTGATAGACTAAAGGACATTTTAAGCTCAAGGCCTGTGTTATAAAGCACCTGATTTGGGGGGGGGGGGGACTTTATTGTCGCTACGGATGCCTCTGAGACTGGCATAGGAGTAGTGTTGTTACAAGACTATGACTCTGTTAAACATCCAGTAGCCTACTTGAGTAGGAAGCTTTTACCAAGGGAGAGAAACCTGTCTACTATCCAGAAGGAATGTCTGGCAGTTACTGGGAAGAGAAGGTAAAAGGCAGAGAAGTGGCATCCTGATACAAGAGGGGCTCTTAAAGAGGCAAAATATATTTAAGGAGCTGATTAAGGTGTCCTGGTACAGGTGGAACCTTGACACCCACAGTCTATTATCTTTGAGAAATCATGGAGGACTGGTGAAGTGCCAGACGACTGGAGGAGGGCAAATGTTGTTCCCATCTTCAAAAAGGGCAAGAAGGAGGAACCTGGGAACTATAGGCCAGTCAGTCTGACATCAGTCCCTGGGGACATTTTGGAGCAGCTTATAAAGCAGTCAGTCTGCACGCACCTTGAAAACAATGCCGTGATTACTAGTAGCCAACATGGGTTTGTCAATAACAAATCATGCCAGTCAAATATGATCTCATTCTTTGATTGGGTAACCTCCCTTGTGGGCTGTGGAAATGCCCTTTAAGGAACTTAAACATAGTTTCATAAGGCTTCTTACACCACACCTGTGTTTGCCAGTCACACAGTTAAAGAGGGATCCGGGCCTTCTCAGCTCTCATAGGAGGTCTGCTGGTTCCCACCAGGGGAAGTTTCTGTGTGCCTTTAGCAGCACTTTGATTTTTCTGGATGTGAGTGAGTATGCAACCCTTTACAGGGTGATGAGTCTGCTTCAATCTGTTAGAAAATGTAAAAAGATTCATATTAAATTATTTTCAGGACTGTAATAGTGCCCGGCCTACATCAGAACTACACAATTGTAGTGGAGACGAAGGCCTTGCTTGGTCTTAGTTCACGATTGCTCTGCCTAGTGGGGGGGGGGTCACTTCCCCCTGCCTCCTCCCAGGGAGACCAAGGGGAATAATACCTCCTCCCCCCCCCGCCGCCACTGCCAGGCAGTGCAATCGCATTGCGCTGTCTGGTGGGGAAGGGGGTCGCTTTCCCCCACCTCCTCCCAGGATGACAGAGGGGGAAAGCAGCACTGGCCTTCGCTTCCTCGAGAGGGGGTGTGTTCTCCTGGGCCTACTGCCGTGCCTTGTCCCCCTCTCGCCTTGCTGGGCAGGGCCACCGCTCAGCTGAGCAGCAGCCGTGCCCAGCAAGGGGAGCCTCTGAAAGCTGCCGGAAAGTGCTGGTTGGGCACTTGGGGGCAGCTCAGCTGTCATCCCCGCACCACTCCTCTCAGTGTTCCTGTGGTGTCCCCTGGGACAGGGTTCTCCAAGCTTGGGTCCCCAGATGCTTTTGGCCTACAACTCCCAGCATGCCCCAGCCAGCGTAGCGAATCCTTTACAGGACCGTCTTCCATCTGGCAACCTGTGTCCTCACTGTGGGAAGCTGTGTGGATCTAGAATTGGCCTCCACAGTCAACTTACGGACCCATCGCTAGAGTCTACACAATTTTTCTTTAGAATTTCCTCCTTTTAAAATTTTCTTTTTGTAAATTTTTATCCTGGAAGACAATCTTACTTGGTCACGAGTGATCGCCTGATGATGATGATGATGATGATGATGATGATGATGTGTGTGTGTGTGCATGTGCGTGTGCGCGCACGCGTGCACACGCACGCGCATGTGTGCACTCACACACGCCATCATCCCTCCCTGTGAATTAGGTTAAGCTGAGATGTCATGCTTGGTTTAACATCATTCAGTGAGTTATGATGGGTGGAGCAGGGATTTGAATCCAGCTTCCTTTGATTTGTCCAACATTCCAAGTATAGCAGCTCTCACCATGTGCAATAAATTTCATTTCATTAAGGCACGAGAAGATGGAAGATCTCTGAGCATACTCCGGCTCTCCTTGGGGGGGAAATCTCTGTGCAGTTCAGCCTTTATTTATTTATTATATTTATTAATCGCCCATCTGGCTGGCCACCCGGCCACCCTGGGCGATGTACAATTAAAACAATACAATAAAACGATACAATAAAATATGATAATTAAAACAGTATAAAAAATTCTTTTAAAATCCTAACCCACCCATATTCCCGCCAAACTGTAATAAACTGTCATAACTTCCAAATCTGCAATGAGCAACGCACTTTCTGGCTAAGAGAATTCACAAGGCCTCTAGCCATGTAATCCAGCAGGAATAGCCACCACCACACTCCTCCAGTGAAGGATGGAAGGCAGGAGACAAGGTGTACTTTGTTCCTTAGGGCCTTTGGAGATGCCCGCTGTGCCAGCATGTGTACAGTGTCATCATAAACCCCACAAGGAAATGTATTTATCATTGAGTTGAAGCTGACCGCCATCTCAATCACTCAGGCTTGGGTGGCACCAACGCAGCAGATCCCGCTGGAGCCCAAGGTGCATCCAGGCCCCTAGCTTCTGCCCCCACTCTCCTGGGAGAGACAGAAGGTCAGAAGGCTCACCAGATGGCACCAGGGACTCCCCCCGAGGGAAGCGCCCCGGGTCCAGCCCACACCCAGAATGCGACCCAAAGAGAAAGAGGAGGCAGGGGGGACAGGGCACGCTCACTGTCCCCTGCCTTCTCCTATGACCCCTGGACCTGCAGGTCCCCCTCCCCCAGACCCTCACCTCAAACTCTTCGGACGCCAAGGAGGGGGAGCCCCACGAAGAGAGCAGCAGCAGAGACAAGCAAGCCCAGGGCCGCCTCTTCCCACCTGAGGCCTTCTCAAAGCTGATCACCAATGCCCTCAACGCCATGGACCAGCCAATCCCAGGCCATGCCACCGCTACTACGGCAGGTAGACGACCCGGTGGCAGCCCTCACCTCTAAATCGCTCCTACCGGCAGCGTGTGATGAGTTCCCATCAGACCAACATGACAGGAGGGCTGATGCCGCCCTCCACAAATGCTGTGAAGCCTCACCCGCCTCCCTCCGAGCAGCAACCACGTCCACCATAGTGGCACGGGCAATGTACGTGAAGGCCAATGACTTCCTCCAGGACAGATCCTCGAGGAAGGACCCCCCCCAGGAATTTGCACACGAAGTGGCCGCAGCGGTGGCCTTCCTGGCAGATGCCTCCCTAGATGCCTTCTAACTTGGAGCCAGAGCCTCAGCGTCCAGCGCCTTTGCACAACTGGGACATGGACAGCAAGGCCAAGTCCAGCCTGACAGGCATCCCCTTCGCAGGAAAACACCTATTCAGCGAGCTCCTGGACCAGGTCCTGGTCGAAACCAAAGACAAGAAGAAAGCTCTACCAAATATGCAGAAGAAGGGGGGCAAAACGTTTTCCAACAAAGTCCAAGTCCTTTCGCCCCTTCAGGCATCTCCTCCTCCTCGAACTACACATCCAGGTAGCCCAAGCAGAGATGGCAGCAGGACCCCAGGCCCAAACTGGGGCCTCGCAGAAGAAGCCAACCCCACCAGGGAAACAAGCCCAGCTCAGCGGGACGGTCCACCTCCCCCAGTGGGGGAGGGGGGGAGGCTGTGCAACTTCTCAGGTGCCTAGAGGAGCTCTTCTCCAGCCACTGGGTCCTAGAGACCGTTCAGGAGGGCTACTCCCTGGAGTTCAGAAAGAGGCCCAGGGGCAGATTCTTCAGGACGCACCGCCTCAGAGATCCCTCAAAGCACCTGAGGACTGTGACGGCCATACAACACCTGCTATAGATATGAGCCATCGAGAAGATCCCAGGGAACGAAAGGGGGCAGGGCGTCTACTCGGTCTCCTTCACGGTCCTGAAGAAATGTGGAGAGGCCTGGCCCATTCTTCCCCTGAAAGGGTGAGCCACTGCCTCAGGAAGCAGAAGTTCAGAATGGAGACCCTCGGATCCATAAAAGAGTGCTTCAGGAAGGGAGACGTCCTATCCTCAGTGGACCTGATGGAAGCCTATCTCCACACCCTCATCCACCCTGCACGCTGCAAGTCCCTGCGCTTCGGCTATGGAAGAAGTGGTGCCAGTTCAGGGCCCTCCCCTTTGACCTGGCCACAGCTCCCTGGGCCTTCACAGAGTTCTTGTTAGCCCCAGTGGCACACCTTTGGGTGAGTGGGGTCCAAATCCACCCCTACCTTGACGACATCCTGATCCGCTCCCCCTCTCAGGAGCAGAAACTCCACAACACCGACGTCACCTCGACGACCTTATGCAACCTGGGTTTCCTCATCAATGAGAAGAAGAGCTCCCTCTCACCATTCCGCTCTGCTCCTCCACCTGGGGGTAACTCGGGACACGCTCAAGCACACGATGACCCTGTCGTCGGGCTGGCAAGTCTCAGTGAGTTGGCCAGCTGCTCAGCTCCACTCCAAGGGGAAGGTCCCATCCCCCCCCCCCCCCGAGAGCTGGCAAAATGGATGGACATGTTGGTCTCATGGCAGGATTCTGTGCAGTGGGCCAGACTCCACTCAAGAACACTGAAAACATACCTTCTGGATTTCCAAACCGAAATTACAAGCAACCTCAAGCCAGAAGTGGACCTACCGATGGCAGTCTCCCACTCCTGGCAGCTAGCTGACCTCCTGCACTTGTGGAAACAGAAATTCACCGGTGAGTAAGGAATTTCCATGTCTCCAGCACACACACACACACACACACACACACACACACAAGCACTTCACGCAGGGGGTTGGACTTGATGGCCTGTAGGCCCCTTCTAACTCTATGATCTATGCATCTGATGAAGTAGACAGTGCCAATTAAAGCTTACGAATACATTTGTTAGCCTAAGATGCCATAAGACTTTGCTGTTTATGCCGCAACAGCCTAACACGCCTGTCCCTCTGGAAATCTAGAAAGGCACACAACACAAAAGGGAAAAAGGACGGGGTGGGAAGAGGAGGAAAGTGAGTGGTCTTTCAGTAGAGCCCGGCTGGAGGAATGGCCCTGCTTCTCCTCTTCTTTTGCTTCAGCCTGCTGGAATGGCTGCTGCTGGATTATCAGGGGGAGGGCGATTCTTCTCACCAGAGTACAATTCAAGGAGTGTGTGTCATCTTGTGTTGAAGGGTGGGGAGCTTGTCTACAGAAATGATGTTTCGTTAGCTAGTGCTGTAGGGCTCCCTGCTTATTAAATCAACTGGCAACATTAATTAAAAAGATAATAGATGACTCTCAGTTATTGTGTAATATCCCAACCGTTGAGCAAAGAACAAGCTGACGAACCTCGGTGAAGCAAGTAGGCGGGGTGGTGGTGTTGTTCCTCTGTGGTAGGATTGTCCGCAGGTATTTCACCAGTGTGGCGTAGTGGTGAGAGTGTTGGACTGGGACTCGGGAGATCTGGGTTCTAGTCCCCGCTCGGCCATGAAACTCACTGGGTGACTTTGGGCCAGTCACTGACTCTCAGCCTAACCTACCTCACAGGGTTGTTGTGAGGATAAAATGGAGAGGAGGAGAATTATGTAAGCCGCCTTGAGTTCCTTGCAGGAAAAAAGGTGGGGTATAAATGTAATAAATAAATAAATAAATAATCTTAAAAACGGAGGTCAGCTGGGCATTAGGGAAACTAGCTGGGCCCGTTTAAAACCAGCCAGGTGATCTGCCTCAGGTTGTGTGAGGATGAACAAGGCAAGCACTCTGGTCTAGACTTCCTCTTGATTTAAAAATATATTGTAGTTGTAGTATTTTTACATAATTAAAGAATAAAACAATACAATGTAAATGCAAACATAATAACGCAAAAGCCATAACCTCATAAAAGTAGCATGTGACAATCAGCAGGATTAAAACTGCATCTAAAATGCTGCCCCTACCACTGCTGGGTGGTAAACAAAAGAGTTTGACCAAATTAAAAGAAAAAGTGGTGAATGCCCCATAGAGTCTCAGTCTCAGTCTCAGTCTCAGGGGCCAGTTCCAGCCTACCTGGGGCCCCAATCCAACCCTCCAGGGATCCCCAGATGGCCATGGCCCCCTCCCCCTTTCTCCCAACCAGGGATCATTTGGCGGCTTCCCAGCTTTTGTGCAGTTTCCCCCCACTCTAAAAGGTTAAAATGCCCCTCCTGAGGCTTTAGTGACCAGCAGTAGGAGCTTTAAGCTACAATATGCTGGTATTTTGGGCCCTCCCCTTTTACCTCTGGCCCCGCCCACCACTGGAATGTCCCCCCCCCCCGAGAATCCCCCGGAGATCCGGGTTCTAGTCCCCGCTCGGCCATGAAACTCACTGGGTGACTTTGGGCCAGTCACTGACTCTCAGCCTCACCTACCTCACAGGGTTGTTGTGAGGATAAAATGGAGAGGAGGAGGATTATGTAAGCCGCCTTGGGTTCCTTGCAGGAAAAAAGGCGGGGTATAAATATAATAAATAAATAAATACCAGTAAATAAAATAAGCCAGTGTTCTCCAACCTTGGGTCCCCAGATGTTTTTGGCCTACAACTCCCAGCATGCCCCAGCCAGCTATGCTGGCTGGGGCATGCTGGGAGTTGTAGGCCAAAAACATCTGGGGACCCAAGGTTGGAGAACACTGCCCTAAGCACAGCCCAATAATGGTGGCCCCTCGGCCCTTCTATTGCTTAGCTGGCAAGACATGAAGACTCAGGAAGTGCTGAAGGTGAAATAAGACATTAAAAACTCAGTTTTCTTCAAGGCCAACCGCCGTGCCAGAACACACAACCATATTAAATATAAACTGTTTTTTTATTATATTTATTTAACACTAAATAGCAGCAAGTAATATTTATTTATTTTATTTATTTATTTATTATATTTATACCCGCCTTTTTTCCTGCAAGGAACCCAAGGCGGCTTACACAATCCTCCTCCTCCTCTCCATTTTATCCTCACAACAACCCTGTGAGGTAGGTGAGGCTGAGAGTCAGTGACTGGCCCAAAGTCACCCAGTGAGTTTCATGGCTGAGTGGGGACTAGAACCCGGATCTCCCGAGTCCCAGTCCAACACTCTAACCACTACGCGCCAATTACTTACTAGGGCAATAGAAAAAAATACAAATTTTCATTAGTTTTATGCATTTTTTAAACTAAAACTGTTATAAGGGGGAAAAATGCAAAAGCAAAAATTTGTGGCAATCTGGTACTCTGTGGTGCCCCCTTCCCTTGGTGCCCTGAGCACGTGCTTATATTGCTTAATGGTTAATCCACGGTGGTAGCCTTATTGTGGCATATAGTTGTGGCTAGAGTGGCACCCTACCTGGTAGGCTTCCAGAGGCAGGCAAAGAGCTTCCCGTTTCAGAAGGCATTTGGGACTAGCCTGTGATGCGATGGGATGCTGTTTTTACTGTTATGTATATTGTACTGTTTTCAACGTGTGTGTGTGTGTATGTATTATTTAATTAATTATATTTTTGAATTGGCCAGTCATCCGGCCACTCTGAACGATGTACAGTGTGGCGTAGTGGTTAGAGTGTTGGACTGGGACTCAGGAGATCCGGGTTCTAGTCCCCGCTCGGCCATGAAACTCACTGGGTGACTTTGGGCCAGTCACGGACTCTCAGCCTCACCTACCTCACAGGGTTGTTGTGAGGATAAAATGGAGAGGAGGAGGAAGAGGATTATGTAAGCCGCCTTGGGTTCCTTGCAGGAAAAAGGCGGGGTATAAATATAATAAATAAATAAATAAATAAAATAAAATAAAACACAGGAATAAAACAGTGTAAAACACAATTAAAAACAGTACAAAACTTTAAAATCCTAACCCACCCCATATTCCCGCCTGAAAAGCCACGTTTTTAATGCACGGTGGAAGCTAATCAAGGAATATATATATATATATATATATATATTGTATTTTTCTCTTTTTGTTTTAATTGTATGAGTTTGAGCAGCCTTGGGTCCCAGTGTGGGGAGAAAGGCAGCATACAAATAACCTCCTCCTCCTCCTCCTCCTCCTCCTCCTCCTCCTCCTTCTTCGTCTTCTTCTTCTGACTAGAACCTACTTCACTGGATGCATGAAGAGCTCTCTTCTTCTGGCAGATTTAAAAACATAACGGACATATGTAAATGGATGCAGGGGCGCGGCAGTAGTTGTAAACAGTGAGGCCGAAACTAGGCCGTGGAAGGGAATGCAAGAGCCTGTGAGAGCCCGCACGTCGTGCCATTTTAGCTGATCCTCCCAATACAGGTGCTACTCTGCTACCCCACGGTGGCTTTGGGGATTTGTTTCTAACGGACCCGTACAGGTCTTTCAAATGACGAACGCGGGCTACCCCTCTTCATGAGCGTGGCGGCGGCGGCGGCGGCGGCAGCGGCAGGGGCGGCAGCTCAGCGCGACAGGGCACGTGCTTGGCCTGCAGAAGGTCCCGGGTTCAATCCAGCCCAGGATCCTCAGTCCACTGCCTGGCAGGTAGGGCTGGGAACAGGACCGGTGCAAGGCAGTTTGGTGCCCTAGGCAAGATCAGATATTTAGTGCCCCCCCTTCCCACTTGAGAGTGCTGTATTTTTCCCCCAAGGCGTTTCTGGCACCCCCTTTAGCCCTGCGCCCTAGGCAGCTGCCTAGTTGGCCTAATGGTAGCACCGGCCCTGGCTGGGAAAGACTCCTTCAGAGACCCTGGAGAGCCACGGCTGCCGGTCAGTACTGAGGAGGATCCCGGGCTAGATGGACCCAGGGTCTGACTCGGTACATGGCAGCTTCCCGATTCCTGTTCCTCTGGTGGCCCAGGTGGTGCAGCCGTGTTTCCTTCAGGACAGGACAGGACAGGGTGCCAAGCTTGGCCTTGAGCTACTTTCAGCTAGGACATGGGTGCATGTGTCCATAGCCAGCTCCGGGCCAGCATCGAGCAGGGGAGGCAGGCGACTGCCTCCTTATCCTTATCCTTATCCATCGCACCTTTTTGTTAAGAGTTCTATGGGGGCTCTCCATAGCGCTGTACTCCATCCCCCACAATGGGCTCGCCACCATGGACAGCTCCGATAAAGCAATGGATAAGGAGCCCCACTGCCACCGCAGTCGCCAGTCTCCACTGACTGGGCACTTCCTGAGGGCCCACGCCCCGGGCAGGGTCCCACGGATAAGAGCCCCCCCCCCGGACTGCCTACTCACCATTGCGGCCTGCTTGCTTGTTCACCGGCCTCTTGCTCTGGCCCAGGCATCCGTGGCGGTGGTGCTGAGGAGGAGGAGGAGGAAGGAGGAGGAAGGAGGAGCAGAGGCCGCGGCCTGCTCGCTCGCTGGCTCCCTCTGCCTGACCAGCATGGCGGCTGGTGACTCCTGTTTCCGTGGGGCTCCCATCTGACTCTCAGCCTAACCTCCCTCACAGGGTTGTTGTGAGGATAAAATGGAGAGAAGGAGGAGGATTATGTAAGCCGCCTTGGGTTCCTTGCAGGAAAAAAAGGCGGGGTATAAATATAATAAATAAATAAATAAATAATAAATATTTGGATAGTTTATAGGAGCTATCCATGGCGCTGAACGCCGCCACCCCCCCACCCCCCAAATAGGTTCACCACCATGGATAACTCCTATAAAGCTCCAAATAAAACCTGCCATGGAATAGGAGCCCCACGGAAACAGGAGTCACCACCAGCCTCGCTTGCTGTCAAGCAAGCAAGCAGCGCCGAGGGTGAGAAGGCGGCAGCAGCTGCCAAGGAAGACTCGCTGCGGGAGGGAGCCGCTGAGGGTGCCATGCCCAGCAGGGCCCTGCAGCACCTGGGTCTGGCACTGCTGCTCCATCTGATTGCATTCAGAATCCTCCACACAGATTTCATAGATCAAAAGAGTTGTGTGTCCCTTTTTACAGAGGGCTGCCCTCTATTATGAAGGTGTCCTGTATTTGAAGAGCTGTCCCATCTAAGTTCAGTTTATAGATGCAGGTCCTCAAGAACACCTGCGCAGCAGACTGAGCAAGGCACACCAAGTCACGTGGTCACACGCTCTCCTGGAATTTTTTATCCTGGAAGACAATCTTACTCGGTCACGAGTGATCGCCTGATGATGATGATGATGGTGAGATGGACTGCATTTCTATTTAAATTATAATATGTATTTCTAAATTTTATGCAAATCGGTGTCATCTTTTTTTGAAGATGCGTTCCCCGTTTTTGTGTCTTTTTGGCAATTCTTAAGTGGCCGCCCTACCCCCCCCCCCATAAATTATTAGAAAAGGGGCTGAAAAGAAAAGTGCCGGTATCATAATCCCCCTGACAGAAAGCTCTGGGCTGGGCACAGTTGGGATACTGCATACAGTTCTTGGTCACCGTGGCCTCGAAATGGTTATCATGGAGATGGAGAAGGCACAGGGGGACGAAATCAAGATTGGCAAGGCAGAGAGAGGCTAAAACAATTGGGGGTGCAATGCAATCCTATATCATGTTTAGACAGAAAAAAGTCCTATAATTCCCAGACTTTGTTCTTTTCATCTTTTATTGTTCACTGCTCCAGAATCTGTTTAGATGTGGAGGAGTTTATAAATGTTGTAAGTTACTTAGGGCACAATCCTATGCACGTTTAGACAGGGGGGGGGAAGGCCTACAACTCCCAGCATGCCAGCGTCTCTCCAATAGCGGAGGCGTGGCAGAGCCGCGTCCTTCCAATGCCAGAGGCGTGGCAGAGGCAGAGGCGGCGGGGAGCAGCTGCCCAGAGCCCTGCGGGGCGGGCAGCAGCGCCCCAGCCAGCGTCCTTCCAATGGCAGAGGCGTGGCAGAGGCAGAGGCGGCGGGGAGCAGCCGCCGGAGCCCTGCAGGGCCGGCAGCAGTGCCTCAGCCAGCGTCTCTCCAATAGCGGAGGCGTGGCAGAGCCGCCCGGAGCCCGGGCAGCAGCGCTGCAGCCAGCGTCCTTCCAATGGAGGATCCTCTCCTCTTCCAAACACTTCTTAAAAACTTTGTAAAAACTTTGCTTACCTCTCTAGACTGGCTGGCTGCTGCTGCTCCTGCTGCTGCCGCCGCCACGATCACCACAACTTGGGCCCCTCCTCCTCCTCGAGTTGCTCACGTGGGCTCCTGCTGATCTGATCTCATTCCCCCTCCCCATTCTCCTCCCTCTTCAGAGCGTCAGGCTGAGATGCTAATCCTGTAAGGAAGAAGCAGCAACTTTTGCCCGAGGCAATTCTTTTCTTTTCTCCTCTAGAGTAGGCTAAATCGGCCGCCGGGCCGGGTGTGTCCCGCGGGCCGTAGTTTGAAGACCCCTGCTCTATACGCCTGCTGTGCTGAGCACCCACTTACCTGGGTGCACAGCACACCCCATTCAGCTCAACAGAAGTTATGAGTAGACATGTTATAGCATTGCGTTGTAAATCCGATCATCTTCAAGGTGCCACAAAACTGTTCTCAGCTCTCACAAAAGCTATAGGGAGCCCTTCTCACTTACCATCCCATCCATTTCATAAGTTCTTGACAAAAAAAAAAAAAAATCCCTTCTGCCAATTTTAGTGTCATGTCATTTTAGGTTTTAGTCCATTGGTATTGTTTCGTTTTGAAGTGTGGGTTTTGCAGAAAGTCTGGTTTTCTTATGCATTTGTATATGTTTGTCTTGGGCTTTTGCCCTGTGTTGTTCCATTTTGAGAAATAAAAATATAGTTCAGAAAGCAGCCGTAGGCTAGCCTCATCTTGTTTTTATGAGGCTGAGTCTCTGCGCCTGGATGCTGTTCACCTGATGCCCCCTCGGCCACATTTCCATCCAACATCTTGCTGATGGAGCAAATCTGCCACCGCGGCATTTGTCTGTGCAATGCACGGGCACGGCAATTACAGGCACAATGAAGCCAGTCGCTTCCTGGGTCTCTTCTTCCTTGGTCACAAGTCCCTCTGTTGACACTTTCTGTCTGCAGCTGTATTTGTTGCCAGTCCATGTGGAAAGAAATCCTCCCTCGGAGTGTCCAGCCGAACACAAGGACTCTTAGAGAGAGCTCTCCTGCGGCCAGAAGGCTTCCAGGGTGGGCCCTTATGAACCAGATTGCAGTAGGGTGGCCAGTTACACATTGTGAAAAAAGAGGACACGCATTGCCAAGAAAAAAAAAGGACACGGGGCTGCGCCAAAAATGCATGTGCTAATTTATATGTACAGATGCAACTTTAGAAATAATTACTGTAATTTAAATAGAGATACACCACCAGGTGACCTGTGTGTCTACTCAGTCTGCTGACCAGGTGCTAACTGCTGGTGAGCAACTTCAAAGCCACCACTCTCCCTTCTTCTGGTTTCTTCTGGTTCTTTATCTTTAAAATGGACTTGGGCTAGACAGCCCTTCAGACAGAGGAGACCTTCAAATACAGGACTGTCCTCTGCCACATCGGTCCAAAATAGAGGACTGTCCAGAGTGACAGAGTTGAGAAACTGCAACTCACGTTGCAGAGTGAGAAACATGCCAATGCATTATAACAGCTGATGGGCAGAACTGGATTCATATCACCACGGAACATAAAACATCTGCAAGCTTTAACTGAGAAGCCTGTTTATCAGTTATTGCATTTTGCGATTATTATATTTTATGTCAACAGCACGCTAGGCACGCTACAGAACTCAGAAAAGCCCAACAGATTTACGTATTATCTAAAGAGATTGTAGGCACAGCCCTGCAAAACATAATTGTAACTACAGCTGCAATCCTATGTACACTTACTTGGGAGTAAGCCCCATTGTATTCAGTGTGAGACATATGCTTAGGATGTTTATGTATGTATGTATGTATGTATTTATTTATTTATTTATTGCATTTATACTCCACTCTTCAGCCAGAAAAGGCTCCCAGAGTGGCTTATAAAGATTAATAATAAGACAGTCCCTGCCCTCAGGCTTACAATCTAAAAGACATGACACAAAAGGAAAAGGGATTGGAAGGGAGGAGGAAAAAAGCAAAACTCAGGCACAAGTTCTTAGTTAAAAGGTTCTTAAATATTTCTTTCTTTCTTTTTTCTTTTTCTTTTTTTCCTGGCAGGGAAGGACAAAACAAGCTCCCTGCAGCTGTTCCTTCTTTTGGCCGATGCAGGGGGCCAGGCTGGTCTCCCCCTTGCTGTTTATACAGGCCTGTGGCTTACGCTGGCTCAGCTTGTCTGAGCGTGGAAAGCTAAGCAGGGTCAGGCCTGGTTATTACTTGGATGGGAGACCCCCTCCTCTAGTTTCCTGCACTGAGCAGGGGGTTGGGCTCGATAGCCTTGTAGGCTCCGTCCAACTCTATGATCTATGAAATCTATGATGTTAATCCTGTCCTGGGAGGCATGGGGTGCAGCCTCCCAGTGGCCCTTGGTTCTCTGGCCGATGGATGAGGCCAGAGTTTGCCTCCGCAGGGAACTGTCAGCTGGAGCTGTGTGTTCATTTGCTCATTTTGAAATACCTGTGTCCTTTCCCACTGTCCTGCCTTCCACCAGTCACCATCCATCTAACCACCATCCAACCAGTCACCACCCATCTAATACAACTAACTTAACTTCCATTGATTTCAATGGAAATCTTCTGCAACTGACACTTTGCCGAGCTGTGCCCAGCAGCGTTGCATTCTAAGCTGTATCCTGATCTATGCTTCATTTACCAAGTTTAAATACTTTAGGGCTCAATCCTATGCAAGTTTAGACTGAAAAAAGGGCCTACAACACTCATGCTGGGAGTTGTAGGCCTTTTTCTCTGTCTAAACTTGCATAGAGTATACCTTCATTCAACTCCTGCATACCAGTGGTTTGTGCTTTCATTTCTGGGTGTGTCCACCTCCGTGGCCTGTTGGTAACATGCAGATAGAGCAGTGTTCTCCAACCTTGGGTCCCCCAGTGTTTTTGGCCTACAACTCCCAGCATGCCCCAAACTATTAAGTTTTTCAGCCAAGACCTTCTTCTTCTTCCTGCACTCCTTTGCTCATTTATTTTGTCTTGAATAATCAGCTGCAACAGTCTATATTTTCAATTTCTCATTATATGACCAAAACATTCTAGTTCTCTGCATTTTATAATTTCTTGATCTTTATACATTCCACCTGCACCCTGAAATAATACAACCTAGGAAAAGCGTTACCACTCAATTCTGCTAAAACAGATCCGTATGGTCCCTTGACCGCTGACTTAAGCTTGTCTCGTGAAAATGCAGGGCGGGAGGATGGGGAGGTGACGATCACCTTGGTCGCTTTTCCTGCCCTGCATAGGATGCTCATAAGCCTCCGTGTTCTGGGGCTTATGTGAGCCTTGAGGGCCCAGTGCATAGGATTACACCCTTGGTCTTGGTTTGTGAATTTTTAAATTTCATTTCATACAAACACAAAAACACATATATAACAAACAATATACACAATTAAAAAGGACTTCCAATCTTCTCCACAGCTTAAGCAACCACAGTTATTCTTACAACATTTTCTGTTAACAAAACCTCACATTCAGTTACGGCAAACCAAAAGCAAAACAACATTTTAATCCAATTTAAAATCCCATCATTAAGAATATTAAGAATCCCTCTCTAGTATAGTACATTTACTCCTTGTTTCTTTCTATCTATCCATAAACCACTTCACTTTTAATTTTAAAGATATCTTTTTTTTTTTTTTAAAGAAAAGTTTGAAAGTTAAAAAGTAAGTAACAGCTAACCAAACAACAGAAACACATAAGTCATCATTCTACTAGGATTACACCCTTGGTCTTGCAACCAGCATCTTAAATTCAGAGATCATATCTGCCCAAGGCCAGTGGGAGACAAACATTAAACAAACAAAGTACTACCCAGTTAGTCTGGGATGGCTTTTTATTTATCCTAACTGATTAAAAGTTAAACGATTAAAGGTTGCAGCCCAAAGCATGGATGGTGTATACAGGCCTGTGGCTCACGCTGGCTCAGCTTGTCTGAGTGTGGAAAGCTAAGCAGGGTCAGGCCTGGTTCTTACTTGGATGGGAGACCCCTCCTCTAGTTTCCTGCACTGAGCAGGGGGTTGGACTCGATAGCCTTGTAGGCTCCTTCCGACTCTATGATCTATGGAATCTATGAAATCTAGGATAGATAGGAATGTTTGGCCCATTTTCATAACACTAGAACTCGGAGTCAACCACTGGCATTGACTGGCAGTAGATCAGGAGACCCAGAAGAAAGCTCTTTACTTTGCACAAGACATGAATAACCTGTAGAATTCGTGGCCACAGGATGTGATGTTCATTGGCTTTGATGGCTCTTAAAAAGGAGAAGAGTAATTCATGGGGGGGGGGGAAGAGAGGTCCATCAGTGGCGGCTACTAGTCAGGATGGCTCTATGGCATTTTCATCTTCAGGGGCAGTTGGCTGCTGGACACAAGGGGTGTGGAGGGACCAGGGATGGGGACTCGGACTCGGGGACTCGACTCGTGAGTCCGACTGAGTCCCCCCTCTGACTTGAGTCCCAATAATTTATGTGGGACTCGAGACTCGACTCGGGACTCGAGCCCAAGGACTCCTCTTCCTCCGCCTCCGCCACCGCCCTTGCCTCTGCCACCGCCGCCGCCCTCACCTCCGCCTCCGCCTCCGCCGCCGACCTCGTCGCCATCGCCGTAGCACTCAGCACGCCGCGTCACGCTGCCAGCGCCGTCGCTCTGTTTTTGGCGGGGTTGCTGTGGTTCAAAAACAGTGCCGTCGCTAGCGGCGTGACGCGGCGTGCTGTGTGCTACGGCGATGGCGACGAGGTCGACGGCGGCGGAGGAGGAGGAGGAGGAGGAGGTGAGGGCGGCGGCGGCAGCGGCGGCGGCGGCGGTGAGGTGAGGGCGGCGGAGGTGGAGGTGAGGGCGGCAGCGGCAGCGACCCATGGAGGGAGCAGGAGGGTCTCCGCGGGAGGAAGGGCAGCTCTTCTTCCTCTCGCGGAGACCCTCCTGCTCCCTCCATGGGCCGCCGCTTTGGGAGGGACTCGGGACTCGGGACTCGACTCGAGTCACCATTTTGGACCTCGGACTCTAGACTCGACTCTGGACTCGGGTCCAAAGACTCGGGACTCGACTCGGGACTCGGGACCAAGGACTCTTCAACATCCCTGGGAGGGACACACACACACAAGAGAGGAGGGCTGTCGCCTTCCTGCCTTGATTGTGGGCTTTCTGGAAGAATCTGGCTGAGCACTGTGGGAAACAGCAGCGCCGTCAGGGCAGGACTTTTGGACCAAAGGCCAGGACACTGCTCAGCAGAATGATCAGGAGAGCCCCGAAAAGGGGCAGGGCTGGCTTTGCTTATCGCATTGTGCAGGAAGCCCAAGTATCACGCATGACCATCTAAAGAGCCCCCCCCATACAACCGTGAAGCCCAGAGTCTAAAACTGCCGAAGTGCACTGCGGGCCAGCTTGCACTGCACAGGCCATCTCCGGGATGGCCATTCTGCTGGGGATGGCTTAGCCGGCACCGGCAAGCATCCCGTGTCTCGAAAGATTCTTTCTAATCATCCCTAAATGTACACACATGGATTGATCCCAGTTAAGGCTTTGGAAATGGCTGTCAAGAGCAGTTGGTTTCTCCACCTCACCGAGCGGCTTTGAAAGGGCCGTCTTGTTCGAACGTGCTTTTCGCAGAGTCGCTCATAGAATCATAGAATCATAGAAAAGTAGAGTTGGAAGGGGCCTACCAGGCCATCGAGTCCAACCCCCTGCTCAATGCAGGAATCCAGGTCAAAGCATCCCTGACAGATGGCCGTCCAGCCGCACCTTGAATGCCTCCAGAGTGGGAGAGCCCACCACCTCCCTAGGTAGTTGGTTCCTTTGTCTTATTGCTCTGACAGCCAGGAAATTTTTCCTGATGTTCAGGTGGAATCTGTGTTCCTGTAACCTGAGCCCATTATTCCGTGTTCTGCAATCTGGGATGATCGAGAAGAGATCCTGGCCCTCCTCTGTGTGACAACCCTTCAAGTACTGGAAGAGTGAATGACGGGGTTGTGTTTGGTTGGTTTGCGGTTTGGTGTTCTGCACGCAACTCCTGCTGCTATTGTCATCTATATGCCTTTTATCAAGCTGCTTGTTGGCCACTCTGCAGGACCAACTCTGCGTGGCAGAACGGGAAATAAAGGGTGAAATAAATAACCAGGTCTGCTGTCCTGGTGGTGGTGGTGGTGCTGCTGCTGTCAGCTGTTCTGTGCTCATGGACCCCATGCCACGGCTTGATCTCTGAGCCTAGGATTTTTTTTGGCTCTCAGCAATATCAGTGATACAGGCACAAGTCATATCTCTTATAATCAGAAGCCCCGTTCTTGTCTCACATGTCCTAGTAGGTCCAAATGTGTGCCCCCCACCTCTGCCTCTTTGCAAGAGCACAATGGCTGCCCATCACTAATTGATGCCTTCCCTCGGCCCTCTGGGTAACATGAGCCAGCAGAGGTGGCCGCAGTCACTGCTGAGAGAAACCTGACCAGGGATGAAGTCATTCAAACGGGGGGGGGGGGGGGGAAGGGGCTCGGCCTGCATAGTGCAACAGGTATCCTTCAGTCTGCAGCAGGGCAGGGCCCTGGTGCGCACCTATAAAGCAGGCAAGTGCCGGGACTCTCTCAGACACACCTCTTTGGGATCGGTCCTGCTGCAAGCAAAGAATGGCCACCTTTGTCCCGGTAAGATACTGTCCAGCTGTACCTATTTATTTACTCCATATATAGCTCACCTTTCTCCATGGAATGGAATTTAGGCCAAATATTACTGCAGTGTATCCTCTAAATTCTATATATTGCTGCAGTCTATCCTCTAGAGTCTAAATGTACCTACCTTGTTGCTAGAATACCAGATCAATCAACTTTGATACACACACACACACACACACACACCTAGCATATTTTATATTTAAGGCTAGATGCATATGCTGAGATTTGGCATGTCTAAATGTGAAGCTGTATCTTATGGGCAGTCGGGGGACCTTCCTTTTGAGATTAAGGTCTTTGGAATCCTAAAGGGGCAGCGATCATCAGGATCACGCAGAAGCGGGTTTGCCCAGGCGGCGGGAAGGAGCTCCCCATTCACTTAATGTAAAGCCACTTCCATCGGACAGAAGCTGGAGAGGGCTTGAGAAACACCTTGGTGAGGTTTCTCAGAAAAGGCTGGTGGTACTGCTGCCCTTGGGCCCAAGCCCAAACTTCTGAAATGGCCCCCCTGGCTTCCGTCTTTTGACTGGAACCTATTTCCCCCATGTTGGGGTAGCAACTTCAGCATCTCGACCTGTTTCTTGCCCCTGGGGTGCAGCTTTGAGAGAGGGGGGCAATTTACAATAGGGCAAGGACGTGGGAGGATAGGTTGTTGTTATTGTTGTTGTTTGTTGTTGTTGTTGTTTGTTGTTGTTGTTACCACCATTTCTATACCACCCAATAGCTGAAGCTCTCTGGGCGGTTTACAACAATTATAAAAATTACGTAATAAAATACACAGCTTTCCGTAACTTTTACTTACTAGACAAAGTTAAGTTAATTTAAGGATTTAAAAGGCTATTTTGTTTGAGCTGCAGCATGAGCTTCCCAGAAACTTTTCGAGCCCTTAGCCACAACACCACTTCACTCATCATCGTCTAAGCAACCCCAGGAGCTCCTAATTAGGGCAGGGGTGGGGGCAACTTGTGGCCCTCTAGATCAGTGTTCTCCAACCTTGGGTCCCCAGATGTTTTTGGCCTACAACTCCCAGCATGCCCCAGCCAGCTATGCTGGCTGGGGCATGCTGGGAGTCGTAGGCCAAAAACATCTGGGGACCCAAGGTTGGAGAACACTGCTCTAGATATTTTGGCCTAGAACTCCTATCTGCCTTAGCCAGCGGTGAGGGATCGCGGGAGTTGTAGGCCCAAACATCTGGAGGTCCACAAGTTGCCCACCCCTGCCCTAATCAGGCGATGGGCCTACAGCTCAAGCCAAAGGTCCCCGGTGCAGTTCCCGGCATTCACCTGCCTCGACCTTCTCCCCTGACTCGCAGTACGCCTCCTGCTACGGGAACAAGCAAGCGGTGCAGCTCCTGGGCAGGAACAGCTACTTCTCCCTCTTCGCCAACCCGCCATGCCTGATCAGCCAGCGCCAGCGGCTGGCTTGCCAGGCCCCGGAGATGACCCTGCGGCAGATCAGCCAGTTGATCCGTGTCCTGAGGAAGCTGAACCTGCGGGATGCCAAGGGGAGCCAACTGCCCGGCTCGCAGAGGTGAGTGGCTCAGGCCGCGGCGAGCAAAGCTGTCCCCCCGAGTCCTGAAGAGGGAGGGGGGCACACAGGCGATCTCTGCAGGCTGCAGAGCCAACAGGGCCGGCCCAACCCAAGAGGCAACTGAGGCAAAGACCTCAGGCGGCAGAATTCCAGCGGCTCCAGGTTAATTGTGAAACCCCCTCCAGTGAGCTACCCCGATCCAGCCGCTTGGGAGAACCGGCTCCAAGGCAATTCTGCACACATCCTTCCTCGCGCCCTTCCTAACTGTAACTGCTTCCCCCTCGGTTCCATTCAAGTGAACAGATGGAAAGGCCTCATTCACACAGTGCTAGCAAAGGGGGATGGAATTAGCAAAATCCTGGGGGGATTCTTACCTTGCCCTGCTCTTTAAGGCGGGGAGGTTGTTGGTACGTTCCTTCCTCGTGGTTTTCCTGATTGCAATTCTCTTCCCCATTATACAGGAAAATCACAGCAAAAGGAGCTGTGGAGTGTGTGTTTTTGGGGGGTGTTGATATTTTTCTCCCTTGCATAGAACAAGATGCATGAGGGAGCAGTAAAATTAATTCCCCACCTAGGCCACAACAGCACTTCATCTGGTCCTGAGACTGGGCCATAAATGCAAGGATTGCCCAAAGGAGCTCTCCAGCAATCCAATGCTCTTAGAAGGGAGTAAGCCTCATTTAAGAAAGTGGGACTTATTCCGGAGACAACACTGACGAGTTCACCATGACGACCACGGTGGGTTATCTTGTCATGCAAACCCAGCCTGGTTTCTGCAAGGTAGCTTTTTTTCATGAACAAGCCACCCTGAGAACCGATGGCTTGTGTTTTAGGGTTCTTGATACTCAAGGTGGCTTGTTAGATTCATAGATCACAGAGTTGGAAGGGGGCCTATACAAGGCCATCGAGCCCGACCCCCTGCTCAATGCAGGGAACTAGAGGAGGGGGTCTCCCATCCAAGTAATAACCAGGCCTGACCCGGCTTAGCTTTCCACGCTCAGACAAGCTGAGCCAGCGTGAGCCAGTTGTGTTGCCCGAACCCGGCGGGGTTTGGGTTATCGTGGGTTGCATAGGGGGCGGGGCCTGGTGACTCCCATTTCGGTGGGGCTCCTTTGCCATCACAGGTGTTGCAGGCTTTATTTGGAGCAGTGTTCTCCAACCTTGGGCCCCCAGATGTTTTTGGCCTACAACTCCCAGCATGCCCCAGCCAGCTATGCTGGCTGGGGCATGCTGGGAGTTGTAGGCCAAAAACATCTGGGGCCCCAAGGTTGGAGAACACCGATTTGGAGTTTCATGGGAGCTCTCCGTGGTGCTGAACTCCACCCCCAAAATAGGTTCACCACCACGGAGCCCGTGAAGCTCCAGATAGAACCTGCAAAACCTGTAAAGGCAAAGGAGCCTCTCGTGCCCCCCACCTGTCCCGGCACCCCTCCCCCTCCCCCTCCCCCTCATCCTTCACAAGAAGACCTTGTAAACCCCCCCACCCACCCCCACCACTTAGTAACCCACACTCTCTTCACCCCCCCCCCCGCTGCCACCAACCCGCCCCCAGGGTAACTTATTCAATCTGCTCACTTTGATTTTAAAAAAATGAAACAAGTGTCATTGATTATAATTTCGGGTAGGGAAATAGATGAGGCTATGAGAGATCCTAAACGTTGTAAACCCTCTCTCTTCAGACTGCCCCCCTCTCTCTTCAGACTCTCCCCAGACTCCCACCCCCTACCGAACAGCACTCCCCTTATATACACTCCCAGTCTCCCCGTTCCACTCCCTCGTCCAATCAGCAGACATCTCAACACTCCACGCTCCCTCCTCCCCTCTCATACTTACGGCTAGGGCTCCGCCCGTGGGTAGGGACGTGACAGAGCCCCCCCCCCCACCAAAATAGGAGTCACCAGCCTCCGAACAGGTAGGCCAGAGCAGCAAACCCCGCTGCCACTCCTCGTGAGCTCACTCGTGCCGCTGCCATCCTCCGTCACCCATTCTCAGCACCCTCTCTGCCCCGTGTCCTAAAAATTGCGAATATGGAGATGTGACAGCTACCAACGGAGGGAGGGAGGGAGGCGGCAAGCAGGAAGGGGAGCGGGGAGACGAGAAAGAGGCTGGAGGGAAGGCGCTTTGAGAGTGGGCGCTCTGAAGTGAAGCAGCCTTTGAGAAGGCGAGCTTGCAATGGAGGATGAAATTGACGGGGACATTGACAAGAGAGGGACATGGGTGTGCCCGGCTAAGTACTGTACTGGGCAGTCTGGTGTTGCACTATTGCGCAAGGGCGAAATCCCCCAGGGGAAAATGCTGGACGAACACATTCCTGCATCGTAAGGGCTCTAAAAACTGATTCCACCTGGTGATCTGGTGCAGGGGGAGGGCAGTTTCCCTCAGTAGCCAGCAACCCCGGCACACCAAGTGCAGGAAGGGTGCTGCTGACACAGGGACCGAGGCAACAAGGTGCTCTTCGGCAAAGGCACCACCTGGCATCCGCGCCAGAGCCGGCAGGAGGGCTGAGGGGAAAGGGGGGTGGGAAACAAGCCACGGCCAGCCCGATTGTCTGTCGGGAGTACTACGGCTTGTTCGGCGAACAACCTACCCATGGTGGCTTATATGCAGGGTGTCTTAGTGTGAAGTGCAAACCCGCCCGATGTACACTACATTGTATCAGGTTGCCTGGTAAGTCATTCCCAAGAGATCAGGTGAACAAACAAACATGTTGATGGTGATGGCAGGGAGCGAAGGAAGGCGCTTACTTACACCTGTTTCTCACAAACAGAGGATGAGGTGGTCACCCTGTGTCTGGGCTGTACCACTTTAGGCAGCAGACAGGGGATCACAGCTGGATGGGTCCACCATACTCTAGATGCCACACACGTGGCTAGAACTGTTCTTTCCCCTGGCATCCAGTTTCTGCATTTAGGGAACTTTTTTTTTTTTCTAAGGAGGAGCACTCCGTCACGCACTACCTCACTTACAGTCTGAAGCGGTACAGTCCTGACACAGGTCAACCCCTGTCATCTGCTGTTCTTGAGCTCTAGGCCCAAGTCCTGTGCTGGAAAAGCCAGAATGGACACGGTGTGGGGTTGCAGAGCAGGTGAGTCAAACCTCTTTCAGCCCAAGGGCCAAGTGCAACTTCAGAGATGCTCTGGGGGAGGGAGTGGCATTCTCAGTGGGTGGAGCTGAAGGCAAAAGGGGCCAGGGGCCAAAATACCAGCATAGTGTAGCAGAAACCTCTTCCTGCCAGTCACTAAGCCTCAGGAGAAACATTTCAGCCTTTTAGGATGGGGGGGGGGAACTGCAGAAAGGCCGGGGAACCACCAAAGTATGAGCAGCTGGGAGTCATAGGGGTGTGGCTGGATTTGGCCCCTGGGCCTGAAGTTCAACACCCTTGTAATAAAGGGAAGCTCTGGAGTTCTAGACAGCAAGGGGCGGCTGTGCTTTAAGAGGTGTGGGGTAGAAGGAGGAGGAGGAGGGCTGAAGGCAGGCGGCAGGCAGGAGCAGGAACAGAAGAGATGGAAGAGGACCGAACGGCAAGGCAGTGCCAGCTCCAGGTTTTTCAGGGTCCTTTGGATAAGATGCCCACATTGGGGCCTTCCTCCTTCTCCCTGCTCTCACCCACTCATTCCCCCTCTGAATCATAGAAACGTAGAGTTGGAAGGGGCCTACAAGGCCATCGAGTCCAACCCCCTGCTCAATGCAGGAATCCAGGTCAAAGCATCCCCGATGGCTGTCCAGCCGCACCTTGAATGCCTCCAGAGTGGGAGAGCCCACCACCTCCCTAAGTAGTTGGTTCCATGGTCTTATTGCTCTAACAGTCAGGAAAGTTTTCCTGATGTTCAGGTGGAATCTGGGTTCCCGTAACCTGAGCCCATTATTCCGTGTCCTGCAAATAGGGACGGTCGAGAACGAGACTCTGGGCCCAATTTGCTCAGCTGCCTAGGAGAAAAGGGCCAGTGAGCGGGCAGGCAGAAGCAGTTGCCGATCCTTCTCCTTGCCAGAATCACTCGCATGCGCTCTCCCTCCCGCAAGGCCAGGAGGAGGGCACAAGCCAGCAGCATCAAGAGGAGGAAGGGGGAGGAGGAACAAGACAAGAGCAGGGCCAGGCAGACGTCCCTAAGCAGCACATAGCTTTGCAGTCAATCCAGTTTAAAGTCAGGGGAGATTAGTCGGCCCAGGGACAGAGTTATATGCCTGCTCCCCCCCCCCCCACTCAGGGGAATGGAGTGGGCAGACCCCTGTAGCCTACTAAACAGCCCTTCATTTGGTATAGCAAAACCTTCAAGCAAGTCTAAGCAGTTTATTTTATTTTAATTGATCGGGTGCAATCGTATGCATGTGTAGACAGAAAAAAGTCCTACAACTCCCAGCATTCCCCAGCCAGCATAACTGGCTGGGGAATGCTGGGAGTTGCAGGACTTTTTTTTCCGGTCTAAACACACATAGGATTGCACCCTATGTAAGCCAGTAAAAGTGCAATCCTATGCAAGTTTAGACGGGAGGGGGGAAGGCCTACAACTGCCAGCATGCTGGGAGTGTAGGCCTTTTTTTCTGTCTAAACTTGCATAGGATTGTGCCCTAAGTACCTTACGACATTTATAAACTCCTCCACATCTAAAAAGATTCTGGTGCAGTGAACAATATTATAGATAAAAGGAATAAAGTCTCCTTGGGTTCCTTGCAAGAGGGGGGGGGAAGTGGGATATAAATATAATAAATATTTTTTTAAAAAAAACACAATATTAAAAGTTTTTCTAAAATAATAATAATAATAATAATAATAATAATAATAATAATAATAATAATAATAATAATAATAATAATACCACCACCAGTACAAACCATGGCTGATCCATCAGGGAAGGCTTGTTGAAATAAAAATGTCTTCGGCAGGCACCAGAAATGAAACAACTTTGATGCCTGCCTGACATCCCGAGGCAGGGAGTTCCACAGAGAGGGAGCTTCCCCACTAAAGGCTCTCGTCAGGGTGGATTCCAACCGGGCCGCAGGTCCATGTGAAAGCATGTCAGAAGTGGATATATATTGTGCCCGCCCTGTCTGAATGGAGCCACATCTGTTGGAGGACCTAGGCACAGCCCGAGAGGTGCACCCCTCTAGCCCCTCAAGGGAAGGGTCTGCCAACTCGACTGACCTTAGTGGCAGGCCAGGGAGAAGGGCTTCAGGAGCCAATCTCCGGGCCCACCGGCTACAGGGAAAACCCCCCACTGTTCCCTGGCTTCTGGGACCACTGTTTCCCCACTGCTAGTAGCAGTGCAGAAACAGCAATCTTGGTGGCGATCACTGGGGTGGGTGGGAGAGGCCTTCACCTCCACCCCAGCAATCCCTAGATCTCAGCAAGCCGTGAGGGCACCAAATGCGGCCCTCGGGACCAAAAAGGTTGTGCACCCCCCCGACTTAACCCTGCTGTAGGGCCCTGCCAAGGAGCCTGCTTCATAAAGCCCCTTAAGTTACCACCCCACATGTAGGGAACCAAATCCAGTACTCAAGATTTGATGTACAACCCAAAGAGGACTGTGGATTACGCTGGCTCAGCTTGCCTGAGCGTGGAAAGCTAAGCAGGGTCAGGCCTTGTTATTACTTGGATGGGAGACCCCCTCCTCTAGTTTCCTGCACTGAGCAGCGGGTTGGACTCGATGGCCTTGTAGGCCCCTTCCAACTCTATGATCTATGAAATCTATGACCGCAAACCTCTCTTGCCACCCCTCCCCCCTTCCTATTTACACAGTGAGTTGTGTCATTGACTCCGAGAAAGCAAACCATATCAAGCCACTCTTTTATGGCAGACCTCCTGCTATTTTGACAGGCAAACCCCCAAATGGTCCTATGTTCTCCAGTCAGTAGAGATGTGTTGTTTAGAAAGAGCCACATTGCCTGAATTTCTACCTGTGGTACAACGGTCATGATGGAATAGATACCTTGTCAGTTAAGAAAGAAAGAAAAAGAGGAGAGCCTAGCTCAGTGTTCTCCAACCTTGGGTCCCCCCCAGATGTTTTTGGCCTACAACTCCCAGCATGCGCCAGCCAGCATAGCTGGCTGCGGCATGCTGGGAGTTGTAGGCCAAAAACATCTGGGGACCCAAGGTTGGAGAACACTGGCCTAGCTTCTCCCTGCCCACTGTCCTGCACCCATACAGTTACACCCCATGGGTCATTGAAACACATCCTGCGACACCATGACCTAATCAATCCACTCTATATGAAAAATGGCAAAATCTGGGCTTTTCTTCAGCAAATACCCTAGTAGCATACGGATGGTGCCAAATGCTAATTAGGCAAAGGATCCGGGATGTAAACAGACAAAGCTTCATCCCAGCATGTCTGTTCACCCTTGGCCCTTGGGCTGAGTATGCTTGAGCAAACGTGCTCCTTATTTGGTGGCTTTCATGGTCCCAAAATATAGAAGGGCCCTTTCCCAGACAAGGTCCAATGTTATATCGGAAGAGCGGTTTCTAGGAATTCCAATCAAAGTAAGATTATGCCCCTGTGACTCCGGTGAGATTGAGACTAGTTCTCATGTGTTGTTCTACTGTAGTTTCTTTTGTGTCATTTCCTGGATGCTCTGGTGGACCTCTGCTTGCTTTCTGTTTGGATGGCTCTGATGCCAAGGGAACATTAATGGTTGCTGAGTTTTTGAACACTGCTATTAAAACTAGATTTCTAACAGGGGTGAACCAGGCTGTACTCACACTCTGAACATGGCTCTGTTTTGTTTTGTGGTTTTGTATTGTGGGCAGTTGACTAACAAATCATGACGACGACAATGGCTCCCCCCACAGAAGCGCAGGCATCCCTTACCAGTTTGCTTGACTCCCCGGAGGCCTGACTGGATTGCCTTGCTCCCCTTTTGCCTTCCAGGAGCCGTTCAAGCAGCAGTTCCTCCACAGAATCACAGCCGTCCCGGAACTTCGGACCAGCACTGCCTGTCCTGCTTCCAGACAAGACGTAATTCTGGCCCGCCATGCGTTGGATGAAGAGCCGGGCAGCCACGAGGCCGACCCGAGAGACTCAAATATCGGCCCACCTTCCAGCTTCTTCCACTTCACCCCAAATAATATTGGTGAGGCCACGCTCGGGGTGGCTTACCAAAGCAGAAGACGACAAACGTCCCCAGAAACAAGACAAAGAGTCCTGTGGCACCAGCAAGACTACGGCTGTAACCCACACAGAAGCACCAGGGAACAGAAGGCCTTCCGTCAGATTAAAGATGCAGGGGATTGGACTGTGCAGTGCCTTGCAGAAGTATTCACACCCCTTTGACTTCTCCACATTTTGTTGTGTTGCAACCTGGAATTGAAATGGATTCAATTGGCGTTGTTACCACTTGATGTACACAAGATACTCAACAAGGTGAAGATGCAAAATAGTTTGATTGTGGTTACTTCACAAAAGTGAAGTAACGAAAAACAAACTGGCACTTGTTTGGTTGCATAAGTATTCACCCCCTTTTCTGTGACATGCCTAAATGGGCTCTGGGGCAACCCACTGCCTCCAGAAGTCACATGCTGTAAGTAGTTGAATGGAGTCCACCTGTGTGCAATTCCAGTGCCACATGATCTCAGATTAAATACGCCTGTTTCTGGAAGGCTTCAGAGTTTGTCAGAGAGCATATCTAAACAGTGGTTTAAAGACAAGAACCTGAAAGTCTTAGAATGGCCCAGTCAAAGCCCAGACTTCAATCTGACTGAGAATCTGTGGCAAGAGTTGAAAGTTGCTGTTCACCACCAACGGTCCCCATCCAACCTGACAGAGCTGGAGCAATTTTGCCAGGAAGAACGGGCAAACACTGCAGGATCCAGATGTGCAAAGCTGAGAGAGACTTACCCAAGAAGACTCGCAGCTGTAATTGCTGCCAAAGGTGCTTCTACCAAGTAATGACTCAGAGGGCTGAATACTTCTGCAACCAAGTGCCACGTCGTTTTTGTTTACTTCACTTTTGTGCCACCATCAAACTATTTTGCATCTTCACCTTGTATCTTGTGTACATCAAGTGGTAACAACGCCAATTGAATCCATTTCAATTCCAGGTTGTAACACAACAAAATGTGGAAAAGTCAAAGGGGTGTGTGCGTGAATACTTCTGCAAGGCTCTGTAGTAGATTTATTGTAATCTATTTATTGTAACATCAGCGTTTGTGCCCTGGAGTGCGCCATCAGATGCATGAGGTGTTACTTGCAGATATGTGTATCTATACCTGGGGTGTTGAACCTCATTCATCCCAAGGGCCGAACTCCATTTGGGAGAAGCCCTCGGGGGCCGCCTCTCAATGGTGGCAGGGCCAAAGGCAAAAATACCCGCGTGTTTTACTTGAAAGCTCTACTGCCAGTAACTAAGCCTTAAGAGAGGCATCTCAACTTTTCAGAATGGGGAAGATACTGCACAAAAGCTGGGACACCCCCAAGCGATAGGCCGTTGGGAAAAGGGGGCAGAACCAGGAGAAGGGGCTGTGGTATTCTGGGGAACCGCAGAGGGCTGGATTGGGACCCCATGCGGGCCACATTTGGCCCCCAAGTCTAAGGTTCTGCACCCCTGATCAATACACACGGGTACTGAGTGAAAAAAAGTGGTCATACTTGTTCTCTGGCCAATAGAGCTGCTTTCTGAGGATCACACTTGCATCTAGGGAAGTGAGGTGTGGCGCATGAAAATGTTTGTTACAATGAATCTGTAAAGTCTTGAAGGTGACACAGGACACTGTTTCTCTGAAATAGGGCCACCGCCTCTGGGATGCTTAACAGAAGGACCTGCTACAGCCTTCCCCAGCCTGATGTTTTGGAGTTCAACTCCCATCATCCCGATCAGCATGGCCAATGGTCACGGTGGGTGCTGGGAGTTGTCATCCAAAAATCTGGATGGCACCAGGCTGGGGGGGGGGGAGGCAACCTGGTGCCCTTCAGAGGTTCTGGACTATGACTCGCATAACTCCTGACCATCGGTCATGCTGGCCAGGGTTGGTGGGAGTTGTAGTCCAAAACCTCAGGAGGGCATCAGGTTGAGAGCTGATCTAAGTGGCCACATTGCTCAGGTGCACAGTGGGAAGCCGCCTTCGCTAACCAGCTGCGGCTTCATCACACTAGTCAGGGAAAGCACATCCCACACCGGGCACGGGTTTCTAGTCAGTTTGACTGGAGGAGAACTCCTTTTTTTGTCTCAAGCAAAGGCAAGCTCTCCTGTAATATGAGATCCGGTGCACCCAGATCAATTTCAGGTGACAGCAGGGCAGGAGATAGGCAGGGCCAGCCCCAAGTGAGGACACTGCACTGGGAGCAGTACCCCAGGATCCAGTGCATTGGTGTAAGAGGATATTGGGGCGCAAACACACACCCTCTCTCTCTCACACACCCACACACAGGATGTTGCTGACTCAAGCAACAAACAGGGCCGGTGCTACCATTAGGCCAACTAGGCGGCTGCCTAGGGCGCCGGGCTAAAGGGGGTGCCAGGAGCATAGGGCTAGAGGGAGGGAGGGCTCAAGTGGGAAGGGGCGGGCGCTAAATATCTGATCTTGCCTAGGGCACCAAACTGCCTTGCACCGGCCCTGGCAACCAATTGCATCACTTGTACAGCCAGTTCCCTACTGCTCTTCCCAAAGGAGTGGATAAAGCTATACATACATGTAAGATGCCTCCATACAATTAGCCACCCTTTAATAGGCTCTAATGATCACAGATTTCACAGATCTATAGAGTTGGAAGGAGCCTACAAGGCCATCGAGTCCAACCCCCTGCTCAATGCAGGAAACTAGAGGCGGGGTCTCCCATCCAAGTAATAACCAGGCTTGACCCTGCTTAGCTTTCCACGCTCAGACAAGCTGAGCCAGCGTGAGCCACAGGCCTGTTCTGTTGTACTCCATACTCGTAACCCAGATGATTGAAAAACATGTTGTGTTGGATTGCATCCCCACTTTTTTCAGTTATAAACAGGGATCCTGACTTATGGAGTGATTGCCACAACACCAGAGATCATGTTTTACTCCACATTAAGAAATGCAAAATGCAAGGGCATGATCTTCATATGGAATATTGGTATTTACCATTTGGAGGGTTCTACCCTTAGAGGCCTAAAAATAATTGGAAATAAAATTAAGGAAAAGATTTTATCCAGGCCTTTTACATCTGTAGCAACTGAGCTGAAAACTGCCTTCTGCATGGTTCTTAGCCAGGCTTCTGGATGTATTTGTTATCTATTTATAAAATTTATATACCACCCAACTGACCAATGCCTTTGGGGAAGTTTACAATCATAAAAGCCCCAAGCAACAACAAAATAAAATAAACAGGCAATGTGTGGAGAAAATAACAATACAATAACACAACAAATAGTAAAGAGCCACAGTAAAGTTAATAATCAGAGCAAAAGATTAAACGCCTGTTAGAAGAGGGTCTTAGCCCTGCGTCTAAATGTATACAGTGAAGACACCACTAGGATCTCCCCAGGGAAGGGCATTCCATGGAATGGGAGAACATTCCCTCTCCTGAGCTGCGCCACTGGCTTCTCTCTCCCCCAGGGTTACTCAAAGGAAATAAAAGCAGAACTGGGGTAGGGTAGGGACTGCAACAAACTCCCTCTCCAGAAGTCCACCATTCAGTTTGGAGGATGGACCGGAGAGCTATAGAGTGCAGCAAGCAAAATCTTCAACCCACTGCTGCAACTGGTGATCAAAAAGGAGAGGGGGGTGGGGAACCGGCATTCCTATTTAGAATAAAAGAAATTAAGTAAAATGTTTTATCCATGCAGATCCGGGAAATAAAAGTGTGGCCTCTCCTGGCTGCTTACGAAGGAATGTTTTATTATCAGTCATATGGACCACCATGGTGCACGCGTGGGGTGGGGGAAGAGAAGTGCCCATCTTCACCACTCAAATAAGAACGCCTTGTACTCTTCTGATACTTCACCGCTGGGATCCTCTGGGTCAGGAAGGATCCGTTTGCAACATTACCTTGCACTGGCGCAAAATAAAATGTCACGAAGTAGGAAGCAGGATTTCAAGTTTCGCTGTTCGGTACCACCTGGAAAGGGAGCGGGAATAAACCAGAACTCCCTCGCAAGAACAGGGTCTCTCTTCTCTGGTGCCCCCATCTCTCCCTCCTTCTAAACAGCCTACTAGAAAACCTGTCTAACTCCAAGTTTTACACACACACACACACACCCAAAAAAGTATGCTTGATGAGAGGGGACCCAACATTCCTTTGGTAAAAATGCAGTACATGGGCCTTCCTCATGGATCAGAGTCCAACAGATTATATTTGGGGTTGGGAAAGAATTATCAAGTCATATTGGCCAGAAGCCTGAGTTATCTTCCTGTGCCCCCACTTCTTCTTTCCCTCTGTTGCATCCTGTGTCCCAGCTGACTTACACTCCAGCTGCCTACTTTGCAACACTTCCTTGCAAGTCCCTGCTCTTTGTTTATATAGGCTTACACAGAATAATAGAAAAGTAGAGTTGGAAGGGGCCTACCAGACCATCGAGTCAAACCCCCTGCTCAATGCAGGAATCCAGGTCAAAGCATCCCTGACAGATGGCCGTCCAGCCGCACCTTGAATGCCTCCAGAGTGGGAGAGCCCACCACCTCCCTAGGTAGTTGGTTCCATTGTCTTATTGCTCTAACAGGAAATTTTTCCTGATGTTTAGGTGGAATCTAGGTTCCTGTAACTTGAGCCCATTATTTTGTTGCTCATGGTCATACTTGGCGTGGTTGGGTGGTCCCCTCTTGAAGCAGATGGCTGGAGAAAGTGGGGTTCTGCCATTCTTCCAACCTTTAATGCAGGGGTCTCCCACATACCCACAGACACCAAGCTATCTGCTCCTCCTGTTTTATTTCTTAAAGATTTTTGAAATAAACAAAACGAACTGGGAGGCTGGCATGGCATGCTGCAAACCCAAGTGCTGCCCTCCAGTGCCATCTTCAATGGGTTCAGAAGAACGGTCTTGTGTTTTGGAGATCAGCCCCACCTCTGCTTTCTACTTCGGTTCTGGGGCAAGTCACTTCTCTCTTCGTTTCTCCAGCCTGCCTTTTGGGAAATGAGTGTCTCAGCACTGGCCGTGCCATCATGGCAGCAGCTTTATGAATGGGCAAGCCCCCATGGCATCCATTTTGTGAGAGCACCCACAACACTCCCTCAAAACTCCGAATGTGCCCAGTGGCCCAAAAAGGTTGGAGACCCCCTCCCCCCCCCATCTTAATGCATCACACACTGAACCAAGTCCAAAGCACAGTGCAAGGTCCCACCCTTTGCAAGTCATCAGCACCGTGCTGGCTGGGGATGATGGCAGCTGCAGTTGCAACGCCCCTGGAGGGCAACAAGGTTGGGGAAGACTGCTGTAGAAGTATATTGGGGGCTTGCAATCAACGTTATGGCAACTTTGGGGGAGGAAGCAAAGTGCCAGCTGAGCTCCTGCAGTCCGGCACACAGACAGGGTCCTGGCATTACAGCAAGATCAACACTGGCCGTGCAAGGAAGGCGCTTCGCTCTCGATCTCACCAGCTCCTAAGCTTCAAGCACACGTATCAGCAGCCGCCCAACGCATCTGGCATCTGTCGTTGCCCCGGCGCTGCTTCCCATCCCTTCTCTTCCCCGCTGCCAAACACTTAAGACTGTAAGCTCTCCAAGGCAGAGATGTCCTTTTTGCTGACAATGCTCTGCAAAACCGCATTTCCCAACCCGGCGCCCTGCAGATGCGTTGGACTGCAACTGCCAGCATCCCCAGCCAGCGTGAGCCATACGGTGGGATGGCCTGCATAGACTTAAGCAAATCTATACCATAGTTTTTATTTATTTATGATTTATGGTTACATTTATATCCCGCTTTTCCCCTCCTGCAAGGAGCCCAAGGCGGCTTACATGACCCTCCTCCTCTCCATTTCATCCTCACAACAGCCCTGTGAGGTAGGTTAGGCTGAGAGCTAGTGACTGACCCAAAGTCACCCAGTGAGCTTCATGGCTCCTGGATCTCTTGAGTCCCAGTCCAACACGCTGACCACTGCACCACACTGGCTTACTACATATCAGTGATTCTAACAGCCTTACTGGGTAGAGGCAGAGATACTTTTTGGTGTTGCGACTGTTTAACAACTGGGAGTCAGAAGCACTTGCCAGTCAGCAGCAAATCTCCCAGTGCTCCCAGCTGACTTCCTGCCCACCCCTGGCCTTTGAGCATGGATGCTGGAAGTGAAGTACCTCACCTCTCAAGCTGCACACCACAACAGGCCTCCAGCTGCACAAAAGGCCTCCAGCACTGCTCTCTTTCCACACCTTCATCTAGAGCAGAGCTGCAGAACCTCTTTCAGTCTGAGGGCCAAAATCTGGAGAAGCTCTTGGGGGCTGCATTCCAGTGGTGGGCGGGGCCACAGGCAAAGGGGGCAGGGCCAAAATACCAGCCTGTTTTAGTTTAAAGCTCTTATCTCTGGTAATGAAGCCTTAGGAGAGGCATTCCAACCTCTTGGAATGGGGAAGAATTGCACAAAAGCCAGGGAACCACCAAACGTGGGAAAGGGGTGGGCCGTGGGAAAGGGGCGTAGTCATCTGGGGAATCCCCGAGGTCCATATTTGGCCCCCAGGTGGGCTGGATTTGGTCTCTAGGGCTCTACACCCCTGATCTAGAGACACAGATATCAACAAAGCATGTAAGCCAAGCATTAGTTATGGGATCTCCAGTTACCTTCTTGCTGGGACACAATCACATACCTCCCAACATTTCACAGATGAAAGCAAGGACACACATGTGAATTTGTACAAGGTATGGTTCAGGTTAAGCAACATGAAGGTGTGATCAAGGGGGTGTGGCCAGGCAACATGAGGGTGTGGCCAAGGGTATAGGCACCCACCCTAGGATGCTCTAATCCAGGGCTCTCCAACCTGGGGTCCCCAGATGTTGCTGGACTACAGCTCCCAGAATCCCTTGCCATTAGCCATGCTGGCTGAGTATGCTGGGAGCTGTAGGCCAGCAACATCTGGGGACCCAAGGTTGGAGAGCCCTGCTCTAAACGTTTAAGGGCTCTGACCACTCTGAATCCACCATCATCCAGACCCATGATGAGGATTGCTGTTGTCATCATCATTATTATTATACCATCAATGTGCATGGCACTTTACCGAGTATAAGAGAACGGTTCCCTGCCCCCAAAAGCTTACGATCTAAAACGTAATATAGAGGTGACAACAAATGGTAGGAAGAGGTAAACCGGGGAGGAATATGGCATTATTTCAGTCAAACATAACTTCCAGTCTACTTTCCCCACATTGTGCAGGAAACTCCTTGTTTTAAAGATCTCCCTCCCACTTTAAAAATGGATCCCTCCATGGTGGCTTTGTTCTCATTAGTAGTTTGCCAAAGAAATAAGAGATCTCCGAGTGTGTACGGGCCCACCCTGCAAGCTCCTATTTTCTCCACTCAGAAAAAAACAAACAAGTGGGCTCTATTGTACTTTATTAAAACAACAACAACCAAGAACAACAACACTGTGATTGAACAATGATGCCAAAATGGAATGATGAGGTTTGTTGCTGCTATTTGAAGTAGTTGTGATTTTTTCTTTCTTTCTCTTGAGGAGGGTGTGTTTTGTGCTAAAAAAATAATTTTTTTAGATTTCTAATTGTGGAGAAAGCCTGACACGAGTATGCATGCACACACACACACACACACACACACTCACACACACAGTCTCCGTCCAGGGGAGGGGGGCCAGGAGGGGGGATTGAGTTACAGGGAAGCAGCCAGACAGACCAGCATCCCCAACAATGGAGAGTCTCGGTTGGATTCCACAAAACCCAAGAAAGGACCATCAAGACCATCAAACTATCAGGGCAGTCTCAAAGAGCTGTAAAGTACCCAGTACTTCACCTTCTTCCCGGGCAGGGATAAGCCCACCTGATACGAAGGGGCAGGCATAAGCCCCCACCTGACCTGGAGGGTGGGGAGAGCGGGAAACTCAGGGGTAGAAAACCCCTCTCCCTTCCTGTGAGGGGTTGTTGGGAACACAGGGTGCTTTGGAACAAGATTCATCCTCCAAGCGGCGGCTGGAGTAAGCTGTTCTCATCTCCGGATCGGCCGACCCTGAGCCAGGCTGAAATTGACTAGCGTAAAGTCTTTAGTCTAAGGTAACTGACTAATCCCAACGCGCTAGCCTGGGAGCCTGTTTCATTGATAAACGTAGAGGTCACCTCAGGTTGTGTTGACATTATAGTATTCCTAGAAAGCTGTTAGTTCCGCTCCGTATCTTGTGTAAATAAATAAAGCCTTATTTGGTCATTTAAAGGGCTCTAGTTTCCTCTTGTGTACGCAAACCTCCTAGTCGGTTTCACTTGCTTGTACGGGCTGTAATTCAGTGCCGGTTAACCCGTTAAGCGCCGAACTCACGCATAGGACCCGGGTGCTGGTCCTTCACACTAATGCATTAAAAAAACCACACACAATCCAAAATCCCTGCAGAAATAATCCTAATCATTACTGTAGAGAGCTTTCTCCATGGCATTTCATCATGTGTTAGAAAAAGACTTTCACATGGGGTACACAGGTAGGGCCAAGTAAAATTTACCACTGCTCTGAAAACAGAGTAACAGTGCAATCCTATGCATGCGTACTCAGAAGTAAGTCCTATTACGTTCAATGGGACTTACTCACAGGAAAGTGTGTATACATGGGGGGGGGGGTCAGTGCTTGCAGGGAAATCCCTTTTTGTTTTAAAATTGTCAGGATTGGCGCAAATTCAACAGATGAAGCTTACCCACCCACCCCACACCCCCAAACACGGAGTTTCAGAGAGAAGGGGAAGTGTCTTGCATTTCCTTCTTACACTGTAAACTCACCTGTTAGAAGCACAGAGTCAGCTGGTGCCGCCTCCACCTCATTTTCTTTTTGGGGGGTGCACACAGGCACACACGCACATGCACACGCACACACACCCTAGCGTCTGTTCCCTCCCTGCTTACTGCTTCTTAAAGAGGCCATCTGCAAAAATTGCAGCTAAGGTAAAAGTTTAAAGCAGTTTGCGGGGAGCGGGAGGCACTGGAGAATTTGGGACTTGGCATAACAAAGGGAGAAGCCATGATGGCTTAAGGGTATTCTGAAGGTCCCAGGATATTTGGGACAGTTGGAGGGTATGCAATCACCTTCCCATGCCTTTTAGCTGGAAGGAATACCTGATTGTATTTTGCTTCTTGATAGCAAGGTGTGATGAACTCCCCACCCCGCCATTGACCCACAGAAAACCAGATTACAGTTATGGGGGAAGGGAGGGAAGGAACCCATCAGACAGCAGGAAGAGTTTTGGGGGTAGCACAGAGAAGAAAGAAGCTTCACTTCTTAGTCACACATACTGTTGTTTTTCCTGATGCCTTTTTGTGCTGTGACTTTGCTCAGCAACACAGAAAGAAAGGAACTTTGCTTTTAGGTTTCATTCTTTTTGCTTACAACCATTTTACAATAGACTAGGATTTGGTTTTTGTGGAGAAACGAGCCTTTGGGGGTACACACACACACCTGATGTGTGAACCGGCTGGGGTGGGGTGTGCATAGTTAGCGTGTGGAGAAAGGGGCCTTTGGGGGTTCCTGCATGCATGCATGCACACACACACACACACACACACCTCCTCATGTGTGGACCAAGTGGGGCTAGTTGAGGGGGCTGGGAGGAAACGAAAGCCGATGGAATGAATGGTGCCTGGACGCCTGGGGCTGTCATATGTAGATGGTTCGAGCCATAAGTCATGAGTTCCCTTCCCCCTGCCTGGCCAGGTGAAGTTCAATTTGATTGGCTGAAGGCAGGAAAGCTACAGAAAGGGGGAAGAGCTATTTCCCCACGTGTAGCCTGTGTGTCTTTATCTTAGTCTTTTTGGTAACGTGCCTGGTTGGAGCCATGGCAGCGCGCCAGCGAGGGGCCCAAGCCTTTAGGCCCCCCCCCCTCAGGAACCGACCCCAGGCAGCTCCTGGTAAAATTAGCTGGGATGAGGGCTCTAGTGAAGGCAAGCCTTGTAGGAGTTTCACCCATCTCAGACCTGCGGGTAGATGGAGTGGTTCTCCTTGGGCGGCAAGGCTGTGCTGGATTTAACCCTTGAAGAGAACACCCTCAGGTAACAGGTGTGTGCCTGAGAGATCTTAAGGAATCAGGTTTTATTGTGTTTTAGCTCTATTTCTGTGTACTAAAGTGTCTCTCTCTTTATTTTGTGTGCTTCTCTCATTTCCCTAATCTTGTTGTAAGATGCTACCAGAATAAACCTGTTTGGTTTTACCCCACATGGGTTTTGTAGTACTCTGTGAGTTCAGTATCTAAATCCAGGTTACAGAATTGAAGGCGAGTCCCTGAACAGAGATCCAAGTAGGATTGCAGACAGCTGAGGCTGGCAGTCTGGTATCTTGAGATCTCAGGGGGTCTTGGTTCCTTTGAGGTAGGAAAGGGTGGGGGTCTGGCGGGCCAGCCAGCTCCCCCTTCCTCCACAGTTTTTATTGCAAATTTCCCAAAGACTCTTTTTGCATAGTTCCAATTACTCTGTTACTTCTTCGGGATTGTTTTTCTCCTCTGAATTATACATACTTTCCTACTACCACTTGGGTCCCAGGTTATCTTTTCTCCTAACAGGAGGAATCTTTGCTTTTAGACTGCACTCTTTCCTTATCAGGACTGTCCCTTCTGATTTTTACACAGAACTAACTTTTTCTGTGGTGGATTCTTGGCTTATGGACAACTCTGCACAGTCTTAGTTGTATAGGATTTCCTTTCTTTCTTGTTTTATTACATTTATGACCTTATGAAGTGCATCTTCCTAAGGACATAATTTATTTTTTAAATTTCCAGATGGATTAATTTTTCCTGGATCTTCAACTTTGGATACCAGGTTGATATCCTCTGCTTCAAATAGGTAAGTTCTCTGTGGAAACACCCTAAGCTTTAACTTGGGAGCTGGTGGAAGAGTAGAGACAAATGTAGGGTTTTATAAAGGACCAGTTGTAGCTAATTTTGCATGCTGTAACCCTTGTATGTAAGAACCACTTCACCTTACACTTTAATCCAAGTTGTTCCACATTTTACTTTTTCATTTAATCAATGCATTGTTTTCCATGCCTGTAATGTTCCTTATATTTCCCGTAACATTCATTTATATACAGTGTACTTTAATTTTCCTCCGATTTCTTGTGTATTGTGGCTTCATCTCATAGCCTTGATTCCCTGTGTATCTGCTGTGAGTTAAATAAATCTTTCAAATTTATTGCAGCTGTAAGTGGCCTCTGGTAAATGGCATCTCCGATTGCATCTTCTCCCCACTGGGGCAAAGGAAGAACTTCACTTTCAGCCCGAAAAGGAAGCACAGAGCAGCTCTCACAAAAGGGAAAAGCCTGCATTAAAACAGCTGAGAAAGCTGCATGCCTTCTCTCAGCCATTGGCTGAGCTGCTGTGATGTCAGATACCTAGCAAGGCTAACAGACCTGCCTTGGGCAAATCACTCTCTCAGCCTAGCTGCTTTGAGTATAATTATGGGCATTTTGCAGACCAATAATAAATGTGGCATGGAGAAGGTCATGCCAAGGCAAGAATACAAGCACTGAGTTACTAAGTGCGGGTTGATGATTTTCAAACCATTTCAAAGGGGGCAGAGCAAGACAGCATTTTACAAAATGTTCTTATTTTATTACAGAATATACAGAAATGCACTTCCTCAGCTACAAGGCTTGAAAATAATGGCGTAGGCAGCATCCGTGCCCTTGACGGGCTCAGCAAGCCTGGGTCCAGGCACTGAAGGGCTAAGCCCAAAGCAGGAGAGCTCAGTGCAGACTCCCGTTTGCACCCAAAAGGTATTTGTGCATCTGCTGAGCAGCAAAGAAGACTCCGCCCTCACCCACTCCTCTGGGCTGGAATGCATTTTGGCATAAGAAACACTGATCTTCGAGTCTTGCAATTGCTACGCCAGTCGGTGCTGCTCCTTGAAGCTCTCAGGTCCTCTTTTCTTATAGAATCCATTCTTGCACCCAACAAGACAGCCCCATTCCAGTCCTGCCATGGAAGCCGGCTGCTGGAGGAGTGTCCGCAGCATGCCAAGTCAAGTCACTGAAGCACCACCACAAAGAACAGCCTCATTTTAAAAGGGGGGCCAAATCCCTTTGGCCCATCAACCTCTGGAGCTATTTTAGAGCCTCAGATGAAGAAACAGTAAAAAAAAAAACAACCCACCATCACCCAGAGGAGAAAGGAGAATTTTCTGTCTAATACTAAGGCAGAGCCTATGCTGTACTCTGTTCACAAGGGACACACCAATTAATGCTGCCAAGACAGAAGTCTTTCCCCAGTGTTTATGTAGTAAAGCTCTCTGTTTGTTTTGATCCTTCCTGTTTGTGTAACACAGAGAATTCCAAGGTCAAGAAATGGAGGTTCAAAAAAGATCAGTACAACCCCATCCGGCTCACAGTTCACGGCCTGTTTCTCAAGTACGGGACCCACCAGAAACTCCAGGAGCAGCTGCTTCACTCTTCCAACTCCAGACTGTAAGGCCCATGATCGCTCAGTTGGTCAAGATCTATTTCACTCATGCCAAGCCACAGTGATTGTCTTCTGCATACGACGGCCTCTCTCTTTGCTCTTTCGCCGGGGCAGGAAACCCACAAGGAGCTCGAGAGATGCTCTTCGGGCCACCATCCATCCCAACCCACCTTCTGCCAGGGAGCGCAGAATGCCACCGGCAACCCAGAAGACTGGCCACCCATTTCAGAAGAAACCTGGGAGAACGGCAGCCTCGTTGCTTTTTCAAGAGCGACCCAACCGAGACCATGGTGTGGTCAGACTCGGGCCTGGAGGATGCTGGGTCAGAAGGTGCTCTCCAGCAAGCAGCGGCACCCGCAGCCGGTGGGACACACTTCCTGGGTGCGGAACCACTCCATCATGTGGCTGGTGTGTCCGCCGTGTCCGCAGGTCAGGCAGAAGTTGGAGGATCCTCGCACAGCCACGTGGCAGATGGCACACTGGAACGCAAAGCCCTTGCAGATGGCGCACTGGATGCCACGACCTCGCTGCGGCAGTAGCTGCAGCGAGACGCCGAACTCTGCGGGAGAGCAAGAGAAGCGCTTACGGGGCGGGAGCTTCTACAACAGGGGGGGGTGGAACCCTCTTTCCGCCTGTGGCCAAACTCTCCTTGGAGAAGCTCTCGGGGGCCACATTCCAGTGGTGGGGCAGGGGGGGGATTGAGGCAAAGGGGGGGAGAGGGCCCAACTGCAAAGGGGGCGGGGCCAAAATAGTCGGCAATAATTGGTAGTCTCAAAGCCGCTGACTGCAAGCAATAAGCCCCAGTAAATCCAGCTGCGGGAAGCAAGGCAAAAGCTGGGAAACTACCGAGCGGTCAGTGGATGGAGGTACGGGGGCAGTCGGGGCAAATCTGGGGAACCCCAGATGGCCAGCTTGGGGCCCCAGGACTTGTCGGATTAACACCTCTTTTCTGGAAAGCCTACCTATACAGAGCCGCATTCGAACGTCGTCTTCCCCTGCTCCCTTGATCCACCTGGCTGCCCGCCTCTTCCCTCCCCTCCCGCTGTCGAAACCTGGGGCAGGGGTTTCTTTTTTGTTGTTGCTGCCGCTACACTGTAAATTGCCCTTCTGAACAGTGAGACCTTTGAGCCCCCAAGAGGGACGCAGGAAGCTGCCTTATACAACATCCGGCCCGGTCCTGGCTATCCTGACCAGCAGTGGCTCTCCAAGGCCTCGGGCAACCACCTTTCCCATCCCGCTACCAGGTCCTTTGAGCTGGAGCTGCCAGAGACTGAACCGGGGCCCTGCTGTGCACAGAGCGTGGGCTCTACCACCAAGCGACGGCCCCTGCATCGAGCCGGATCCGGGGGAGGCGGCAACTCACCGATCCCCTTGTGAGGGTCAGGGGGGCAGGAAACAAACTTGAGGACCTCGGCCCGCTTCTCTCGAAGGCCCCAGCGGTAAAGGATTTCGCCATAGCACTTCTTGAAGTCATCGAACTGCTGGGTGTTGGCTGGATCCAGGAGCCTGGAGGAAGAGCCCAGAGTCCTCATGCCCGGCTGAAAGGACGCCCAAGCTCACGGCACGGCCCTCACTCACATTCATCCTTTGATATCACCCCCTCTGCTCTCTTTTCTCCCCCACTCCGCTACTGACACTTAGACTGTAATCTCCTTGGGGCAGGGACCTGTCTGGATTGGTTTCTGCTGGCTTAATTCTCTGCACAGTTCTTGCCGGTTTTACTCTGTGCTACTATTTTTATTCCTGTTCTTAGTTTTCTATTATTGTAGTAATAGTGAACGGACCCGGCTTCACATGGGCTGGAACAGACCATCGTTTGATACAGCAAAACCTTCAAGCAAAGTTATGCAGCTGTCAGGAGTTGGACACGCTGTGCCTGCCCCGTCTGAGTGAAGCCACGCCCGTGGCACTCCTAGGCACGGCCCCTGCTATGGTGCACCACCGCAAGGAGAC